>CM026328.1:24831690-25196244 GCA_014843725.1 Amphicarpaea edgeworthii
ATCTTTGTCCTCTAAATTAAAGATTTTGTTTCAATTTGCTCTTCTAACTTTTTAAGTTCTATTTAACAAAAACTAGGACTTTGGTAGAAAAGCAAATTGGATCATCTTGCCCTATTTGATTCTCCATATATAACTCATAAAGTCTTCACTTTCTTTGATAAGATAATATTCTATTTCTATTAACAAAAATATTACAGGCAAAGGCAGAGAACTGAGATGAAGCAATATTTCAAAAAATAGCTACTCCAAGTCTCCAACATAAAAGCCTATTACTAACTCCTTCTCCAGTTTTATTACACATAAGCCAGAAACAATAAACCTAAAATTCAGCAATTCAAAAAAGAACAAAAACAGGAAAACAAAAGAAATAATCAATTGAAGGACCAAGTAAGCACAAACGTCACCTTCTGCGTTGCCAGAAACCTTAAGCACTAAGTCAACAAGCACCACAAACATCCAAAGAATAAGAAACAAAGACATGAAAGATGAAATCACTCTCTGTATGTTGGCCATCCTCTTCAATCATGCACATGCACATGAATATCCCTCTTGAAGCTCATGCATAAGCAAATTATTGCTCTCGTTGACCAAAAGAAACTCATAGACATAGCAGTCAACTTAGAGTCTTACCTATAACAACTAAGACTGTCCCCACATCCCAGCATGCAATGTACGTATATACTCATTTGTGCTCATACATACACGTAGGTCTTGCTTTTGTTGCCTTTGTTGCATTTTGATTTTATCAACTACTTCAGCTTTTGCTTTTCTTTGGATTAAGTATATCATTAAGTATTTGTAGACTGCAAGTATGATTAATCTCTGTTACAGAACTGATTGGATTGGATCAAAAATTCTTCCTTTCCAAACATGTTTTTTTCATAGATAAGATTCGAACTCAAAATCTTAATTAAATGGACGAAAAAATCTAGTTATATCCTTCAAAATAATGATCTGTAGATTTTTGCTCACTTTATAGCTAACCTTAATGTAAAATATTATAAATAATTTTTCCTTCCTTTCATGATTAGACGATTGAATAATTCAACTACAATTTTTTTTATGCTTAATTCAACTAGAATTGAAGTATTGATAGTTAAATAACATTTTTAAAGTCTTTAATATAATATATTAATCAATATCAAATAAATAAATAAATAAAACTTAATATTTGCTCAACTTCATCCTATCCACACAAGACACAAGTTCTTCACCTTTTCTTTTTTCCCGCGTAGCCTACTTTACATTAATGTCCAAAACCAATTACTTCAATTCAGTCACTTTCAAATATTTGATTATTAATTGTGTTGTGTAGCCTCTATGACTCTAAAAATCATAGGAAATCTCAGGCATTGGTTCATGATATGGTGGTGGGATTTCGCTGTCCTACCACTTACGGCAACCCCAACTTTTGCTTTTCATAAAGGTTCATCTTTTACATTTGTGTTGAATTAATTGCGAAGGGGCTTTGCTTTAATTGAAATAGTTGATAGTTAATGATGCAACCAAAGCTTAAAATCCATCACATGGTGGCTCCCACAAACAATGTAGACAAGTTCCTGCAAGGATCTACTGTTGTTTCCTGCAACTCCAAGCTGTTTCCCACTTTCCGGTGTACATTTTAGCTCTCGGAAGGTTAAAAGAACATTTCGAGAAGGGTGCATGAAACTACTTGGAGGTGCAAGAAGCAACAGCCCAAGGATTTGCCTGATAGATTCATCAAATTAAGAGCTCTTTGGGCTGAACTCTGGGCTCTTAAGCTATGCATTCAAAACGCCATTTCGGATTTTACTTTCTGCACCCCCACTATGGTATTTTTTTAGCTAGACTCCATGACTATTTTCAGATGATTCATAGTGGCAATACACAATCAAATTACCTTCAACCTATTATTTAGTTTCTAAACAAATCCACAATTGAACTATATTTTATTTTATTTTCAGCGTCTAACTACATAAATGGGTCCAGAATATTGCACAATTGATCCTCCTAAAAAAATCAATTTTGTTCCCAAACTTACAGTAAAAAATGAAAAAGTTGAAGCAACTATTTATTATTTTGACTTTTAATTAGATTTTGAAATTGATTCTAATAAAATTTAAAGTTAATTAAAAAAAGTTGTCTTTCAAAATGTGAAACACTGTTAGTTTAATCCCTCAAGCTCGAGACCTTGATTATCGATGTGGGGCAACGACAACTTTCGAACGCAACGGAAGATTGTGCCGTGCCCGTGGTGATTTTTTTTCCCAAACATTTGTAAATGATAGTTGAGGAACTGCAAGCGATATATCAGAGTCACAGGCACAAATTAAGTAACTCTTTTACACTAAAAACTTAGAAGTAATAATTGATATGGAAGTGAAGAAAGAGCAAGTGGGATTGTGAAGGTACGAAATTAATCATCAATCACACTTTCTATTGTTCAATACCAACTGTGACTGACACAGCTTATGATCACAACTCACAAGCCGTCAGAATTACTACTAATACTATACATCAAAATCAATTGCGGCCGTGATTAGCAACTTCCTTTAGCATAGCATATTTACTACTACAAAGTACAAACATAGTAATAGAGAATGTGTGGCCAAGTAGTGTTTCTCACTTCACTGCTCAGATCTCTAAAGTCCTCAAATTGATTCTGAATGTACAATCATGCGTTTTGATATTCTAACCCCCTTTTTTAGTATATAGTCTTTAATGCGACATTACAACTATGTATCTTTTTAAGCTGTGGATGGATGGAGGAATTTATAGAGGGACAAAGATGTTGAAGCTGATCCGTGACACCTTAACTAACTAAAGTAACATCTTATGTAAACCAAAAATAATTATATGAACAATGATGTTTTGGCCACGGTTTCTGTCATTGGATGAAATAAATTAAAAAAGGAATACCCCACGTGAGAGGATTGGGATTCAACTTCGTCATAGTATCCTAATTAACCTTTCTCATATGTTCAAATACAGTATTTTACTTCAATTCGCTTGAGTTATATTCTATAAAATGCATTTCTTTATTTATTTTTTTGGTGCCATTTTTTAATCAAATTACTCACACATGGTTTCATTTTATAGAGAAAGTTTTGTTGTTTATAAGTCAGAATCTTTCTAATGCACTGGATTCCTGAGAAGGATAAAGTGTAGAGCATACTAATAAAAAAGTTTGCAAAAGAATGAATTAACCCTCTAGCTATATAAATACCATTTTATGAATCAATATATAACTTGATCTTTAAACTACTGATCACATTATTTTTCTAGCTAGACATAAATTTACAAACAACTAACGATTTTGCATATTATTCGCACTCTTTGTTTATTAAAAAAATTATTATTTTCCTACATATTTTTGGCACAGGTTCATGACGCATATGACAAAAGAAAACTTGTCTTTTTTGGAAAATTCTAAAAAAAGGAAGTACCCGTATAATCCGTACAGTATATCATATGCCCTACATCTACATATCAAGGTGTCCTTTACATTTGTTATCCATCCACATCACTGTTAATATAAAATATTGATTAATGTATTAATATTAAAGCTTTTTTCTTGGTTCTTTGCTCACATTTCAAGATTTGAGGCCACAACCAACTAAAGTCAGAAAAGGAAACTACTCCTAAGAATTAAGATCCATTGAAATTTTGAGAACCCCTTTATGATTCATGAACAGAACATTGCATCTTTGTGACAGACAGAACCACACTAACGATTTATTTGTCTACCCCCATTTCTTAAAAGTAAAATCATTAAATAAAAAATAAAAAATTTAGATGGGATATATCCTACAAAATCATTATTAATTATCACCTTTTTTATAGTGGGCAATTGGATTTGTCGAGTATGACAAATCCAAATCATATATTTTAATCTAAGAACATCATTCACAGGTTGGACTTGGGACATGTGATCCCCAAAGAAACTGCAGAAGATCACAAGATTCATTTTCTCTATTCGCAGTTGGGTCACATACATAGAACATGTTCTGTTCCCACGCAATATTTGTGCCAATTTCTGCATAGTTCTCATCTCTTCTGACTTAGCCTCACTTGTTTTCTCTTTTACTACATTTTTCTTTTCCAATAGGCCTTTTTCTCTGTTTTCACTTTTCACTTTTCACAATGTGGCTTAACCTAATAATGCCTTAAAAAACCTAAGCTAGCCGCCATAGTTGATAGTTCCTCACGTGAATTACCCTCCAAAGTAACTGCACAGTGCAGTGCAGTCAGTGCTGACCCAGTATTCCAATTTTCGATAAATTTGTACCTATTTTCCAACAAAATTATTATCATCATCATGTGACGACATGATTTTTTTCCCATCACACATGAATAAGTGAGACTTATTTATACTTAATATAAACATAATTTTACTATGCTAAAATTGAAAATAGTTATTATTTTGAATATTTTACTGTGAATATCAATAACACGAATAGACAGAAACTCTTGTAGTTATTAAGTATGGATCAACTCGTATAAAGTTAGTTATAGTTTTAGTACCTAGTTGTATTAAATGCTCAGGAAAAAAAAATATCATCTTATATGATTCAAACAAATTATATCCCTATAGAATATAGATGATAGTTATGTAGACAGATAACTTTATGTTATTTTTTCTGAACTGTCAATCTGTCATCCTTAACTTTTACAAAAAGTAATTTACTCTAATCCCTTTTGAGCTCCATTTTATTAAGATTAATCTGAATAATAATCTGTAGTGTACACAATATTCACATTTGGTGGGATTTCCCACGCTATACGTAGGGTGCAAGTTGAGGTTCCAAACAAAGAACACCCCTACTACCTCTGAAACATAGAAAAGGTTTTATTTTCAGTGTTTTTCACGGACTGGCATAAGCTCCATGTCTCGCTGAGGAGATTCCTTTCCTTCCCTTGTTGCTAGCTGTTTTTTTTGTCTGTGTCAAAAAGAAAAGCAACCCCATTTAATAGGCCATTCCTTCTTCCACACCCATCCATCCCTCACGGGCCACTAAAATCCAACACCTCAACATTTCCTTTTTTACAATACTATACACAAATAGTTTTACGTGTTAGTCAATAAGTTATTATCTAATATATTTAACCACATTCATTCATATATAACAAACATGGATAGTTATAGAGCTAGTGTTAGAACTTAGACACCGTTTTCCTCTCTCAAGGCCACAACAATATGGCCAACAACGTTTGGTGGTGTGTCTCTGTTGTGACATTGTTGAGTTGTTGTTGTTGTGGTGTTGTTTGGGGACAGACATTTGCTTGTGATGTTGGGAAGAACACTGCAGTGGGGGGTTACGGGTTCTGCGACAAGTCTTTGGGGGTGGAAGCGAGGGTGAAGGACCTTGTGGGGAGGTTGACTTTGCAAGAGAAGATAGGAAACTTGGTCAACTCTGCTGTAGATGTGAGTAGGCTTGGGATTCCAAAATATGAATGGTGGTCTGAAGCGCTTCATGGAGTGTCCAACGTTGGCCCTGGGACGCGATTCTCCAACGTGGTTCCTGGTGCAACCAGCTTTCCCATGCCTATTCTCACTGCAGCTTCTTTCAACACTTCTTTGTTTCAAATCATTGGAAGGGTGAGGCTTCTCTTGTGTTGTGTAGCTTTCCCTTCTTTACTGAATAATGGACAATGCTGCTAGTATATATATATATATAAAAAAAAAAAGGTCTAGACTTTGAAATGGTGTTTACGGCTATATTATATTTTGCACAGGTGGTTTCAACAGAAGCAAGAGCAATGTACAATGTGGGCTTGGCAGGTTTGACATATTGGTCACCGAACATTAACATATTCAGAGATCCAAGATGGGGAAGAGGCCTTGAAACACCAGGGGAAGACCCTGTGCTCACTAGCAAATATGCTGCAGGCTATGTCAAAGGTCTTCAACAAACTGATGATGATGATGGTGGGGACCCCAACAAGCTCAAGGTTGCTGCTTGCTGCAAACACTACACAGCCTATGATGTCGATAACTGGAAAGGAATTCAGCGTTACACCTTCAATGCTGAGGTAATAATAATAATAATATTTTTTATCACTAAGAATCGAATACTGTTACTAAGGCAGTTCACAACAACTCACGCATCCTACTCTGAGCTAGACCCTGGTTGGTAATAACAATAATAATCATGTTTAAGGGTGATGTCTAGATTTTACGTGTAAGTTAATTACAATTCATCATTTATAATAATTTTTTTTTTTTTTATAATAATATCTTTAAAAAATCATGAACTTTAGGTTGTGGAATGTGATTCAATTAAACTCATAATAATTTACTGGTCTAATAATTTTCATGGGTTTTTGATGTTTTGCTTGTTAATTTTGTTAAGGTGACAAAGCAAGATATGGAGGACACATACCAACCACCATTCAAGAGCTGTGTGATTGATGGCAATGTTGCCAGTGTCATGTGTTCCTACAACAAGGTCAATGGAAAGCCAACTTGTGCAGACCCTGATCTCCTTAAGGGTGTTATCCGGGGCGATTGGAAACTAAATGGGTACCTTTCAGTCTTTCTAAATCTTCCTTTTTCTCTCTCTCTCATTTTATTTGTCACTTTAAAATATTAAATAAGTACTGATTAAATTTTCCAGTAGTACCCTTAAGAAATAAATGCACTAGTAGATGTATAGTTGTAACTCTACAGTGTAGTTAATGAAGACATTTTAGTTGGATAATACTATTTTATCATGCAAATAGTATAATCAATTGTCTAGTTCATCTTATACTGACAAATAAAATGAGGCAGAAGGAATATGTAATTGTTTATTTGCCACTCTTTGTTGTCAATGTTGTCCTTACAGTAATATGAATATGTGGCCTATGCAGATATATAGTTTCTGACTGTGACTCAGTAGAAGTGCTTTACAAGGATCAGCATTACACCAAGACTCCTGAAGAAGCTGCAGCCATATCCATTTTGGCAGGTAAAAAAAGTCTTGGATTTCAGGCTCACTTGAATTTGATTTGCTACTCTTATTTAATGTGTTACATATTACATTACATTGTTGTATCATCTAAGTTTCTCTTGTTGTTGTTTTTTGACTAGGTATATGATTCAGTTGTAGTGTCAAACTCTTTAGAGTGTCTTTTTTTTAATACAAATTTTGATTTGGCAGGGTTAGACTTGAACTGTGGAAGATTTCTTGGCCAATACACAGAAGGTGCTGTGAAGCAAGGGCTTATAGATGAAGCATCCATTGACAATGCTGTCTCCAACAACTTCGCGACGTTGATGCGTCTAGGATTCTTTGATGGTGATCCAAGAAAGCAACCTTATGGAAACCTTGGTCCAAAAGATGTCTGCACTCCAGCAAACCAGGAACTTGCTCGAGAAGCTGCAAGGCAAGGGATTGTGTTGCTTAAAAACAGTCCAGGATCACTGCCTCTCAATGCCAAAGCCATTAAATCTTTGGCAGTTATTGGACCAAATGCTAATGCTACTAGGGTCATGATTGGAAACTATGAAGGTATCCAAATTTCCAACTCTTATGTCTTATCATTTGTTTATACTTACCACTCAGCCATAAGGATATAAACTTGGGAAATGGGCCAAATTTAGTCATTTATCAAGTATTTTTATGTTGAAGCACCAAGTTTATTGAGATTGAGACCAATTTGATGTTATTAAATGAAAATACTTTGAGACTAAATACATGTTTGGTTTAAAGTTAAAAATATTGCATGTGTGTTTTCATATAAATCCAACACATAAAAGCAACATAAAAGCAAAATGAAAGCAAGAGTTTTGATCACTTGGCAAAAGTATTTTTTCCTCATATATGTTTTTCTACCTGAATTCCAAACATGCACTAAATTGATGACTTGATGTTGTTATTAAATGAAAATACTCTCATTAAATTTTGCAGGCATCCCATGCAAGTATATATCACCCTTGCAAGGCCTAACAGCTTTTGTTCCTACAAGCTATGCTGCTGGCTGTCTTGATGTTCGCTGCCCCAATCCAATACCAGATGATGCCAAAAAGACTGCAGCCTCTGCAGATGCCACAGTGATTGTAGTGGGTGCAAGTCTTGCAGTTGAGGCAGAAAGTCTAGACAGAGTCAACATTGTTCTTCCAGGACAGCAGCAACTTCTAGTCACGGAAGTTGCAAATACATCAAAGGGACCTGTGATTCTTGTCATAATGTCTGGAGGAGGCATGGATGTGTCATTTGCTAAGAACAACAATAAAATAACAAGCATCTTGTGGGTTGGCTACCCTGGAGAGGCTGGTGGAGCTGCCATAGCCGATGTGATCTTTGGGTTTCATAATCCAAGTAAGTCACTAGTAGGCACTGTTCGGATAAACTTATCCATAAATACTTATAATAGAAGAAAACAAAAAGATAAAACATAGAGTTTCTTCAGAGGCTAAAATCAATTGATGTACCTTAGCTTTCAGATAAGTTAAATGAAAAAAAACTTTTATAAAAGTTTAGTACATAAATTGATTTTAGCTTATGCAATAAACTTATTTAGATATGTTTGGACAAGTTTTTTTTAAAAAAATTCTTGTAAGTTGTAAGAGAAGAAAATATGAAGAAAAAATTAAATGAATTTCTTCGTAAACTAAAATTGATTTTATTAATTAATTTGTTTGAGTTTCACATCTTTTAGAAAAGTTATAGAGAAAATTTTTATAAATTAACTATTGAATAAGTCAATTTTAATTCATAGAGAAACTCATTTCATATTTTCTATACTTGAAATGTTTCTTAAAAAGTTTACACAAACTTTTAATACATTTTACTTTCTTATTTTCTTACATTTACGGATAATAAGTTTATCCAAACAGAAGTTTAATGTTTCAGTCTCACAGTCTCTTCTCATAGCACACAATTTTCATTCCAATGATGACACAAGTTTGACAATCATGGATGGTGTTCTGATTCAGGTGGAAGACTACCTATGACATGGTATCCACAATCATATGTAGACAAAGTTCCAATGACCAACATGAACATGAGGGCAGATCCTGCCACAGGGTACCCTGGTAGAACATACAGGTTCTATAAAGGGGAAACTGTTTTCTCATTTGGAGATGGATTAAGCTACTCGAATATCGTGCATAAGTTGGTTAAAGCTCCTCAATTGGTGTCAGTTCCCCTAGCTGAGGATCATGCGTGCCGTTCCTTGGAATGCAAGTCACTTGATGTTGTTGATGGTGAACATTGTCAAAACTTGATGTTTGATATTCACCTTAGGATCAAGAACAAGGGGAAAATGAGCAGTGCTCATACTGTGTTTTTGTTCTCTACTCCTCCTGCAGTGCACAATGCACCACAAAAACACTTGCTTGGTTTTGAGAAAGTTTACCTGATGGGAAAATCAGAAGCACTGGTTAGTTTCAAAGTTGATGTTTGTAAAGATTTGAGTGTAGTTGATGAACTTGGCAACAGAAAAGTTGCATTAGGACAGCATCTGCTTCATGTTGGGGACTTGAAGCATCCTTTTAGTGTGATGATTTGAAAAAACAAGCCTTCAAATCTTTCATCACTCAGTCTTTTCTCTTTTTTTTTTCTCATTGGTTTCCTTATTAAAAATTTAAAGGAGACCAGAAATAATTTTGAGGTAATTGTTACAAATTCTCTGATTTCTTCTCATTCAGATGAACAAAAAAAAATGAAATCAAAATCAAGTTTTTAAGTAAAGCCATCATAATTTTGTTAATTTACAACATTTCTTGATGGTGGTGATGGTGTAAAGGTGAAGTGTGAGGGAAGAATGGAGGAGGGTATGATGGTCAATTCATAAATCTGAGGTGAAAATAGCAATTTTGAGAATGAGAAGAACATTCCCTTAAGAAAAAGTATAGCGGGCAAAAAACCTTACAATTATGAACCAAGACCAATCTATATTCCTTAATATATATTTTTTTAAGAAAAATATTTTTCTGTTCAAAAGTTGGCCTAGCCATTCCATGGGTCAACCCTCCCCATGGGTTGACCAACCAATTATGGACTAAGTCATGCCATTAATTAGCAAACAAAAAAATTTAATCAGGTTAGAAGCCATTGGCTAATTGAACTAATTAACTCGCTTTTATTTTTATAAATAAATTATGAAGTTAAAATATTATTTAAAATAAAATTACTATTTTATCCAACATTCCAAAAAAAAATTTGATAGCATTCCAATTCTATACAAATAGTGAAATTGGCAACACATAAAAACTAATTAAAGAATTTTGATGACTTATGATAACAATTTAAAAATTACAAGTGTAGAATAATTTTATACCATTAAGTTCTTAATTTAATAAGAATGATTAATTATTATATAAAAAAAACTCTTTAAATTACTTAATAATTTGATCCTACATTTTAATATTATATCATTGAAATGTCACTATTTTAATGAAATTTAGGAAATGGTATTATTGGGATATATTGTTGCATTATTCATTATTTATAAAGCTTGGCTAACAGATTGCTGATTAAAAATTTCAAATATTGGACCACACTTTGATAATGTCATCGCTGAAACACTATAATCTTTAAAAATATTTTAAAGTAGTCAATAATTTTCTGTCAATGAAGCAAAAATACAATTGGGCGTTAAAATTAACCAACAATATAGAACTTCCTTTTTCTCAAAGATAGTGACTTACACGCGTAGTTACATAAAATATGCTGTTAAACTATATACTACTACTAAGTAGTTACTAGATTTTCCTTGCTTATAGTAGTATTAATATGATTAATCTATGTTTTCAGTTGGAAGACCTAGAAATGCACAAACCTCGACAAGGTGGAGCTTCCTATAATAATGTAATTAAACTAATCTAATATAGCTAGTTCACTTTCTTTAATTAGAATTAATCATAGTTTAATATCATCAACTTGTTTTGTCTGATTCAGAAAAAAAAAAAAAAAAACTTGTTTTGTCTGATGCGTTTATTAATAAAAACAAAATTTTCATCTAATTTCGGTGGCAATCATGCATTGATCGAGTGAAATTATTAATTTTGGAGTAGTACTATACTTAGAAATGACTTTCACTTAAATAATATTTACAATTCATTTCATAAAATAATAACTATATAAATTGAAACAAAATAATTTTTAAATAAAAATATAAAAGTGATGTATTATATTTTTATAATTTTAATTTTTGGATAACGAAGATAAGGTATATAATTTGATAAATGTATAAGAAAATGACTTGCTGCTGATGAAATGTGGTGATCTAATTAAGTGATAAATCTTCCCTTCAATGAATTTGTCAGTAGATTCGAGTAAGGTGAGAAAAAAATTGGCTTATGTGATATTCCAAGGGACAATTTGGTTTTTATAATCTTCTTTTGTCTGTTTTTAGTAAATGAATCCAAAAGGTTTAGCGAATAATATAAGAACAAGGCTTGCTTTTGATTAACGCCAAAAGGCAAACAAACATATATTGATATCATTTGCTGACGGTTAACCTAACATGTTTCCTTTGCAATAATCGATTACTTTACAGACATGAGTACTATATATTATGAATTGAACGCACTATTTTTATTTTATTTTATTTTCTATTTCTTTCCTTCTTTGAAAAAAAATATTAAACTAAACCTAAATCGCTAGCACACACGTAGGTATGCGATCGAAAAAATTGAGTTAATTTGTTGAAACCTAACTAGTATTTTTTATAGTTTAATAATCAAATACTAGTGGCGTTACATCATTTTCCTATCTTTATAAGAAGAGTATAATAAGAAGAATGACTCACATATTTAGCGAAACTTATATAAATTTCACTTAATGAAAAAAAAAAAAATATATATATATATATATATAAAGAGTATTAAAAAATATATCTCATAAAAGAATTCTAGCCTTCAATATTTTAGGACCAAATACACACGCACATGTATTACTGTATTATTAAGATTTCTTATTTTCATTATAACAATTGAAAAATAATTTTAATTGACAATATAGAAGAAATTAGTACTTTAGAATGTATTTGCTGGAAGGAAATGTAGAATAGAAATGAATTCATGATAGACAAAATTGATTATGGATGTAATTGGATTAGGCCAAGTTTAGATGTCTAGAAATTAAATCAAATAAGGTCTATAATTAAATTCATTAAATTGGGTTGGTTCATTTTTGTTTTTGTGTAGGCTATTCAAATCGAACCTACCTATAATCTCTACCAGGTTGGTTTGAATTGGGTTATCATAAAATCATGCAATAAAATATTATTTTTTTAATAATGACATAGGGTTTATTTCATCTACATTCTATACTCCATTTCCTCCACTTTCTCCAAACACCATGACATCGTTCTACAAAAAAAATTTTTAAAAAAAAAAAACGCCAATGGAAAGCATAGGCATTGTCACGCTTTGAGATCTAAAGCCAGACAGTGAACTTAAGGTGCATTAATGTTTGTAGCATCTAGTGTCTTTGTCATACACCAATGCAAAGTATTCTTTTTGTTAAGGTGACTATAGGTCTTGCACTTGAAATTTAATTCATCTATACCTAAGTATAACGATGTCATTTTATCATATAGATATTCAATATATGTAGATATTTTAGTGGATGAGTAATCAGTAACTTGACTGCGAGATGTGTATGTTTTTGTAGAGTTTAAAAGGTAATATTCTAACAAACAATTAGGATGCTCAAAATTTAATTATTTTAATAACTATAATCATAATTAAGAATAATTAGTCTTGTAAAACTAGTTATTATATAATTAGTTATTACTAGTTATAATTTTTTTTGTTTATTTTAAACATTCCTATTAACAATTTACATTATCAAATAATTACAATATTTTTTTAGCATAAATTTATTAATTTTTATAAATTATTTTGATTATTATAAGTTAATGTGTTATCATATTATATATATATATATATATATATATATATATATATATATATATATATATATATTATTTTTAAATATTTCACCTTTTCATCCCAAATTCTCAATTGCATCTACATGGAATATGGTGTTGAAGAGAATTCGAATCTTACAATATAGTTTGGACAAACAAGTTGTGGTCCACCTTGGATATTTCCATCAGTTTTACCTCCACAATCATTTGGAAAAAGAAAACAATTTGAATAAACACAAAAATATTAACGATGCTTTTAGTTAATTATAGGAGTAATTTACACAAAGAAATGCCTGGATCTAGATAGATTCTTGTGCATGGACATGCCCTCCCACAAAGTACAAAGTAGTACGTAGTATATTCATCATGATAACTGATGACATAACATTTTTCATGTGGTTGCTCTCACAGGATCATCGCTCTCGCTCGCTAATCCTCATTTGCTTCGAACCAAACTACGGAATCATGCAAGTGGGGTCCGCGGGTGAGGTTGTGGCGTCACCAACGGATCTCCTTAGAGACTGCCCCCCATGTGTGTTTCATTCAATTATTAGCACCTGCGTCAACCACTCCCCTGCCGCCACGTGTGACGTGTCCATTGCCTTAGATTTCGACACCCGATTGGGCCCCACCAGCATCTCTACCTTCGCTTGTCGCATAGCAGCAGAGTGGACCCTTTCTGCATTTACGGGCCGCACACACACGCGCACTCCACACGCTCGAGACGCAGCGTGCACCGCAATGGCGTTGAAAAATGTTTGAGGCTTCAGTCACGTGCCGTTTCTGTGGCCGTTGATTCAGATCCGAGACAACGCCGAAACGCCACGTGGCTACTTTGGTTGTTGGATCTAATTGTAGTCGCGCTGTTCTTGTTGCATGCAGCGAATTGGCGTTGAAGATGTTCGTGGCGTGGCGTGGCGCGGCTCCTCATTTGGTTTGGTGTGGTTTGGCTTCGCTTATGCCAAAAATCTGTTAAATTAAAAAAAAATATATATGTACGAGAAAATGGTTACGATATAAAAATGTATGATGTCATTCAATAATGTGTGTATCAAATTATTTGATGAGTTTGTTAAGATATAAATTGTCAAACTTAATAAATAAATAAATATTTCAACACGCATCATTGTATAACTGTTCAGAACTTTTGATGTTATGTACATAATGTTTTGTTTTGTTATGTTAAAAAGATTTTTTTTCATATCCTATCAATCAATGAGAAATTGTTCTTGATATGGAGTTAAAATATGTATTGTAAAATTAACAATATCTTATCTTATGTGATAATGTATTTTTTTTTTTTTATATTGAAAGTGTATTTTAATAAAATTCTTTGCTAATTAATAGTTGCATGTATTTAAGCAAGTTGATATACTAATGAATTAAACTTTAATATATTCTTAGTATACAAGATTGTATGTCATTATTTGTTAATAATATCTTATCTTATTAACAATATGTAAATTATAAGAATTTAGCTCTATAATTTACCTTACACGTGTATATATATAACTGATCACAAAATTAATAATCAGAGTCAATTTTTATACAATAATTATTTAATTAATAATTAATAATTATAATTCATTTTTACATACAAGGCGCACGGATGTAATTGAGTGGATAATAAAATTGAAAAGCAACGATGTCATTATTGCCTTAAAATAAATTTACCACTCAAGTGAATAAGTACTGAAAATATATTTATAATGAATTTAATTTTTAAAGGGTTTGATTTCATCAAAGATAAGGATTTTTGTCCGAGAATATATAGATAAGAATCACGCTCCAGCCAATTGGCTATTTTGGATTTGAATCGTGTGGGGAAGTGATTAATAAGATTCGATTCATTTCCGTCAATGATGTCATCTTAAGTAGGGGTGTTCGCGGTGCGGTTTGGTTCGGTTTTTGGGCAAAAAGTGGTCCGAACCAAACCTAAAATAAAGTCGCGGTTCGGTTTGGTTCGGTTTTAATATATCATCAAATCCAAACCAAACCAAACCAATTTTTTGTGGTTTGGTTCGGTTCGGTTTCGCGGTTTTTTTTTAAATTTATTATCATAGTTTAATTTTTTTAATTAAACTCACATAATTATTATTTTATTTTATTTTTTATTAAATTTTGATTTACATATTTTAGTTTAAAAAATATTATTTTTACTTCTATTTAGCATTATTATAAAATGATATTACTAACTTTTTTTTGTAACATAATAATAAATCATGTTTCATTTTATATTTAATTTAATGTTATTTAGTAATATCAATATATCTTTTTGTAATATATGAAAGTATGTGTCATAATATATTACAAATTTATTATTAAAAAAATATACTATAAATCACATATTATGATCATAAAAAATAAAAATATTGTTAGTTAGATAATATTAAATATCTAAAAGTAAATCAATATAATTATAAAATGCGGTTTGGTTCGGTTTAGTTCGATTTTTTATAATAAAATCCAAAAACAGAACCAAACCGCAAAAAATATGCGGTTTTGGAAATTTTTGGTCCGTGCGATTTTTCGGTTTAATCGGTTTTCGGTTTTTTTGGGCGGTTTCGCGGTTTAGTTCGGTTTGGTTCGGTTTATGAACACCCCTGATCTTAAGGACGAACTAATTTTTGTATATGAAGCTTCCTCCAATACCCCACCTACCTTTGATCTTGTTCAATTCAATTGTAAATAAAAAGCTCAATGTCAAAATCAACCAAGTTACATTTCACTTTTACTATTAATCTATTAATTAACTTTTCGAATCCAACAAGCATCAATCAAAGGTTTGACGGGTGTAAGATGTTACTGAGTTTATAGGGTTAGCACAATCCTTTTAATATAATATGAAGTATCTGATTTTTATGGTGTTAAAATTTTTATTGAATCAGTAATGCATAATTATACATGAGTGAGATTAATTTGATCAAGTGTTTTCTAACTCAGACAAAAAAAATTCCAACAAACATTAAATCTTTTTTTTTTTGCAAACAAGTTTATGATGAATTGAATCCCCTTCGAACCTTTTTTTTTGTCCACTCAAAATACTAGTATACAATATTATCAAGTTAATTAGTTCTTAAATTAAGAAGACTCAAGCAATGTCTCTCAGAATACAATTAATCTTTCACATTGATCTAACTATTTTATGTAATGCTGTGATTTAATTGATAATGTTAACGTATATTTAAAAACTAAAATGATAATAAATAATTAAGTTTAAGGATTTAGAAAAACAAAGATAAAATATATTAAAGTTTAAAGGAATTGTTTAATTTTTTCTTAGTTTAGATGATAGTTTGAACACTTTTAGAGGAAAAAATGTAATAGTGTAAGAGAATTTAAAATTATTCTGATTCTAAAATCTAATGTGTACTTGTAGCGTTGTAGTAGTTGAAAAGAGAAACCACGGTGAGCTTAACTCGAAGCCGAAGCTGATGTTGCAATTGCGTCATCATGCCATGCCTAACCTAGCTCCATTGTAATTTTCCCTCGTTGTGGCGACACGGATACACACCAAAATCGTAGATTCGTTGCTTTTGTCAAATCGTTGACTCACTTTACTTCAGACACATCAACGGTCACGGCTACGGTCGTGAAGCCACCGTAACCGCAGCGGATTGTAGCTCCAAATACATTTGTTCGACGATGTTGGTAGTAGACACGAGCGCGCCACGACAGCTCCTGCTTCCACTTACCCAAAGACAAAACACAACCCCCACACTGGACAAAGTGCGCAAAGTCAAAACCACCCTTCGTTTCGACCGCATGAAACACTGACCCAGGGGCAGTAAAGGAATTTCTCATAGCATCCTTTTCGACCAAAAGTATGCATCTGCATGCCCCGCCAGCATGTGACGCTGGCTCTCGCCCACTTGTCAATAAGGGTAATTTTGTCATTCCCAACCAAAAACCTCGATATTTTTTTAGCTTCGAAAAAAAAAAAGAAAAAGAAAAACAGAGCCGCCCCTACTTTATTTATTAGCGGGGCTTTATTACGTAACGAGTTTCTCTATCTCTGTGTCTGGCTCGTGTTCCTCTTCTTCTTCTTCTTTCGTCAATATTTCGGTATTTCCTTGTCTTTTTCTTCCTCTTCTAATTCTTCTTCGTTAGTTTTCAAGCTTCAAGGGTTTTGAGTGGTTCCCAGATCTGGAAACTCTCTCTAGTTTCCATCGGTATATGTCTAATCCGATTCACCTTTCGTTTTTCTTTGCCTCAATATTGTATGCTTCTGTAATCCAGTTGCTATGTGATTCGTTGGTTTTTTCGTGTTCTTATAGCTGCCACTGTGTTGTGTTTGTGTCGGTTACTCCTGCTGCTGCTATATTTAATTGGTGTTTTTTTGTTTTTAATGGAATTCAGGGTATGGTAATGGTTTTTTGAGTTGGGGGATTTCTTTGTGTGTGAGATGACACTGTTTTCTGTTTTTGGTTGGGGAGTTTGTCAGATTTGATTTTTGGGGTCGCGTTTGTGTTTTACACTTTTACTGGTTAATACATGTAAAATTTCGGGAAATTGCGAGAATCTTCGATCTATTTGTGTTAATACTTGGTTGTCCTTGTACTTGATTGATTTTCGCTGCATATCCACTTGGCATTTTTTGAAATAAATTTCTCTTCTTTTTATTATAAGATTCAAAACAATGTGTGAATTTGGTGTTTCTTTTTTTACTTGGATCTGCTGCTCTGCATATCCCCCCGGTTGCTGATTCTCTCAACACTTGTAGTCATCTGTGCATATTGGATGCTAGTATTTTTTTTTTTTTTTTCTGAGCGTGATGTATTACAAACATAGATACTGGTTGTATTTGTATCTTATTGTTAACTTTCCATGATTGAGTAATTGAAGCCTTGAAAGTAATGTAGCACAGTATGCTATGTTGGTTATTCCGCTCTACATCAGAATTAATATTTTGCTTTTACTTCCTAGCTTGAGGCTTGAACTGCTTCTTATGTTCTAATTTTATGCAGGAGCAACTCTACATATCTTAGCCTTCTCTTATATATTTGGAAAGTTGGTTTCTGTGGGAAATTCTGCAAACAAATTCATATACTGAAAGGACTTTATGACTAGGCAGTTCCATAGAACCAGAAAGAGAATGGATCCGATCCCTATGAAATTGGCGAAGGTCAGAGAACTCCTTATGAATTATGATGTTTTCAGTTTCCTTTATTTTTCCTTGTTACAAGCTTTATTTATTTTTTTATTTTCCTCTTTGATTCTGTTTCTAGTCAAAGCTATATATTTAATATTCTCTTCTTAATAGATTTGAGGTTCTTTCTTCATGAAATGAATAAACTTGGTCTTCTATATTCTGATCTTCTTTCCTTTGTATTTTCCTTTTCTTGTATCATACAGCAGTTTTTTGTTTTCATGTTTTCGTGCTAATCAAAATTTCAATCTTTTTTTGGCTGAGAATGCTTATTACCACTTTATATCTTTGAATGAGTGTCTCTACTCTCTACTCTCTTCATAGGGTAGTGAAGTTAAATATGTGTCCCATTCTACTATTAATTTTTGAATATTTTATTTCCTCATTAAGAGTTATGTCTGTCTATGCATTAGTTGGAGACTTGGAGACCTTGAGGTTCTTGCATACTCCAAGAGGAATGCATATGAAAGTCCAATACTTTAATCATGATGGCACAGATTCGGTATATGTACCACATGTCACTTGCTAATTGACAAGGTGCAATACTTTTTGAGGATCAAAGGTTTTCTGATTTTCTTGCATCTTCTTGGTTTTCTGATTTTCTCACATCTTGGTTTTTTTGAAAGGTAATCGATTGCTAGTCTCTGTAATCGATTAACCCAACTGCCATAGGAAATTGTAAAGTGATTTCTGATGCTTGTCATTTAAGACTAGTTATGCAGACTATTCAGGCTGCAAGTATGAATTGATTTTGTGAGAGAACAAACAATTATTCGAATCATTTCTAGTCTTCTCCATAATTTTGTTAAATATTTCGTGGAAAATGTTATTTTCTCCTACTTTCTCATGTTTCCATATATGATGTCATCATACTTTGCAAACCTTACTTTCATAAATATTCTTGAAAAGTTCTCTGATTACTGTGCAGTGTGCACAGACAGTGCAATAATATGGAAACTTGTTTTTTCATGTTGCAATTCCTAGGTGTAGTTTAAAATATGAAGATATGAAACTAAATCTGCATGCAAAAATTTATTTGAACTCTTGGAACATTCAGACCAAAATTCTTGCTTCAATAATCAATATGATACTTGTCATTTGTAATTCTGTGTCAATATGTTTAGAAATTTCTATGCCTTTTCTCACTAATATATTTGTACCGTCTCCCTGCTGATATGTCATTTCATTAATTGGATTTTTCTTCTGCTTATGTTATGGGTGAGACATGAAAACTTGACATTTCCTTTTTTTAATCACATGAACCCTCTCAATCAGGGCAGTGAAGTGTTTTATATGGGTGCATTGTGGGTTAAATAATAGTTGTTCTTTAAGTATTAATTCATTCATTAATATCATATTTCCTTATCACTTTGTCAGGGTTAATGAAGCTTAATGATTTATTCACTGGGAGCACAAGAAGCTCCAGAGAACTCTTTACGTCAGTATCAAGCAGTCTTATCAAAGGTTTCTTTCCAAGAGATGTTATAAGATATAATTGGTAAAATTAAGTTTATTGAAAGAATATACGAAACTTTGCTTGGGATTTAGCTAAAATGGACAGATCAGATACATCAGGCTTTGTAAGTGGTGGAAGCTGTGTATTGGAATTTGTTTCTCTAGTGTATTGTTGTAGCATGTGGTGAACTGTTCTTCTACTTCAACCTTCTGTAGCTGTAGTGCACAACATCTGGATCATGGATTTGAACATGAATGCTTTACTGTCTCCTCATGATACTGAACTTCGGAAAGATGATAACTTTGGTGATACTACATTGTGCTTGAATGGCATTGGCTTTGGAGAAACAAATAAGACTAGTTATACATGTACTGAGAGCAATATTGGGATGAAGTTTTCCAATGCTTCTGACGATGGCTGCAGATTGGTTCTGGGATTGGGTCCAACCCCAATGGCATATGGCGATGACTACAACAATTTGGGGTTTAATATGAAGAAAAAGTCAGCCAACCCTTTTCCTCAGCACGTTCCATCTGAATGTGAATCAATTCTTCAACTTGGCCTTTCAGGTTTAACAAATGAGGCATCAAGTGTGCTTGACTGCTCAGGTTCAACAGAGACTGATGTGAATATGTCATGTTTCTCAAGCCAAACGTCTGCAGAAAATTATTATTCAAGGATTCCTGTTGTTGATGAGGGTTCTACCTCAGCAAAAAAATCAGGTGGCTATATGCCATCACTTCTTTTAGCTCCAAGAATGGATAATGCTGAAAGTTCGGTGCAGGCACAAGAATTAGTTATTGGAACTAATCCTCAACTGTGCCTAGAACCCTCCAATACTGTAAATTACTCACTTGGTACTGAATCTGAGCCCCAGGCTACAGGGATAACTTCAGAGAACCGAACAAGCAATCCTAAGAGATGTAGATTTTTTGGCTGTACAAAGGGAGCTCGAGGTGCTTCGGGGCTTTGTATTGGACATGGTGGTGGACAGAGATGTCAGAAACTGGGATGTAACAAAGGAGCAGAGAGCCGTACTGCTTATTGTAAGGCCCATGGTGGAGGGAAGAGGTGCCAATACTTAGGATGTACTAAAAGTGCTGAGGGGAAGACAGATCATTGCATTGCACATGGTGGTGGTAGGCGATGTGGGCATTCAGATGGGTGCTCGAAAGCTGCACGTGGTAAGTCAGGACTCTGTATTAGACATGGAGGGGGCAAGAGGTGTAGAATAGAAGATTGCACCCGGAGTGCTGAAGGGCAGGCTGGGTTGTGCATCTCTCATGGGGGAGGACGTCGTTGTCAGCAAGAAGGATGTTCAAAGGGTGCACAAGGGAGCACTCTGTATTGCAAGGCACATGGTGGTGGGAAGCGTTGCTCATTTGCAGGGTGTACCAAAGGTGCTGAAGGAAGCACTCCACTGTGCAAGGCGCATGGTGGGGGGAAGCGCTGCCTTTTCAATGGAGGTGGCATTTGCCCGAAAAGTGTGCACGGAGGCACAAACTTCTGTGTTGCTCATGGTGGTGGAAAGAGGTGTGCTGTTGCGGATTGCACCAAGAGTGCACGTGGCCGCACTGACTGTTGTGTCAGGCACGGTGGTGGTAAGCGGTGCAAGTTTGAAAGCTGTGGGAAGAGTGCTCAAGGGAGCACAGATTTCTGCAAGGCACATGGTGGAGGAAAGCGATGCAGTTGGGGAGATGGGAAGTGTGAGAAATTTGCAAGGGGAAAGAGTGGCCTCTGTGCTGCTCACAGCAGCTTGGTGCAAGAGAGGGAAATGAACAAGGGCAGTCTGATTGCACCAGGACTTTTCCGCGGTCTTGTACCTGCTGCTGCTTCCACTGGCTGTAGCAGTTTTGAGAACAATTCTTCCTCAGGCGTCAGCGTTGTGTCTGACTCATACAATTCCATGGAAACTCCACCAAAAAGACAGCCACGGATACCCAAGGAGGTGTTAGTTCCACTCTCAATGAAATCACCATCTTATTCAAACTTCTTGGCTGCCAAGAAGCCAGACCAAGGCAAAACCTCTGCCGCTGCAGGCTGCAGCAGTGCTCAGAAAGGCCTCGACTTCAATCTGCCGGAGGGCAGGGTCCATGGCGGCGACCTCATGTTGTTTTTTGGGGGAAATCTAAAAAATGCACTTGGTGGTATCTGAAATGGGAGAGGGGAGCTCTGGTGTCACGCAAGCAAGTTGTAGATTCACTTTAGGAATTAGGGACCATTTCCATTGTGCATAAGGCTTTGTTGCTGCTTGTTCAATAACTTGTGTATAGTTGGGTGTTGATTATTATTTTAGCCATTAGGCTCTTATTGTTTGTACTTTGTAGTGCTTTGTTTCATTATTCAATGTAAGGTGGCAACGTTAGAACCAAGTCCACTGCCACAAACAGCGTCATTCTAAGGCGGTGGACTTGCTGCAATTGAATCATTGTATTCTTAAACTTCTAGTTTTGTTGTTTTAAAATAAAAGCGGTGAAAACTGAAGACCACATCTACGTTGTGGCCTTGTTTCGCAAAGTATAAATAGGAGGCTTCTCGTAGAATAAATCTCATCTTCCTCTTCCCTCACTTTTCCGTTTTCTCTATGCAGAGGAACGTAAGCAACGCTGGAATTGCTCTGAATCGCCATTAGTGCGTTGCGTGTAATCTCTCTGACTCTCCTCTTTCCGCCTTCAGTTTTAATAATCTTTCTACGTTTTTTTCTCAGCAATTTTTTGTTCTCTCCAATTTCGTGCATTGATTCAAGTCTTTAGATACTAGTGATATATACTACCTCACACGGAATCGATAAATTGTGGAATTTTGCATGAAACGAAACTAGCGTTCGAATTTCGTTTAAAAGAGAGTACAATCGCGCGCGTTCGGAAAATCATTTCGCGTTGTGATTCGAACGATAAAGCTTTCGATTCGACGTAACAGCTTCGTGTTCTTCGTGTTAATAGGCGATGGAGAACGTGTGGAGTAGCAACGGGAAGACGAAGTTCCTGAAGCGGAGGTCTCCGAACGAGAACGTTCCTCCGTTGCAGATCGATTCGGATGAAAGAAGAGGACGCTATCTCCAACCAACCGCGATGAGTCCGGCAAGCTACCTCCTCTCCGGATCTCCGCTCTCCGGCAAGCTCGCCGCCGCCGGTGAGGCTTTCGCTTCCCCGCCGTTCGGCGCCAGGATCGCGAAAGCGATCAAGTACTGCGGCACCAGTTCAGGGGGGAGCAGCAGCTTCGGTTCTCGCGGTAGGTTGTCGCTTTCGTCACTCGACAACGTAGATATTGCGTCGCTTAGGTCGCCTTCGATGTACCGAACGCAGTCCACGGGGGACGATGACGTCCTCGTTATGGACGATATTCTGGTGAGGCCAGTGTCCGGAGGAAAGAGCGGAAGGTCTTCATCTTCCTCCGGCCGCGGCTCTTCCTCGTCGTCATCGACGGCGAAGAGTATGTTCAAGACGGAGATTTGCAAAGCGCGGGAAGAATCTGGTAACTACCGCTACAACTCCAAAAGCCAGGTTCGCGCCATAACCATAACCATAACCATGGTATTACGAAATTAAAGATACGAATACTTTCTCCATCATAATTAAAAATTTGCATAGTTAGTTATTGTTTTACTTACTTTTATTAAACGAAGAAATAAATATATTTAATATTTTAAATACTTGCTTCTCATGATATATAAGAAGACGTTAGAATCATTCATTTGTCTAGTCGTAATTATTGAGCAAGAGTGCTTCCGCATTGAATTCTCTGGTTGGCCGTAATAGATAACCTTACAGAATATTTTTCGTGGGTTTTGTGATGGTGGGGAGTTGAAAAGACACTTGTCTTATGCGCAAATTGTCCAGGTAAGTCGTAGTTAATAGTAGTCCTTTGCTGGTTTTTACTCTGCCAGAAAATTCCACACTAGAGTTATAAGTTATACGGTTGATTCTTTATTGATCTCAAGATTTTCAGCTATGTACATTTCACTAATTGAGTCAGATAAAAACTTTCCAAACCAATTTCTTGGACCGTTGGGTTATTGAGTTTAATGAAATTGTAAATATTCAATAGCTTCTTTGGTTCTTTGAAGGAAATAAAAAAGTAGTATCCTTTTTTCTTACTTTTCTTTACCATAACCGCTATGGAGGGTTTGAAATTCTGCAACCCTTGTGGTTTCTTTTCTTTTTGGTTCCTTTTCTTGGATGAGGAATGTCGGGCAGTGGCGAAATCAGTCACATTCCACAGTGGGGCAGTTTCAAGATCTTTGTTGTCACTGCTGATTAAGTGATTATGTCATATTGGGAGATATTAGGGATTGGAAATGTGCCTAGAGAGTTTGATAAATGATTTTGTAGGTACTGTGCTAAAATCTTTGACTCCTGTCCGTCAATTTCTTTCTTTATAAATTCTGATATTGGTCTGGCATGAAAAATTTAAGAAAAAAAGAGTAGTAAAGTACAACTAAGGATTGAATTTTATTGAAAACATGTATATAATATATTCTATAATTTTGGTAAGTCGTACTGTTACCGAGAAACAAGCAAGTAGTATGCCTTTCTAATTTCATGTCAATAGGAAATAAATTGCCTGTCTTTGGTATTTGATAGCTTAACGGTATCAATATCTTGTAGTATGGACAAACACCAGAAGAGTCTCGTTCACCAGGTTGGTACGAGAGGGCAAGCAGATTTGGGGTACAGCTGGTTCGTATCACCATGTCCTTCAATATATATAAAATAACAATAAACACCTAATCAGCAATTGAGTATTTTTTCTTGAGTTATGTAGGAAGCGACAATATTCTCATCTGTTGGACCAGAATCAATCGCGGATGACACAAACAGCGATGTTCATCAGCAGCATGCAGCAGCTGAATCTGATCACATAGTCACAACATCCCAACCAACTTCACCCACGACAGGCAAATCTGGGGTAAGCTATCAAAAAATACATATCGGCATCGCCATGTCCTTCAATAGTCAGCAATTGAGTATTTCTCCTTGAGTTATGCAGGAAGAGACAAGCAGCTCATCTGTTGGATCAGGAACATTCAGCCATGTTAATCAGCAGTATGCAGCAGCTGAATCTGATCCTATAGTCACAATAACATCCCAACCAACTTCAGCTGAATCTGATCACGCAGTCACCACATCCGAACCTCATGATGCCCTTACCAATTCTTTCAATGACTGGTCACCCCAAGATGATGGTATTGAGGTTGTTCTGCCAGCTTCAGATAAAGCTTCATCAAGGGAAGAAGTTGATGCTTATATTTCTGGGATTCAGCATGGCCGGACTGGTAAAAAGCGACTACCAGTATTTGAAGAATTTTGCAAGGGGGATTGATCCCCATTATTGATGACACTCCTGCTCAAAAGTATAACCATATTATTTTTTTCTGCTATTTGAATAATTTCCCCCAATTTTTAAATAATTAGTCATAGTTGGGGCGTTTTGGAAAGTATAACCGTGGTGACAGTTGATGCCTAGATACTAAGAAAAACAGAATTGGAATGTTCTGATTTTTTTATTGAATATATGTTCATATATATGGGGTTATGCACAATTCTGTCTTATTTATATTAATTAAATTACTAGCAAATAGCAATGCAGAAAATAAAATAATTTTATCCAATAAATTTCCCTTCCACGTGTCAAGGAAAAGGGAGAATAATATTGTGACATGTCTGGTTTGTGATATCCTGTACACATGATAATGTTAATATCTCACGACACGAGTGATTGCACTCTTGTCCACGTAAAAACTTGACATCAGCATCACCATCTCCACCAAAAGAAGCCCTTGATCATTAACCGAAAACCTTATCCAAACTCCAATGACTACTGCCACCCTCTCCCTCCCTTGCACAAACCACTCCTCCTTCCTCTCTTGTTCTCCAAAACGTTTCAGATTCAACCCACAATCCTCCGCACAACTTTCCCCCACCTCTTCCTCACCTCTCCAATCCCCACCGCTCCCCAAAACCACTGGAGTCATCGTCATCGGCGCCGGCCTCTCTGGCCTCGCCGCCGCCACCCACCTGAACTCCCAGAACATCCCCTTCCTCCTCCTCGAAGCCTCCGACGCCGTCGGCGGCCGCGTTCGCACCGACATTGTCGACGGCTTCCTCCTCGACCGTGGCTTCCAAATCTTCATCACCGCCTATCCAGAAGCCCAAAAGCTCCTCAATTACCAATCCCTCAACCTCCAGAAGTTCTACTCCGGTGCCCGAATCTTCCTCGATGGCCAATTCCACACCGTCGCCGACCCTCTCCGCCACTTCTGGGACTGCGCGATGTCCCTCACCAACCCAATCGGTTCTCCCCTCGACAAGCTCCTGATCGGATCCACCAGAATCCGCGCCCTCGCCAAATCCGACGACGAAATCCTCACCGCAGAGGAAGTCCCCACAATCGAGTTACTCAAAAAGCTAGGGTTCTCCGATTCCATCATCGGAAGATTCTTCCGTCCATTCTTCGGCGGAATCTTCTTCGACCCCGAGCTCGAAACGACGTCGCGATTGTTCGATTTCATCTTCAAGTGCCTCGCCCTCGGAGACAACACTCTCCCGGCGAGAGGCATATCAGCGATACCGGAGCAGCTGGCGGCGAGGTTGCCGTCCGGTTCGATCCTGCTCAACTCCAGGGTGGTCTCTGTCGACCTCGACAGCTCCGAGGAGCCGCTCGTGAAATTACAAAACGGTGACGTTTGGAAGAGCGAGCTAGGAGTCATCGTCGCGGTTGAAGAACCCGCGGCAATTAAGCTATTAGCGGGAAGGAGCGGTCCGGTTACTAAGAAACCGGTTCGAAGCACGATCTGTCTGTATTTCACCGCGGATCGGGACCAGGTCCCGGTTAAAGAGCCGGTTCTGTTTCTGAACGGGTCGGGTAAAGGGATTGTGAATAACATGTTTTTCGCGACGAATGTGGCTCCGTTGTATGGGCCACCCGATAAGGCCCTTGTATCAGTGTCACTAATTGGGCTCTTTGAGGGTTTGTCAGATGATGAACTCGTGGCTAAGGTTATTCAGGAGCTTTCGGGTTGGTTTGGGGAGAAAGTGGTTAGGCAATGGAAGCATTTGAGGACTTATCGAATCGGGTTTGCACAGCCCAATCAGTGTCCACCCACGGATCTGAAGAAAGACCCGAAAGTTGAGTCGGGTTTGTATGTGTGTGGTGATTATTTGACCTCTGCCACGTTTGATGGTGCTTTGGTCTCTGGGAGAAGAGCAGCAGAATCCTTACTGAGGGATAGAGCACTCACTCCCGTTTGAAAATATTTTACTTTTGTCAAATTATTTATTTTTGGCTACATAACCATTTATCATCGTTAATTATTTTTAGGATTAAATAACAGTTTTATATTAATTGGACTTTGCATATTATTGAGTGAGATGGGAATCACAGAGATATTCATTCAAATAACTGTGGTTCGTGTAATTATAAAATTCTAAAACTGAAAACAATTGAGATAACGACTATACGATAATGAAAATCTTTCTTCTTTATAGTAATTCCAATGATGCAATCGAAACTCATCATTGAGGATAAGTAGGGACAGGATAGTGATGAGTTAGGAGACTAACGAGACAAAAAACACATAGCATAATTGTAGGAGTATCAATACTGTTACGTGAATTATAAATGCATGAATATGATGGACCAAAAAATCTGGGAAAAGCGTGTTTAAGATTAGTTTACTTTGTTTATGCATTTGTGGAACAGTTTAATTAGTCTAAAAAAAAAAATTGGTCCCTCATACTTTCTTTGATATTTCTACGGATAACACAAAAAAAAAAAAAAAAACAATACACTTATCTTAATTTGTCCGACCTAAATGCATCATCATGATGTACTGTATTTAGTACAGAGTGAGAGACAAACATCCCACGTGAATGACGCAGCTGCTTTTTTTGGCCCCAAATGTCTGCTGGTGACGCATCCAATCACAGCTTCCTCTTCCCGCCACTCCGGAATTTAGGACACTAAAGATTTAAACAGTAAGCAAAACCATGAGGGGTAAAATAGTAAACCTCTGTGTGTGCTAGTGTGTGGTTTTCATCGCCAACAGAGAGTGAGCACTGAGCACTTATCTGAATTGCGAGAAAAAAAAAGAGCGGGGAAATGGAAACGGAAAGAGAGGAGGAGGAGCAGCGCGAGTGGCGGCTCTACGAAGCCTACAATGAGCTCCACGCGCTCGCCCAGGACTTGCACACGCCCTTCGATGCCCCCGCCGTCCTCGTCGTCGGCCACCAGACCGACGGCAAGAGCGCCCTGGTCGAGGCCCTGATGGGGTTCCAGTTCAACCACGTCGGCGGCGGCACCAAAACCCGCCGCCCAATCACCCTCCACATGAAATACGACCCCCAATGCGAGTCCCCTTCCTGCCACCTCGTCTCCGACACCGAGCCTTCCCTCTCCCTCCACAAATCCCTCCCCCAAATCCAGGCCTACATCGAAGCCGAAAACGCAAGACTAGAACACGACACAAGCCAATTCTCCGCGAAAGAAATCATCATCAGAGTTGAATACAAGTACTGCCCCAACCTCACCATCATCGACACTCCCGGCCTCATCGCTCCCGCTCCGGGCCGGAAGAATCGCGCTCTCCAGGCCCAGGCACGTGCCGTGGAGTCCCTCGTGCGCGCCAAGATGCAGCACAAGGAGTTCATCATACTCTGCCTCGAGGATTGCAGCGACTGGAGCAACGCCACCACACGACGCCTTGTCATGCAGCTCGATCCCGAGCTCGCCAGGACCGTCGTCGTCTCCACCAAGCTCGACACCAGGATTCCTCAGTTCGCCCGCCCTTCCGACGTCGAGGTCTTCCTCTCCCCGCCGCCCTCCACGCTCGACGGCTGCATCCTCGGAGACTCTCCGTTCTTCACCTCCGTGCCTTCTGGAAGAGTTGGCTCTGGAACTGGTTATCTCTATAGCTCCAATGATGACTTCAAACAGGTTAGAATAGCGGATAATGTGATAATAGAAGATTAAAATTGCACATTGTGATACCTAACTAAGGGACTAAAAATGCAATTAAGACAAATAGAGTCCTAGCAACATTCTATATGAAACTCTCTTTCAAAAATTCTCTATGATCCGTTGAAATTTATTAGAAATCATATCAATTTAACTGATTTCAACCAAAATTGAAAATCAGTGATCGTGATCGAGTGATTGTGATAGTCTGATTTTCAAAAAATTTCAACCCATCACAAGGGAGTACCTGAACGAGAGTGTCTGAGAGAGCATTGCTAGCATTCCTCTTAAGACAAATGATGAATAAACAGAATAATAAAGCCACTGTCATAGACCTTTTTTCATTCTATATTTTGTTTGTAATTCCCTTGGAGGAATGCATACTTGAGACTTGAGAGTTTCAATTCCTTGATCTATAGTTGTATTGTACTTATGATGGATGCAGGCAGTGTGCTTCAGAGAGATAGAAGATGTTGCATCTTTGGAGGAGAAGTTGGGTAGGGCATTGTCTAAGAAGGAAAGGAGTAGAATAGGTGTGAGCAAACTTAGGT
Source organism: Amphicarpaea edgeworthii (assembly GCA_014843725.1). Classification (NCBI taxonomy): domain Eukaryota; kingdom Viridiplantae; phylum Streptophyta; class Magnoliopsida; order Fabales; family Fabaceae; genus Amphicarpaea; species Amphicarpaea edgeworthii. The sequence continues at coordinate 24,860,645 of CM026328.1, forward strand.
TGTTTCTGGAAGAATTGCTACAAAAGAGGTTCTTATACATTACAGCTTTTTTTGTTTTTATATTTGTCTGGTTTTTTTTTTTAATATTATTATATGGCTGAGCCCTTCATAATGATCCTGCTAGGTATATAAATAATGTACCGTTGATCATTCCACTCCTTGAGAAGGAGTACCGGAGTGTGACAAGGAAATTAAGTGACATTAATCAAGAATTGAGGTATGTATGCAAGTTAAAACTATTTCTGTTGTACTTGATCTGCATAGTAAGGGACAAGGATGGTAATTTTTATTTTTTAAAAATTTATAACTGTTCTCTATCTTCCTTTCATCACTTGCTTTATTCTTTTTTCACATTATATACAGCACACTTGATGAAGCCAAACTGAAGGAGAAAGGAAGGGCCTTCCATGATTTGTTCTTGACCAAGGTTTCTTTTTCATACATTCATTTATATTGTCAGTATCTTACCCTTCATTATTGGGTAAATTTACTGTGTTGGTGGATATTAGAAGTCCTACCAAGGGGGGCATTTAATCTCGGGATGTTTAGCTTGTGGAGTGAAACTGTTTGTCTGTTTTATTCTGTATGGACTTGCATATGCATGCTTTTAATTAATTTTTTTCAACTGTTTGAATTCATACAGTGCTTGAACTTTGAAGATGTACTCCTATATTTTCCTCCCTCACTTGCATATTTTCTATTATGCAGTTGTCATTGTTGCTTAAAGGGACAGTTGTTGCACCTCCTGATAAGTTTGGTAAAACTCCTATTTTTGACCTTGGCTCTTTTTTTTTATGGATAATCCTATTGAACAGTAGATAGTGCACAATAATTGAAAAGCAAGCTTACTATGTTTGGATACCCCCTTTCCCTTGGCAAATGATCATGGTTAAGTTGCTTGACTTTTTATTTTTTGTTGGCACAGGTGAAACACTGCAAGACGAGCGAATAAATGGAGGTGCATTTATTGGTGCTGATGGTGTTCAGTTTCCTCACAAGCTAATACCTGTAAGTTTTGGCCTTACTGTACTATGTGCTGTCTTAGTTTTTCATTGCAGTGGATAAAAAACTAACTACTGTTGATTTTACTATTTCCCCTTAATAAAATTATGCATAATTTCTTTTTCATTTGGATGATGACTTCATTTAACTTATGGAGTTATGACTGTTAATTACTAATTTCGTATGAGTTTTATATTTGTGTTTGGGTGAAAGTTTTCTCAGAATCTTGTTAAGCAAATATGATGATAGGCCCAAAGCCCACCGTTACTAAGGTTTATGTTGGGAGAGTTAAAAGGTGCAATGCACCTAGGAGAGAGAAGGGTCAACTAACTGCCTAGTTGGCAGTAGATGGGAGGGAGAGTGTGGGGAAAATTTATTACAGAATTGGGGTATAAGCAGGGAAAGGGAGGTAGAGGTGGAATTTGGATTTGGGACCCTGGAGAGATTATGCCTATTGAATTTCCTCAGAATTTTCTTCCTTCTTGCTGCTGCTGAAAACACTTCAATACACAGGATTCTGATTTCATTGGTCAGGCCTGTATACATAAATACTGCATACATTTTCAATCTTATATTTTTAGTTTACTTTGTCTCTATAATCTGACAAGCTAGTCTATCCTTGCATACAGAATGCAGGGATGCGTCTTTATGGTGGTGCACAATATCACCGGGCAATGGCTGAATTTCGTTTTGTGGTTGGAGGAATCAAGTGTCCCCCTATTACTCGGGAAGAAATTGTAAACGCATGTGGAGTGGAAGACATTCATGATGGAACAAACTACTCTAGGTAATTATGTGTTATACCTATTCATTCTTGTAATACTAATTGTTAAATATTAAAATATTTTTATTTTGAGTAACCAGGACTGCTTGTGTAATTGCTGTTGCGAAGGCTCGTGACACATTTGAACCTTTTCTTCATCAGGTGATTAATGCTTAAAAATAAAAAAAAATTCAGGTTTCCTTATGTATAGTAATCAGGTTTGATTTGATGTCCATAATTCTAGCATAGTTTTTATGATCAAGACTGTATAAATAGTGATCCTTGTTCTACTCTTTGGATTATCAGAAAATTATATTCACTTTTTTCATATTCCAAGTCCAACTAATTGAATAATTCTCTATTCTTGTCACAGTTGGGGTCCAGACTGTTGTATATACTTAAGAGATTGGTTCCGATCTCTGTTTTTCTTCTTCAGGTATTCTCTTTGGACTTTTCTGTAAGATATAAAATATTTGAATCTTAGCCTAACAGCTTCAGCTTTTAGGATACCTAGTTCTTGACATGATATCAAGAGCATCCATGAGCAAGTTGCCTAAAGTTTGATCCTTGCCAGCCCTATTATTCTAAATAAAAGTGCATTTTAGCACAAGGTATGGATGGGTCTGCTCATTATCAGTGATTCAATTCCGAAGGGCTCTTGCATGGGGTGTATATAGCCTATGCTTTTGAGATAGTTGGTTCTTGACATTTTTTATGAATCAGTTGTTTATGCTTTTGCAAATATCCTAAGAGTTTTGTACAATTATTAGTTTGCCATTTTCCTAAACTTATTTTATTTATGTATTTTGACAGAAAGATAGTGAATATCTAAGTGGCCATGAGGTGTTCCTTAGGCGTGTTGCCTCTGCCTTCAACAACTTTGCAGAATCTACTGAAAAATCATGCCGTGAAAAGTTAACCACCACTTGTCCCCACTACAAGTTTGTTTCCATATGGCAAATGAAAAATTGAGTTTTCAAATGAAAAAACAATTAATCATGAGCTTTGTTTGAGTATGAGGACTAAGATGCATAGTTTAGCTTTTAAAAGAGAACATCAAGTGTAGTATATGGACTTCTTGCATTATATCACGATTTTTTGTTTTCCACTTCATTTTTTTCATACTTGTTCTTTTTTAGTATTAGGGTGCATTTTTTCCCCTTGATCTTAAAAAATGAACTTGATTTGTACCAAATTTGATGTGATAATATTGTCAAACTGAACTTTGCAACCATGAATCATATGTTTCATCGTTGCATTCTTATCCATAATTTATCCCTTTTCTTCTCTTTTTTCCATACATGACTCCTGTTGAATATTAGTCTTCCAGGTTGTTTATTTTCTATTTACTAAATTCCATTTTTCCTTGCTTATTGGCTACAGATGTATGGAGGACTTGGTAAGCACCACACGATATGTTTCATGGTCTCTCCACAATAAGGTATACTTGATTTATGGGGCATTTACAGAGACATGCTTTCGTATGCTGCATTTTAAAAGTATCTTGCTCCCTACTGTGAATTTTAGCTAGGCTTGTATGATTATATTTAAACTAAGAACAAATGAGTAAAATATTGCTAAGCTAAGTTTTCATGGCTCATTTTATATCTCATTCTAGTGTCACTGTCAATTTTGTAGAGTCGGGCTGGGTTACGTCAGTTCTTAGATTCATTTGGTGGAACAGAACATTCCAATGCTTGTAATAATCCTACAGCAATTGTTCTATCACAAACAAGTGCACATGAGAAAGAAGACACAAAATCACAACCGGACGTAAAGCTCAGCCATGTGGCCTCTGGCACTGATTCTAGTTCATCCATTCAGACTACAGAAACAAAGCTTGCTGATCTTCTGGATAGTACACTTTGGAATAGGAGGCTTGCACCTTCATCTGAAAGAATTGTTTATGGCTTGGTACAACAGATATTTCATGGCATTAGAGAATATTTCTTGGTTTCCACAGAATTAAAGGTCTCTGATGTTTCTTTTTGTTCATTTATGCTTCTTTGTGTTCGTTCTGTGAGTTTCCTCCTTTCCTGCTTACATGTATTTCTTTTGTTAATTCTTTCAAATTTTATGCTTGTTGTTCAGGTTGATTACAACTAACAACTACAAGACAATATGTTAAGACACTAACAATACATTAATTTGGGGCTATTGATTATTGTGATACAAATCATAAATAATTTAGAATTCTCACTCCATTTTTTTCTTCTATCTTTTATGCACTGCTTATACTTAATATTTTGCAGTTCAATTGTTTCCTTTTGATGCCCATTGTGGACAAATTGCCTGCACTTCTCCGGGAAGACCTAGAATCTGCTTTTCAAGATGACTTGGATAATGTTTTTGACATAACCAATCTGCAGCACTCATTTGGGCAGCAAAAGAGAGAGACTGAAATTGAACTAAAAAGGGTATTTCTTAATTCATATTACATGGTTTTCTCAAGAACAATTTACAGAGATGCCAACTTTCTCTTTGTTGTCCATAATGTTAACCTTTTAATGGTTTTACAGATCAAGAGGCTTAAAGAGAAATTTAGAATGATACATGAGCAGCTAATTCAAAATCAAGCCATGTGAAAAGGTGAGCTGCTGGAACTGCTGGGTATAATTTCAAATGTAAAAGGCATGTGATTTATAGATTTATGATTTATGATTTTCCTATATTTGTGCTTACCTAATGGCTTATTGTAGAAGAAGGATGAATAGATGTTTATTATGAGGGCTCTTTGCTGTAGTTAACTGAATCTTATTTCCTCAAATAGTCTCAAGTCAGTTCCTGTGCATGTAGAATAGATTGTGTGCTAGAACATTCTTTTCTTATTCTTGCATGTTACACATACCAATATCTGGTTTTCAATAGTTTCAAGAATAATTTTAACGATATGTCTACAAGTTAACAGAAGAAAATTACACTGGATCAGCACATAGAGTTGAATCAGTAGTCATGGCATGTATGCTGTTGATTCTAGCCATAAACTAGGTTGTGATTGTGAAATATTTGCACTGACCAATATGTCTGTTTCCCACCTCAAAAATGAATAAAACGTGGTATATAGGGGAGTGGTTTTCTATATTTTTCAAAAGAATCATGGATAATAGAATTATAGAATGAGCACAATTCGGGATTGGTTTCCTTGAATAGAGATATCATTATCGAAAACAATGTGTTTCTTTCATATGATTCATTATTTACAACAATATCTATGAAGTCAGCCCAGTGACTTCAGTAGCTGAGACCACCTCATCAATGCATGTAAGACTGCAATATTTTGATGAAGACACCATAGAACTTGAAGGGCCTGAATCATCTGCAAAGTTGTTTGGGCATTTTATTATTGCTCTTGGACCTTCACAGTGAATGTCAGGAGGAAGTGGAGGAAGGATGGTTTCTCCCAGAAGGAACTGGACAATCCTTCTCATGGTAGGCCTGTAATCAGGATTGGGATGAGCACAAAGCAACCCAAGACTAAGCACAAGCTGAGCTTCATCTTTGTCATACTCATCTAAACTGGGGTCAATAGCCCTGCTGATCTTCCCTTGGTGATGTAGTTCTCTAACCCAGTCCACTAATACCAGTTCCTCCGGATTCTTTTGGGGCTCTATTGGCATCCTTCCACATGCTACTTCCAAAATGAGTACGCCATACCCATATACATCTGTGTTTGTTCTTGCCTTCCCAGTCTTTGTTAGCTCAGGGGCCATGTACCCTAGTGTTCCCACAACATTTGTTGTCTGTGGATTGATGCCATGCTCGTAACTCCTTGCAAGACCAAAATCACCAAGCTTTGGTTGGAGATCTTCATCTATCAGGACATTGCTTGGCTTTACATCTCTGTGAACAACCTGCAGTTCACATTCTTCATGGAGATACAGCAGCCCTTGAGCAACACCAGTAATGATCTTGTATCTTTGATCTCAAGTCAGAAGTTTCTTCTTTTGATGATCATTTTCAAACAGAAGCTTGTCTAGGCTCCCGTTTGGTACATAGTCATAAACAACGAGGAGTTCATCCTTCTTCCTGCACCACCCATGTAATTGCACCAAATTTCTATGCTTTAGTTGTGTCATGCTTGTTATTTCTGCAACAAATTCTCTGATTCCCTGCCTTGAATCTGGAGCTACTCGCTTTACAGCTACTTCTAGTCCTGTGCTAGGGATTACTCCTCTGTAGACTTTACCAAATCCTCCATACCCAACAAGGTTTCTGTCCCCGAACTTTCCTGTAGCTGAATGGAGCTCAGAATATTTAAATTTATGGGCAGCATATTCAAGCTCCCAATCTTCTAAAATCTCATCCCCATTTCTTAATCTGCGCAGGACATGAAGAGCTCCTATAATTGTCAAGATAAAAAGAGTTGCACTTGCTAAAGTGATACCTACTGCAAAGTCTCTTTTGTGCACCACCTTACTAGAAGTACTTGACCCAATAAGTGGAACAGCTGATTTATCTAGCTCTTGTGCTGCTTCTCCAATTTTAAAGCTCCAACCATGTATATTATTCTCAGCTACCAGCACACCGTTGGAAGCAGAAAAGCCTGCATACATGTAGTCATTAAACACCAAGGATAGGTCTATGGGAAATGATATCAAAGGAACATATGGCTTTGGCATGCCAAAAGGAGAAACTGTAACATTCATCAACATCTCCCCTTCATTGTAATCAACCCATGCTTGAACGGGTTTTCCACTCTTCAGACTAATGGGAATGTTCTTGCTGTGATCTGATAAGTAGTATGCTGCTGACTTAGATATGTTAGAGATGAGGCTGGATATGTCTATCCCCACATGATTATCATTGATGTCAAGAAGATCAAGGTTCTGTATCCCATCAAACTCTATGGCTAGGAACCGGGTTGAAAATTCTAGATCACTTGTCACATTTGGGAGGCCTAAATATTGATTCATGAGGCATCCTTTTGGTTCGTTGGTAGATAATAGAACGAATGCGAAGCCATGCCCACCAAGTTCTGGGTACTTGGGAACAATGGAAAACACAAAGGTGGTGCTAAAGGTTGCAACAATGGATTTGTTTTTGCTAGATTTGAATGGCAAAGGAGATGGATAGAATGCATGACCAAGGATTTTTGCAGAATCATTTGTCAATGTAAGTACACCATTTGGCCTCACATAAGAAGCTCCATCAATTTTCAAGCCTGCTTGCATAAACCCATATTTTACAAAATTGATTTCCGAGGATACAAAGCTCAAGAGAGAGTAAAGAACAACCAAAAGGATGCCAAATGCATGCATGATCATGTTTGTGAAGTAGGTTTTGGTTGCTGAAAAAAGATTAAAAAAAATACTGCACTCTGAGAAAAGGATTATAGTTTCTCTGTAGTTTCAGCGTCGCCAACACTTGCAGAAAGAGCCTATAAATACTGCATTAGGAATTATACACCTTGGAAGTGAGAATCAATTTTTTTTTAACTCGGAATGATATTAATGAAATGAACCGAAAGAAAAGAAAAGGCTCCAGACATGAATTGTAATTAAAAAATGTCTACCTGTACTAAAATAAAAATCTATTAAAGTAACAAAAAAGTGTAGCTCATATTTGAATAGAGATAAAAGATAGGATTAAAAAATAAGATAAATATCCTCAAATTCGATTCTTCATCTGCGAAATTCAAGCTGCTTGCTACCTAGAAACACTGATTGAAACACATGGTTTAAAGTAGACAACCAAAATACTGAATGAATTATTTATAGTTGCCTTTGCACTCCAACATATACTACTAGATTAGCACGTTAAAATTAATCAAATCTCAGATGTTCGTTTGTACCGAAACCACTCAAACCAGGCAGCAATAATGCAAGTGACTTTCTTGGACCACGGGCCTTATGTTCTTTAAGAGAGAAAACTGGCCCGGTAGAAGCTCACTCAGAGTCCAAAATATCCTTCTTCTATTCATCGTGGTTTCTTTTATAACAACAATAATAATAATATAGTGTAAATAGGTGAGAAATATAGTAAAAATGAAAGGTAATTTGTTGAAGAGATATATATAGAGAAGAGACTAGGAGAAAGATGAGTAAAAATAAGTAAAAAAATAGTACCGGAGGGTTTCACAAACTTTAGAATCATTTTCCCTTTAATCTTTTATACCAAACAAAACAAATAGTTTTCATCTCTCCCATCGACTCAATTTCTTCTCTACTAAACAAAGCATAAGGAGACATGCCTCTCTCTATATGTTTGTAAAAAATAAAAATAGATAATGGAAGTTAAATAGAAAATTAGAATGTATAATTATTTTTAAATTGGACTTTATATGTAATTAATGGGATAGTTTTATATATGTTGTTAAAATATAATAGTGGAGCAGTTTTTAATATTTGTTAAGCGGCAAAATAGTGTAAAATACTTAGAGACGAAAGGTGTGTATTACCATTATAATAGCTATAGATTGTAAATAATGGTAGTAATTAAGTTATTGTAAAAACAGAGAGCAGTAATTAAGTTCAAACTTAACCCCTGTAAATCATCTAAGCCTCTCATTATCTAAAGAACTATATATATAGTAGATTGGTAGTAATGTTATTATATACGCATTAACACATCCTTCCATTATAGTGGATTAATAGTGTTGAAGAAGGAAGAAGAAAAAAAGAGAAAAAAAAAATCAAGATAAGTGGTAGTGACATTCCCACAACATTCCCTAAAAAACTGACATTAGAATATTACCTTCATACGTCGGCAGTTACAACTTACAATCTTGAACGTGATAAACATTGGATTAAATTTGTAAAATTTTTTTTATAACTCTTCCATTATTACCACTGGGGAGTGTGAGCTATGAAGCTTGAGTGTGAAGCCATGCACAAATGGGTTCGACAAGTTGATATTCAAGTTCACACTAATTAAGAATAACAAGAACACTGTAGAATGAGAGCTATATATATATATATATATAAGCGAATTAGGTTAATCGAGACAAATTATTGCTTCTAATTGCATGATCAAGTTGATATTTGCATGATTACAAAAGAATAATGATTGAAATCATCTTCTATGTTCCAATTTACAACTAATGTCAAACGCATAATCACAATTATTAAGTTCAAATCAGTAGCCTTTTCAATTGGTTCAATGTGAAAGAGTAATAGCTGGCGACGATGTGTAGCTTTTTTGATACAAATGGGCTACCCAGTCATAGAAACAAGAGTAATTAATTATATTTAACCTTTAGAGTTTAGACCCCACTTGGAAACTTTGAAGATTTCTAGGTCGAAAATAATGGATCCGTGTGCAGTTGCCTATTTATTCACAAGCTTTTTTGTTATTAACTTTTATTCATTAATTTGAAACTGCGGTGAATATTAACACTTTAAAACTGCAGTTGAAAAATCACTGCAGGTGATCCAAATCCGTCTGAACTCATATGCCTTAAGTAAGTAAGGTTAGGTCCGAGTCTGGTATTGGTATAAAGAAGTAATATAGTTAGGAAGGAAAAATCTCATTAAAATTGATAGACAAGTTATTCATAAAGATTCAATCATTAACAAAGTATGTGATACTTAACATTAATAATATGGTTACTCAAAACAGCTGATCATGTAAAAGTTTATTCACCGATTTTAATTCTTTCATAATAAAAAGGGAAAATGATATTTTTAAACAATGTTATTCAACTACACCCGTTTATTAGTAATAAATTTGTTAAATTTTATAAAATAATTTAAAAATAATGTAAAATGTAGTAGGTTGTGATGCAACTATTTTTTATTACATCAATTTGTGTGAAGTAATCAAACACTTTTTATTTGTTTACTGCCATCAAACGCCCCTATTACAAGGATTTGTACAAAATGAAAAATTTAGTGGAGGTGGATTTTGTATAAATTTTGAAACTGAAATTTAATAATTTTTTTTATCTATAAATATTAATTATTAATTTGTTTTTGTTATTAAATGAAAGTTATACTTGGCATCTTTTCTACCCTCAACCATCAGACCATTCAAGACAGCACAGTGAAAAATTGTCTGCAGGATTATTGAAATTGGCACTTGGCACAGAGCATAGTTTTTCTTCATTCTCAAGTTGGTACATTACAATTTACATGCCCTCTACAAGGAAGACGCATGGCATACCATTTTAGTTTATTTTCTTGTCATATCAATCAGCCTCTTTTCTTCCTTTTCCGCCTTCAAAATCTGTGGTGGATAATAGTCTTTTATTTCCTACTATTATTGGACCTGTGACAGATCAGCATATTTCAACTTTGAAAGGTACAAATTAAACAACAAGCAACCATAGACGTGGAGGAAGCAATGGACACTAAATAAAATACCATCTTGGTCACTATGGTAATAATTTTAAGGCAAGTAGCAAGACACTAAATATACAGTTTATTTTTCTTAAGTAATCTAAATACTAAGACCAGTTTCTGTCTTTTATGTGCCACTTGTAGTTATTTTAATTTTGTTACATAAGAGTTACCATCACTTTAACAGGGAAAAGTGATATTCATACAGTGAAGAATCCAACTTTTTAAGGTTTGGAGCTATTAAATTAAAATTTTAATCCATTGTTATTGGAGCTATTACATTCCTATTTTGTAATAATGGTTGCGTAGCTATCACTACTTAAGAGTTATTTTAGTGAGTCAAAGCATGTGAAGTGGGTCAAAATCCACAGCCCAAATTTCAGCATTAGATGGAGGTATGAGATATGAATACACAATCATGGTGTCAATCAAACAAGTGTAGTAGCACTTTGGAGATCGCTTTCAATCTAACACCACTGACACTAACACCTCAAGATGGTGATGAGACATGTACGATCTTCTTCTAACCCCATTTTTTAAAAAAAAAAATTTCAAGAGCATGCCTATGTTATTAATTTTTTGTTCTTGGCTATATATCAGCATGTTCTATTAATAGTGTTAGCTAGTAATGGTCTTGTCTTCATGACAAGGCTTGAGATGAATGAAAAAGATGGCCTAACTGCTATTTTTAAATTACGCTTGCCATTGCTTCTTTTGTCAACAAATGTAGCAGCCAGAGTTCAAACTTGGTGCTGATGAATTGATCCAAGCAATAAAAACATCAAACACACACATATATATTGTACTATATAGTATTTATTGCTTATTGCCGATTAATGTTGAAGTGGATTTGAAAAAATTCTTGAGTGGATCATTCTACACTTTACACGTTCCTTCTTTCACGATCAGATCCCCAAACCAAAACCATTATATATATGTTGACACTTGACACTTCAAAATTGACTCATAACAACACAATAATTTTTACTCTTGCTTTAGAGCGATGCTTCAATACTACCCTATTAAGGTGGGAAATTATGGGAGGAAGCAGCCAAAGGCTATGTTGCATACAGAAAATTTTACACATAAATCAAATGATCCTTTTCATATAGAACACTGTGTCAGTTGCTATTTTGTAAATAAGTGGTTCTGGTTAGGGTAAAACACTATTTGGATTCCTGAAAGTATATAGGACTGTCACATTAGTCTAAGTAAGAAAATTCATAAAAAGCCTATGAAAATGCTATCTAACAATCACTTTAATTCAAAATTCAAAAAGTCACAAGCCTTACATGTTTAAGGACTAAAATGATAGTAAGTAATTAAGTTGACTGAATAATTTGATATTTAAGCTACTTATTTATTTTGAATCCCATGCTTTCCATGATTAACGTGACAATGTTTTGTACTTTCAGGAACCAAAATGATACTATTTTATTTTACCCTTTTGCCCTTTTGGTGCATACCAAAGGAGTTGAAAATTTAAAGACTTTCAGTCCACCATTACATATTTCAAATGTTAAACTGATTGCTGTTGTTGATGAAAAGGTGAAAAAAGATCCATGAGAAAAAGACTAATGCTGTTTCTTTGTCCGATGATAGTGCAGTAGTTCACAACTGAGATTACTCGATGTAACAACAACAACAACTACTACTGGACACAGTAAAATATTGGTATGTATAAATAATTGTATTTGATAATTTTCTCCCTACCCTTTTGATGTCGGCCAATAATAATAAGAAAAGGATAAAGGAATAAGATAGTATCAGAGCCAAACATGCCTAACTCAGACCCACCACTCAATTACCATAACACCATCATCTTAGTCAGCAAAACAAAACTTGCGTGCTCTCATTCCATTTGGAGCATGATAATGCTCTTTTAACATACTTCCACTCTTGCTAATTGAGCTTCATCAACCTGTATTAATTATATAACATGTAATTAAAAAGAAAAGAGAAAAGTATTAGTATACTATAATTGTGATTGTTTTTTATTTTTTGGATGTCTCGATCATCTAAAAAAGTGACTAATTACTTCAGAATGTGGCAATGAAATGGAAATGTACCGAAATTTTTGCATTATGAATCTGACTGTAACTTGTGAATGCTCCAGCAATTATCCATTTTTGATGTGTGTGTGTGTCTTTCTCATATAAGAATTGATGTTTTCTTAGTAAAGGTTAGCAGAAACAGAGGATGCTATGTGCTTTCTAGTCCTTGTCCTTAGCATTCTTTCTCACAAAAACCCCACCATTGATAGAACCACTCTGTGTACGTTATTTTCCACTCTAGGAAAATGCTATCTATAGTCACAACTTTTAAGTCACAAAACGTCAGAACTATGTATCAGTGCCGTTTGATTTGGAAATATGTTCCACCAATATATGGGAATGAAGAGAAATACTGATAATATACTTTCAAACACCAGTACTTGTTTTATTGACTAAAATCACTTGAATCTAAATTCTTTATTTAATGAGTCTTATACATGACTTAATGAATCCTAGTAAATTTCAACAAATAATAACAAAAAATATATTAGAAAAGTGTGTTAATTAATATGATACCACTTGCAGAAGTATGAAATAGAATTGCAACATTTTGTAAGTTAAAACTTTTTCACTGGTGTCAGTATTTATGCTTACATAGATGGATAAGATCAGAAATAAGAAAACACTAATGGCGTGCACTGTTGGGATTTTTTTGTAGAAAAAAATCATTTTTCAAAAGGCCATGTGTAATACAAGTTCTATATATAGAGCTAAAGTGTAATACAGTTGAAAATAACATAAGACTAAGATTTTTATCTATATCTAAACTAAATATATAGTCATATTTTCAACATGCATGAGCAATTTCTTTGTGGAATAAGCACCGACAACCAATCTGATGAGTGTGGTAAGCACCAAAGTCAATGGCCATGTGGATTGAAGATGAAAAATGAAAAACTAAGTTCCAACACATGGAAATGTTGCTAACTGGGCCTTATGGATAAAACATGCAATATTACAGATGGAAGGTTCAAGGTTGTTTCTCAACTCTTGGTCCACCACACCATAGCCCAGAAATGGTGCATAGATATATTAAGGTACAAAAAAAAAAAATACAAGAAGGTAGTGCTTCTACATCCACTTACACAATACTCGGATCATAGATTACACCTAAAATTGGTGCAAGTAACTTTCGAACCTAGTACCAAGCCTTGGGAATTTAAATTTAACATGATATGGCACCAAGATTTCGAAACTCTTGATGTTTGTTGTTGTTGTTGTTGATGCCTATAGTTTGGTTGTAGTCTCTCGGAAGTTGGTACCACCTTAAAGGGAGATAATGACATAAAAGAAAGACACTGTAACTGTAACTGTAACACCCTTGTTGTACTGCAAACAAATAGTAACAACTTTCAAACATTTTATATAATTGGACTCAAATGGTACTAAAAAATTTAAGATTAGCCATCAGAAACAGAATAATGTTGTCTACTTTAATGGAAGAATTATAATTGCTGGCCATCTAAATCAGAAGAAAACATATAATAATAGTAAGAGCAGCAAAATGTAATTTATGGTTGGAAAAGTTATAAGCAAAGTAGTTCGTTCCTAGTAGATCAGTTTTATATGTTTGTTTCTTTCTTATGCAAGATTTAATAATTGATTAATTATATAAATAAATAATAATGTGGGGGCTTCTTTGGACCCCTCCAATGGCCCTAGCAAATCAGTTAAACTCGTGGCCCCTTACCCTTCAAAAAAAAAATTAATAGCTGATTCATCACTTGATTGCTTTGTTTTCATGTGGAATATGTATGTGCAGTTCACACTGTGCTACTCCTACTACTAATCCATTGATTACAAAGCAAGGGAAAAGCATATGGGTAGAAAGCAAACAAAAAGACCAGCTTGTATTTTAAATCTAAAAATCCTATGATAATTGCTACTAATAATTATGAAGCATATATAGGTATACTCCAACAGGTCGGTCACAACCCAATTCAATTCGACCAATACCTAAACCATACTCTTCTGCCACGTGGATGATGCTCATTGATGATATCAGCATGAAGTGTCATGATATTCATAACCCAAGTGAGAAAATATATGTCTAACAAATCTTACCTTAATACAAACTGATAAAATTAAGATACACATATGTAAAATTTTATATCTAAAAACAGTAACAGTATATGTACCTAACATATATCATATCCTAAAATGAATTTTCTCACATGTTTCTCTCTAAAAGTTAGAATGGCAATTCCAAAATGAAGAAAAAAATCAAATAAAAAGACTTTAGAAGAATCAGCTGCAACATTCTCTCTCTCCAACATAGTTTTGGAGATCTCGTTTTGGCTAAACTAAGTGGTACATCACGTTCCGTTATCCGCCGCCTTGCTTGCTTGATGTTGAGTGCTGAGAGTACTCAAAACTTTTAATTTTTATCAAACACTTTGATAAAATATTGAGAGATGTTGTTTTTGTTGTTGTTGTATCAGTATATATATTGTATTGTATTTTGTATATATATGTGATAACTGATAAACACCAACTTCAGTTTCACGTCATTCTCTATGCATCAACAATTCTATAAATACCACACCATATAAACCTTGTCACTCACCACCTTCATTTTCCATTGCTCAATTCATTCCTCCACCTTAGATTTCTTCCTTGCTAGCTAGCTCCACCAAAAAATGGGAGATGATAATATCAACAACAATGTCAACCTCCCACCCGGGTTTCACTTCTATCCCACAGATGAAGAGCTTGTTGTTCATTTTCTTCAAAGAAAGGCCAATCTTCTTCCTTGCCATCCAGATGTCATCCCTGATCTTGAACTCTACCCTTATGATCCTTGGGAACTTCATGGTACATACATATCTACTATTCTTTACTAATTTATCTCAATTAACGAGTTTCGAATTTCTCTTCAGAGAGGTGTCTACATTTAGTACGCAAATTCTGATTGCTTCTGAAAGGGGGGAAAATGTCTCAATGTACATAAGAGAAAAAATGTCTCAATATTGCTAGGTAGAGATTATTAGATTAGATTAGATTAAAGTTGGCGTGTACTAATCAATTGTGGTGGTTGTGCATTGTTGGTGCAGGTAGAGCTTTGGCAGAGGGAAAGCAATGGTACTACTACAGCAGAAGGACACAGAATAGGGTGAGTGGCAATGGTTATTGGATGCCAATGGGAATGGAAGAAGCAGTGGTTTCAAGCTCAAGCAACAAGAGAGTTGGCATGAAGAAGTACTATGTGTTCCATGTTGGAGAAGCCCCTGATGGTGGCAGCAACACTACCAATTGGATAATGCAAGAGTATCGTCTATTAGATTCTTCTGCTTCCTCTAGCAGATCATCATCCAGAAGAAGATCACAACCAAAACTGGTTAGTGTAAGTAGTGAACAGATAGTATATACTGTATAGTACAATAAAATTTCACCCCAAAAATTAGATTTTCATGTGGAAAACAATCTTTGATAGTTGATTATATTTTAAATTTTTTTACTTTGTTGTTTGATTCAGGACCATAGTAAATGGGTGATATGTCGAGTTTATGAACGGGATAGCGATGATGACAATGATGGGGATGGTGATGGAACAGAACTCTCTTGTTTGGATGAAGTTTTCTTGTCATTGGATGATCTTGAAGAAATAAGTTTACCAAATTAGATGACACAAGTGATTTAGTTAGCTGCATTACATATCCAAATAGGATATTAATTTAAGCTAATTGTGGTTATCAATCTTTATTACTATCACTATTGTTGTTATTTACTTGTTGTAGTTAAATGAATCCTTTAGCTGCCATTGTAATCAGTGAAGTCGCTATAGCTAGATTTCTTCTATCTATATAGCAGCCTTTCAAGTGGGGCACTAGATGAAATTCATGGCCAAACAATATGCAGTGTGACGTTATGCTTTCAAATATCCCATTCACTACTAGTTAGCACAGGAAATGAATGAAAAATTCTGTGCTCTTGAGTCCTTATTCCAACACGTGGATAATCACATATCTAGTATCTATTCTCAGCCATTAATACAGGAGTCTTTAATCCTCCAATTCAAGATAAGATATGCAAAATGTCTATTTCTCGTTTCTTTAATTTTATATGGTCTAGCAATTTGGCATATAATCTACACTTTACTACTGTTGCAGGAAAGTTTTGTGCACTTAATAACAAAGTCTTATTTTCGTAGGTGAAATCGACTACATGAATTATATTAAATTCTCATAACAACAAAGTCTTATTCAATTACGTGGATTATATTAAATTTTTCGATAAATAACAACAAAATCTTATTTTAGTAGGTGAGACCAGCTACGTAGATTATGTTAAATTCTTCGAAGCTAAAACTTTCCTTTGTACAAACATGAATTAGATTTTCATAGAATAAATGAAAAAAAAAAGTGAAATATAATTTTATTTTAGGGTAGGGATCCTCACGTGCAAGGGATATATAGTGTTGAGAGAATGAAAGAGATTTATATATATTGATGGAACTTGAGAAGAAGGATTGTGGAGCCCATTGAGCACTGTAAGGGGAATGCTTCCAACTGAACATTGGGCAATAGTCCTAGCTTTTGCCTACTTTGATGGTATTTGTTAGCTAGTTGTCTTGTGTCACAATGCTAAGGAACATTTTTATTTTATTTTATTTTTGTTTTTGTTTATATGGCATATATATGGGGTTCCTGCTTAGGGAAGCATCAAGTCATGTGTGATGCAAGCATTCGCATGCTTTAAAGCACCAACACGAGCACTATATAATATTGTCATTCATCACAAAAAAAAGAGTGACACACCAGTCCATGATGCTTACCTCATTCATGAGGTTCTTTCTTCTCTCACTCCCCCATACATTATACATATCCACTAGAACAGACACGATAATGACCAGGAGCTACCTTTGTATGTTTTTTTCACAAAACTAAATTTCCAATACAATGATGGATTAATATTCAATAATCACAGTTTTTAGAACTCCATTATTGGGTATATATCTTTGTCATTAAATACAAATAATACCAACAAATGTCCATTCGATCTCCTTAAAGCAAGATTTTGAATTCGTGGTTGAGAGAATTCTATTAAATAGTGTTAGAGAAGTTCCAGGCGAAAATTAGTCTTAGACAAAACTAATGAATACTTTATATTAATCACATGATTATAACAAAAATAGAAATAATAAATTCCGTTAATTAATATTACGATGAAGCTAATTACTTATAGTTTACATGATATGAGGCCATAGTTAATGGGGTAAAATGTTTGACCTACTTATAGTTTCAATAAATGATGAAACTTACTTATAGTATCATGTATTGTTCAGTACAAAAATGCAGTGAAAAATAAAAAAAAGGTTAATTTTTGGAATATATATTAGTTAGTTAGTGAAACAAATGGTATAAATTAACAACAGCAGCATTGAAGTCAACTTCTTGCAATGATTCTTTTGACAAAGGCGTGCTTGTTACAATATTGACAAAGGCGTGTTTGTTTTATATTTTAAAAAAATGGGATTCAACACTTTTTATATAAAAAAACACACACGATACAACTTCCGTTTTTCCAAAGGAGAATTTTGTGTGGAGCAAACTTTGTTAGTCGTGAGGAACTTGGGTATGTTGTGAAGTTATATATTCAAAAGATTAATCAAAATCTTTTAGTTATAGTTATCGTCATACTAAAAAATATGAAAGTGAAAGACATATACAAAATTAAACAAAGGTAATGCAAAACACTTACGAAATGCTTTGGTAAAAGAATAATTTGATTTTGATAATAGGATGTGAAAATGAAATTTCAAGATTATGGTAAAACAGACATAAGCTTTCATAGCATTTACCTTTATGTTTCGCTTTATACTAATTAACTAAAGTGATGTAATTAATAACTGA
Organism: Amphicarpaea edgeworthii; assembly: GCA_014843725.1. Lineage (NCBI taxonomy): Eukaryota > Viridiplantae > Streptophyta > Magnoliopsida > Fabales > Fabaceae > Amphicarpaea > Amphicarpaea edgeworthii. The sequence continues at coordinate 24,878,592 of CM026328.1, forward strand.
CATCTCAAAGCTACTAATTAAGTAAAAAAGGATGAAACTATTTGACCCGTGTATTAAATCCACTAACGAGGAAATCAATTACACCTCATCATTTTATTCTCTCTAATGCCCTGCATATATAGGAACAATATGAATAAGTACAGCAATCTTGTTCCACAACTAATTAGTCAATGCATTATTCAGTTATTAGGAATAAAACAAATTAAAGTACTTGGCAGCACCAAACCACTAAAAGCTGGTTTTCGAATAAAACAGTCCTAACTTACTACTAAAAGCTGCAACTATAGCAAACATTTTTCTTTTAAGTCACACTGTGAAGAGAGTTTTTAGTTAGTTATATTATTCATATAACAGTTTCTTACAGTAAACTTTCTTTTTCTCCTATCTCTTACATGGTTGTAGAAAATCTTGCACAATCATATTGTAAAAAAATAATTCCTGGTTTTCGATTAAAATGGTAATTTAAAGTCATGTGGCTCTTCTCACAAGTCATTAACGTGGTTTGAAATCTTAAGATAGAATCCATCATCTGAAACTTGGTAGTACTTAAATGAAAAATGAATAAAGAGTGGGAGGTTTTGTCTTATCTAAGTATGTTCCCCTTCGATCTTCGTGTCCACGAGTCCATCGTTTAAGAAACAACTCAATTGTTTGTTTCTTATAATAATAAATACTATTTCATTGCTTAATCAGCTCGTAACCACTGAACCTCCTAATCATGAACATAACACATGTGACTTGAGTTGAGTGTGAGAGAGAGGTGTGATTTTCGGTGGCAACTTCAAAGAGACCAAAAGTCATTACTTAGAAGCACCACATAATTATACTTTGTTGTGGCTCTCAACTCAATCTCACATAAACCATATAGTATGTTTTTGGACCTTTAAAGTTGAAAAATGCCAAATGGGAATTGGAAGTCATTATTATGATTGTCTGTGTGTCATGAAAACCCTCCCCAATGGGCCTTGGTTTTCACCTTGTTCATAAAGCTTTGGTGGTTGTTTGCAATTGCAACAAAATTTTTATGTGTTTTGAAAGCCACAAAGTGGAAGGCAGAGGCAGGTGTGTGTTTGAGAAGTACTCATCTAAGCCAAACCCTATTCTATTGGCCATTGGCTTGCTTGTTTTCTAGGAATTATTTCCCCCCCCCCCCCCCCCCCCCCCCCCCCCCCCCTTACAATGGCAAAAAGTACAACGAGCAAACATGATTGTGAGGCCAATAACTAGGTAGCTTTTGAGTGAAGTTATTTATAATACCAACCCACCCATGCAACCATCACAAGTCAACAGAAAAGTTCAAAATAAGTCAACCCCACACAAAGGGAATTGATTACTCAAAAGGGAGAAGGCTTTCAAAGGTGAAAATGCTGAGTGAGTTTTGGGTGTGCCAAAGTGGTAGAACTTGTCGCCCAAGGGACAAAGGTCCTAACCCAATTAAGGGGCCACTTTAAACCGGATAGGGATATGAAGTACATAAGCAAATAGTTTGTCTTTTGTATACTAGAACATGCTGTATAAATACAAAAAAACGGATGTGGGCGGGTTTTGTAAATAGGCAAAAGAAGAAGCTTATTACTTTTGTATTCAAACTCATAGAAGAAAGAAAGGGATGCAATAATACATGAGCATGCAGAAAATATATATTCTTATTTAATTACCAGTCATTGGAAGGTACAAACTCTTGTATAAGAGAATTACAAAATCAAATTCCCATTGTGAATCCTCACATCAAGGATCATTTATGTGTATTGAACAAATGCAGTCTTCTCTTTTTCTATCTGGACTACAATCCGGGTACTGATTCCCACCAGTATCCAATTCAACTTTGGTAGGCATCAAGTACTGTCTCCTTTCTATTTTTCTTAACCAACTAATAACTAGCACAGAGCAGCATCCCAAATTATGTGACTTCTCCAGGATAAAAAATATTAAACATTACATTAACCAAAAAGGGGGCATCAATATGTGGTAATTAAGTCAAACTAGAAGCAAGCTGATCAGCAACAAATAAATAACTTCCTACAATAATGAATGATGACAACCCAGAGCGAGCCATTCGCCAACCAATACCACGGAACAAGACACTCCTATCTGAAGGATGGATCCCAGTAATTCTTTCAAACTTGTTTCCTGGTTGTTTCCACTTCAGAATCTTTCTCTCCATGGAGATGTACTAGAAGCATAAAAAGTGTGAATTGCTATCAGATTGGTTGCAATTGGAAAATACATGAAATTACTATATTTATTTTACTTAATTGAGATATTAATATTAATCAAAATTTGCATGACAAAGTACAGAATTAGCATATAAACTTTAAGCAAAGAACACAGGTATGATCCACACGTGAATTGTGGGTCACTTGTGGAAATATGAAGACAATTTCTCAAACTTAATGTAGTTTTGCCCCACTATCTTTAGTTTTAAAGTTTGACTTTACTAACTAGATATCAGTAGTTCAGGGCTAAACTTTGGGGAAGCAAGTATGGGAACACAAAACTTGATGACTATCAAGACAGAATCCTACAGTTGATTGCTGGGACTATAGAGGAACATCTCTGGAAATAGGAAAACACTTCATCCTATCAGGTGAAACAGAATTTTTTTAATAACACACTGAGTTCTTGGATGATAAAGAAAAAAGTTTTGACATTGGACCTAATAAGGGACAGAATTTTTTTTTACAGCATCATCAGCATATGGTTTTCTTCTCCTTGGTTGAAATTCCTGATTAAACTTTAAAGAGTTACTCTGTATTCATGCTGTGTTAACTTTTCTTTATAGTTTAAGTAGACTATGTTAGCCTCCTTGACTCCTTGTCTTTTGTACTCCTGTCCTTAAAATATATTTTTTTTGTCAGAAAAGAAAAGCAATTCTTAGTGCAAAGATATTGCTATAAAATACCGAAATCTATATATAGAAAATATTCAAACCCAACCTTTTCCTTTTCTGATTAATACCAATGCCTTGACATGTAAGAGTAATCAAAACAAGACAATAACTCATGTTTTCAAACTTTTCAATAACAACCAGCATTATTCATACCTTTGGCAGCACAGTACATTGTGATCTACTTCTTGTAGTATCAAAACTATGGGAAGCAGCAGCAGCAACTGAAGCCGAGAATCCAGCAGTAAGACTAACAGTCAAAGGAGACAATGGACCCATTTCTTCATTTAACCTGAGTCAGGACAAGCATGCTTAGACCAAAAAAGAATAATTAAACTAATTGATCTAAAAGTATTAGTAGATAACATTATAACAATATAACTAAACACAATAGAAGGATGATTGATACAAAATAAATGTTCATTTAATTATTGAATAAGATATGAACCTGGGTGGAGGATTCATCCCTACAGCCTTCCAATCTAGCATTACTTGGTGCAGAAATTGCCAGCTTGAAAAAAATACGCCACCAAATACAGAATCTCGGACAATTCCAGAACGGAGACCTCTCCATAATGTACTCCATCCTTCCAAAGATATAATGTCAGATGGCCTCCTGACATTGGAAACTGATGGTGGTCTCCCAGATCCTGTCATTGTCCATGGATACTCTAGCAAAGCACTGGTCATGTTTGTATTTTTGGTTTTTAGGGTGGAGATGAGACCGACATATAGGTCTAATGCCCTCTTGTCTGGATAACAGCCACAAAGTAATCTCGCAACTAAAGGTGTACGAGCCCCCTTTTCCAAAGCAAAGCTGGAGCTTGGAACATACGAAGCAGAGGAAACTTGCATACGAAGCTTGATGAGTTCGAATGGAGAGCTTATGACTGCTTCAATGGCTCCAGATGCCACACCAGCCAAAAAAGCCTCAGAAGCAAACAGATAATTATCTTCCCGACCATCTGCCAAGTGCCAAAAAATATACTTCTGAGCACCCAAATCATTCTCCACCAAAAAAGAATGCACCATAAAAAGGTATTGTGAAAATCAAAATGAAAAAAAAAAAAAAAACTAATGAACTTTAGGTCAAACTATCAAAAGGCCATCCCAAAATCACACAAAAGAATTCAAAGAAAAACTTAGGAATTACCTTTATAAAAGGCAGTCAGGATTTCGTAAACCCCAAATCGTGCTCCCAGACCAAAAATCCTTCCAGCCAACAACCAGCCAAAACCATTGAACAAACCTAAAATGCCCAAATACAACAAGAGAACTGAGTTAACATACTGTGTAATGTATATAAAGTTTGTGCATCAAAAAACCAATAGGAACATGCAGTTAGCTTCACAAAACCTGTACTATGTGACCAAATCTAAATGCCAAAACAAACTACTTAGTATTAGTAAACCATGTCCATCCATCATCACCCAGCATTCTCTTGTCTATTATCTATTATTCATACACACATTTAAGGTTCAGCATTTCTCCTAAGCAACTTATCATCCAGTAAAGGTCTGTTTAGATAAGTTTATCTAAAAGTATGTAAAATGAAATAAGTTTCTCCAATACGCTAAAATATTAACTTATACATAAGTCAAAATCAGCTTTTTGAAGAAGCTTATCCAGAAAGTTAATTTTAACTTATGGCAGGAGAAGTTTATATTTCTTAATTTCTTCACCAATAAATGCTGATGAAGATGAAGAAATTTATCCAAAGATGGCCCAAGGCAGAGAAGAAAAAAGAATAGTATTACTTACCTGCATTGCCGGACACAGAGAGTACTCTCATCAAAGCCTGGGCAGGGTCGAATTGATTACCCGCACTGGAACCAACCTTTGAATAAGGAAACGAGTTTGTTTGAAGCAATTCATAATGGGTAATGGGTAATAAAATGAAGGAAAAGGTGAGAACCTGAATGAGGACTTTCATGGTGTCGAGAGGGTAAGTGAAACCGGTCGCTAATGCCACTGAACCAGCACCAGATATCCCATGGATAACAACACTCTGCATCTCAGATAACTCCTTCATCGTAACATCCAAAGTGTGGAATGAAGATTCTTGCTCAGGAGAATCTGTGCAAGAGTTTAGGAACGCGATCTTAAACCCTACTCACTGCTTCTTCTTTTTTTTTTTTTTTCTAAATTACTCACTGCTTTCATTCATTACACATTATTATTATTAAAAATAATTTAGGTAAATAATCAATTTTAATGCGCTAAATTAAAATTTAATTCTTGAATAATATATCATTAAGTGGTCTTTTAAATATCGTAAGTTTAATTTAATTCTTGAAAGAAGATGGCCGAAGGTAGAGAAGAAAAAAGTTTATAATTGAATTACCTACTATAATTGTTAAATAATTTATTTATTAATAAATTATAAACTTTTTAAATATCAAATTTATCATAAATAATTTAATTCGTGCGACAAATTAATCATAAAATATAATATATATATATATATATATTTATTGGACATCCTTTTTATACATTCAATTATTATTTTTTTAAACGAATTTACACGTTACACTTTATATAAAAGAATCTTATTATTATTATTATTATATAAAATAAAATAACAACATATTTTATGTAGTATAATATACGATTTTTTATTCATTTTAAAAAATATTTTACACTTAAAAGAAAAAGTTTAATGCCTTCCTCTATTTATTTATTCCAGTGATAACACTCGGACAACTTTGACAAATGAAAATCTCTCTAAAAATATTAAGCTTGACACTTGCACTCGAAGGTGAAGGATTTAATTTGGGCCACAAAATTGGGCCGCACAACTATACGCAAGTGGATGGCCCAACCTAAGAGAAAGAGCATTTAACTAACCCTAATTCTCCCATTGAACCCTAGACACGGCACCTTGCTTCTTCCACCTGCGCTCTTTGGTTTGCTCAACCGATCTCCGCAGCAATGGTAAGCCAAGCTCTTATCTTTCCTTCTTCTTCTTCTTCTTCTTCCCTCAACACTGAATCTCATCCTTTTTTTATTTGATTGCACAATTCCTGATTTCAATTATCGTTGTTTGTTTGCAGGTGAACGTTCCGAAGACGAAGAAGACCTACTGCAAGAGCAAGGAGTGCAAGAAACACACGCTCCACAAGGTCACGCAGTACAAGAAGGGCAAGGACAGCATCGCCGCTCAGGGTAAACGCCGTTATGACCGCAAACAGTCCGGTTACGGTGGCCAGACCAAGCCCGTCTTCCACAAAAAGGTACTTCACTACTGTTTCCGCCAAACACTGCCTTATGTTTCTTTTTTATTTATTGCTGATAATTAATTAATTGATTAGGCGAAAACCACCAAGAAGATTGTGTTGAGGCTCCAGTGCCAGGGCTGCAAGCATGTCTCGCAGCACCCTATCAAGGTATATTATTATTAGCGCCTCTTCACGTCGTTTTGTTTTGTTAATTGTCGTTTTGAACACTGGCTAATGCTTGCTTTGTTGGGGTTATGTTTTGCAGAGGTGCAAGCATTTTGAGATCGGTGGTGACAAGAAGGGAAAAGGAACCTCTCTCTTCTAGATGGATTATCACAATTTGCTATTTCTCACACACTACTATCAGTGTTTTATTACTCATTTTGCCTGCCGTCTTTGGCTTTTAATTTTGTTGAAATATTTCGTGTCTGAGGATATTAGAATTTGCACTTTCGTTTTGTTTAAGAACTGATATAGTTGTATCAATGACTAGTTTCTTCTTTTCCTTCAATTGTTGTTGCAATTCCGTTGTGTTTGGCTTCATCTATTTTTATATACCAGCAAATCGCTCATTGGTTTTAAAGCGTTTGGTTTGGTGTGAAATGTTCTAAATAGTTGTGCTTTGTTGCTGCCTATGAAGTAGTCATCGTGGCTCTTTAATTTAGTGAATGACTTAGTAATACTTTTATTCTTGTGAATTTGGTTTCGCATGGCAATTTTGTTCTATTTGTTAACTTGGTATTCAATATTGAATGGAAATGTTGACGAGAGACTCTACTGTACTGTCATGTTTACATTTTTGTTAAATATTGGTGATCAAGATAACAAAATAACAAAAAAAATAAAATAGTGGGATTAAATTTGCCAAGTATGAAGTAGGAGCAGATTTGAATTTTTATTAGTAGGGGATTAGAAGTGTATATGTTTGGTTCAGCCACTAAGAGGCTTTGACTTATTACCAAACAAAAGTAGCTGTAAGAGTAAACCATTTATTTGATCCTCCAAGTATTGTGACATCCCCCTCCCTTTTGTCCCTTCTGTTAGTTTAGCCGTTTAAAAGTCTGTTTAGTACCTCCCTTGAAGGAAATCTTGCAGACTTAGTTTTTTTTTTCCACTTAAGAGTATGGACAGTAACAGTAGACCAGAAAACAACTTCCATTTACCTTGAACAAGCAGTTTATATAGAAATAGGGACATAGTTAACTGTATTCTCTTTGAAAGCATTTGTCAGGTGGCCCAATGTTTAAACTGTTGTTGTTTTATGAATTATGAACTTGTTAATGTATTAATGTGTTGGGTATACTGGATATTTTCATGAAGATTTGCCTGTAATTTTTTGCTGGGATGCTCAGGAGTCAGAACCGAGATATTCAAATACTTCTGGTTTATATAAAGCTAGTTTTGTTTGCCTAACCGTACAGAAATAAGCATATAAAAAAAACGTGTTTTTGTTTGTTCTCATACAACTTCATGCATTAATAGGCTCAATCATGATATAATAATATAAATGCCTTGTTTCGCGCTGGAATATTATGATCTAATATGAAACTAGATATGAATCCGCCTGCTTCCTAATCAAGTATACGGTTAGGCAAAGGATTGTGGTAGATATTCTTGTTAAATCAGAAGTCAAATCCTCTTCCCTTATTATTTTATTAAATTCTTGTTCAGTTTTAGCTTTGAATTACTTAATCAAATCCTCTTTTTCATTTATTTTATTAAATTCTTGTCCAGTTTTTGTAGGTTTTAGTATCATTTTTAATTTTTTATTTATAAAAAAAAATTATTAAAAATTATTTTAAAATGTTATTTTATTGTAATCCATTTAAACTCTCTAAGAAGAAATATCATGTTAATAGTCATTCAAAATTTTGTGTAAAAAAACATAAATTAATGTATTCAAAATTATAGAAAAATTATGTAAGCATCACTTGAAAGTTACATTTTTTTTTATTAATTTATTTTTAGAGTTAAATTTTAAATTCAAAATAGATAAATATATCTTAAATTGATATATTTTTGTGTTGTTTCATATATACTTTGTCAAATATTCAGAACAAATTCTAAGAAATAAAAATATTAAATTAAAACTATATTATATGTAAGATAACAATAATATACCGTTAATAGAAATTTAGACTTACTATGAAATAAACAAAGGAAGGTGATGTTTAAAATAAGAAAAAATAAGTGTAATGTCTTCAAAATTTTGAATTTTTTGAATTTTTTTTTTATAAATATGGAAGACAAAAATGTAATGAAATTAAAATTTGAAAAGAACAAAAATTTTTAAAATGTGAAAAAGTTAGAATAATATGATGAGAATATTGAAAAAAAACAGAGAAAATTTTAAAGAACATGAAAAAAAAAATTTAACGTGTTGCAAACTATAAAAATATGAAAATATGAAAAAATAAAAGTATATCTTGAAAATTTGAATAAATACAAATAAAATTAAATTTTGAAAAATATAGAATAATATCATTAAAATTTAAAAAATATAAAAAAAATCAAGAATAATATTCTGAATTAAAAAAAAAGAAGTAATGTCTTCTATAAAAATAAATATGAAAACAAAAGTAATGTTATGTATATTTGAAAATTAATAAAAATATGAAAAAAGAAGAACCATGCCTAGAAAATTATTCCAATAATGAAAATTTTAAAAATAATGAAATAATAAGACTAATGTCATGAAAATTTGAAAAATTGAGTAATGTTTTCAAAATTTTAAAAAAATTAAAATATAAGAGATTTTTTTTTTTTTTTTTTGTTTTGAAACACTGGTTGTATAATGACTCAAGACTTTGTTTTCTCTGCAGGTTTGATGAACAGCTGCTCCTCTCGAACGAACCACCGGATGGCGGCGGCGGTCATCCCTTTCCTACTCCACCTCCACGACCATCCTTCCGTGATATGTTCATGGGAGATAGACTCATTCCAAGCACCCGTGCCTAGGGTGGATCTAATCCAACAAAGAATTGGCAAGAATTGAATATGAAGACGGTAATCCCCTCAAACCAATGGTTCATATCTCTGACAAGGTGTTCGATGGACTATGTGCTCCTTGGCAAGATGCATTAGTGGTGAAGCTTTTGGGCAAAAGTATAGGCTACTCTTTGATGCGGGATAAGCTACATAGACTATGGAAGTTAGTTGCGGGTTTTGAAATTATGGACATTGGCAATGGTTATTTCATGGTGAAGTTTGACAATGCAGGTGATCGCCAAAAGGTTATGGATGAAGGGCCTTGGATGTTATTTGATCATTACCTTACAAAGGTTAACGTTGGTCTCCCGAGTTTATCTCTCCATCTGCGAAGATTGAAAAAACGCCGTGTGGATTCGCTTCCGGTCTCAACCTTATTTACTATGATGAAAGCATTTTGCTTGCACTAGCAATGCCATTGGGAAACTAGTTAAGGTGGACTCCAATACCAAAGACATAAGGCGAGGCGAGTTTGCACGAGTTTGCATTGAAATCGATCTTACTAAACCAGCTTGTTGGGAAGGTCCGGTTTGAAAGGTTTTTGGTACCGAGTGGAGTATGAAGGTCTCCATCGTATATGCTCCACATGTGGTTGTTACGGCCATGTTACAAGGGAGTGCACTAAGAAGCAACTAGAATCTCCGTTGGAAACCCCACTGTCAACCTCGCAAGAAATAATGCCGCCAACTGCTCCGGTAACCACCGCAACAACAGTAGATCCGTCTCCAATTATTGAAATTAATGTCCCCATTAATTCAGGAGAGCAAGTGGAAACCGCAACAAAAATAACAGATGTCAATCATGATCCTGTTCATGGTGATTGGCTTGTTGTGCAACGAAGGAAGAAACAGAATAACAATAATTCAAATTCAAAAAAGAAAGAGAATATGATGGCTCGGGATTTTATTCTTAAAAAGGATAAGAATAAATTCTCTCTCCCACAAATGTAATCCCAATATTCGTGGCAAGAAAGAAAAAGTGGGAAATTTAAAAAGCAATCATGCAAATCAATCTAGCCACGTGGCCCCACCTGCTCATAAAAGATCACGTTAGATTTTTCTACCCCTATTGCACAATTAATTCAAAATGCTGCAAAAGACCAACATGAATTCACGTGAGACAAATAAAAAGGTACTACCTCCACTCATACTACTCCACCGGACCCACATCAACACCATCATTGTCCATGTTCAATACTCATGCGAATAATCATGTAAATCAAAATGAGGTTAACACCACGGTACACGTGTGCATGCTTGATGCTATTGCATCGAACCTTAATATTGATGTGGTTATGGTTGAAGATTCTCAAGGTAAGAAGGTGGTCAATGTGGCTCAAGAGTTAGTCCTCAGTAAGCCAAGCCATGCCAACGTAGGGCCATGGCTCGAGTTCCCCTCCTCTTTTTCATTATGTTGTTATGAATTGTTTACAAGATATATCAATCATATCATGGAACATAAGAGGAGCAGTTGGCCGTTGTACAAAACGGCATGTCAAACATATAATTAAAACCCATAAACCTTCCCTTTTCTTCATCTACGAAACTCATGTTCAATTCCATAGGGTTGAAAATTTTTGGAAGTCATTGGGGTATGAGAAGGTATTTATTCAAGAGGCTAGAGGACATGCAGGAGGTATTTGGGTCTTGTCAGAAAGGCTGGATGTCAACTTTACTCTTCTACACTCCACGAATCAATGTATTACCTTTAGGCTAGAGAAGGCGAATAGTAGGTGGAATTGTTCTGCTCTGTATGCCTCCCCTATTCCTACGGTGATGGCTATTCTTTGGGACCACTTGATCGAGATTGGTAATGACATGGAAGGACCGTGGCTAGTCATTGGCGATTGGAATGAGATTACTCAACCATCGGAGGTTACAGGGGGAGCCTTCCACCAAGCTAGGGCCAATGCTCTTTACAACGTTTTCACCCAGTGTGGCCTTATTGATATGGAAACCACAGGGAGCTTCTTCACGTGGCGCAAGAATATTCAAGCAAGGGGGTTCATACAAAAAAAACTCGATAGGTGCGTGGCTAACGCTGACTGGCGTCTTGCCTACCCTAATGCGATGTTGGAAACTCTTCTCCCCCACAACTCGGACCACAATCCTCTCCTTCTTTCTTGTCGAAAAGCTGACTCTCGCATAAACCCTTCCTTTCATTTTCAAGCAGCTTGGCTTTTCCACCCGGAGTATGCAAATATTGTGACACAAGCATGGGGTCAAACTACCGGAGACACTTTCCATAAGCTTAATAAGGTTCGTGACAGCTCTATCACCTTTAACAAAGAGGTATTAATGAAACCCTAAATATTTATGTTTTAATTTATGGTGAAATTTAAGATGTCATTAATGAAACATTAAATAAATAAGATTTCATTTATGAAATTTTATATATTTAGGGTTTCAATTAATTGTTCAATTATGAAACCCTAAATAATATGCGTTTCATAAATAAAATATTAAATTGAATCCCTAAATATTTTATGTGAAATTTAGGGTTCATTAATGAAATCCTAAATAGTTAGGATTTATATTTAGAGTTTGATTTGTGAGACCTTCAATATTTAAAGTTTCACATATAAAACCCTAAATATTTATAGGGAAACTTAGGATTTTATTTATGAAATCCTAAATATTGAGATTTTGAGTTTATGATTTATTTTTGAAACCCTAAATATTTAGGATTTTATTAATGCTTTTGGATTTATGGTTTCATAAATTAAAACATAATTATTTAGGGTTTTGATTTATGGTTTCATTTATCAAGCCTTTAATATTTATGTTTTCATTTATGAAACCTCAAATATTTAAAGTTTTACTTATCAAACCTTAAGTATATAAGGTTTAATGAAGGGTTGCATTAATGAAACCCTAAATATTTTATATTTTATTATTGAAACCCTAAATTTTTAGGATTTAAAGTAAAATTTAGGATATCATAAATAAATAAGATTTCATTTATGAAATTCTAAATATTGAGAGTTTCAATTTAAGGTTTAATTTGTGAAACCCTCAATATTTAGAATAAAATTTATGATTTTATTTATGAAACCCTAATATTTAGGGTTTCATTTATGAGACTTTAAATATTTAGGATTTTACTTGTAAAACCCTAAAAATTTATGGTAAAATTTATGATTTTATTTATGAAATTATAAATATTTAAATTTTGAATTTATGATTTTATTTATGAAACCTTAAATATTTAGGGTGAAATTTAGGGTTTCATTAATTAAACAGTTAAATAGTTAGGGTTTTCATTTATAATTTGATTTGTGGGACCTTTAATATATAAAGCTTCACTTATAAAACTCTAAATATTTATAGTCAAATTTAAGGTTTTATTTATCAAATCTCAAATATTGAGATTTTGAGTTTATGGTTTTATTTTTTAAACCTAAAATATTGAGGGTTTCATTAATGCTTTTAGATTTAAGGTTTCATAAATGAAAACATAATTATTTAGGATTTTGATTTATGGTTTTATTTATCAAACCTTAAGTATTTAAATTTTCATTTATGAAATCTAAAATATTTAGAGTTTTACTTATCAAACCCTAAGTATATAATGAAACTCTAAATATTTAATGTTTTCTTATTGAACCCCAAAATATTGAGATTTTAATTTAAGGTTTCATTAATAAAACCCTAAATAAATAAGATTTCATTTATGAAATCCTAAATTTTTAGGGTTTAAATTTATTGTTTTAATTATGTAACCTTAATTATTTAGGGGTTTTAATTTAAGATTTTATTTATGAAACTTTAAATATTTAGAGTGAAATTTAGGGTTTTGTTTACAAAATACTAATATTTAGGGTTTCATTTATGAAACCTTAAATACTTAGGGTTTTACTTATAAAACCCTAAATATTTTAAGTGGAATTTATTGTTTTATTTGATAAACCCTAAATATTTAGGGTAAAATTTATGATTTTATTTATAAAACACTAATATTTAGGATTTTATTTATGAAACCCTAAATATTTAAATTTTTGGTTTATGGTTTTATTTGATAAACCCTAAATATTTATGGTTTCATTAATGATTTTGGATTTAGGGTTTCATAAATGAAAATATAATTATTTAGAGTTTCGATTTATGGTTTCATTTATCAAACCCTAAGTATTTAAGGTTTCATTTATAAAACCTAAAATATTTGGAGTTTCATTTATGAAACCCTAAGTATATAAGGTTTAGTTTTGGATTTTTATTTATGGTTTCATTTATTAAATCCTAAGTATTTAAGTTTTCATTGATGAAACCTCAAATATTTAGAGTTTTATTTATCAAACCCTAAGTATATAGGGTGTAATTTATAGTTTTATTAATGAAACTCTAAATATTTAATGTTTTATTATTGAAACTCTAAATATTTAGGTTTTAATTTATGGTGAAATTTATGGTTTTATTAATGAAAACCTAAATAAATAAGATTTCAATTATGAAACCCTAAATATTTAGGGATTTGATTTATTGTTTCAATTATAAAATCTTAAATATTTAGGATTTCAATTTAAGGTTTTATTTGTAAAATACTAATATTCAGCATTTCATTTATGAGACCTTAATTATTTAGGGTTTCACTTATCAAACCTTAAATATTTATGGTGAAATTTATGGTTTTTTTTTTATGAAATTCTAAATATTTAGATTTTGAGTTTATGGTTTTATTTGTGAAACCCTAAATATTTAGGGTTTCATTAATGGTTTTGGATTTAGTGTTTTAATGTAGGGTTTCATTATTGAAAATATAATTATTTAGAGTTTTGATTTATGGTTTCATTTATGAAAAAATATTTAGATTTTCATTATGAAATTTTAAATATTTAGGGTTTTGATTTATTGTTCAATTATGAAACCTTAATTATTTAAGGTTTCCATTTAAGGTTGTATTTGTGAGACCTTTAATATTTAAGGTTTCACTTATAAAACCTTAAATATTTATGGTGAAATTTAAGGTTTTATTTATGAAATCTTAAATATTTAGATTTTAAGTTTATAGTTTTATTTTTTGAAACCCTAAATATTTTGGATTTCATTAATGCTTTTAGATTTGAGGTTTCATTTTCATGTTTTATAAATGAAAACATAATTATTTACCAAATTGATTTGTGCTTTCATTTATCAAACATAAGTAATTGGGTTTTAATTTATGAAATTTCATATATTTAAGGTTTTATTATGAAATCCTAAATATATAGGGTTTAATTTAGGGTTTCATTAATGAAACCCTAAATATTTAAAGTTTTATTATTGAAACCTTAAATATTTAGGTTTTAATTTAGGGTGAAATTTATGTTTTCGTTAATAAAATCCTAAATAAATAAGGTTTCATTTATGGTTTCATTAAATCCTAAACCATGAAATAAAATCCTAAATCATGAACCATGGAATAAAATCCTAAAGCATAAAGCATAAAACCCTCAGACCTAAACCATTAACTAAAACATTAAATCTTGAACCATGAAACCCTAAACTTTAAACCATGAAATGAGACAATACATCCTAATGAAGACCTAAATCCTAAACCATGAAATGAAACATTAAATTATACATTATGAAACCGTAAATTATAAATCATGAATCATAAATCCTAAATCTTAAACCATGAAACCCTCAAACCTAAACCATGAAATGAAATTCTAAATAATAAACCATGGAACCCTAAATCTTAAACTATGAAACCTTAAATTATAAAACATGAAACCATAACTCATGGAACACAAAAATGTAAAATCATATAGCATAAACCATAAACCCAAAAACTCTAAACCCTAAACTTCTAAACATGAAATCATCAAACCATAATTCATAAAATCTTAAATCAAAATCTCTAGACACAAACCCTTAACCATGAAAAAACACTAAACCTTAAACCCTTAAAACTTAAAACAATGAATTGAAACAATAAATCATGAAACCTTAATTCCTAAATATAAAAAATAATATAAATAACTTAAAAATTTTAGAGCATTGAAATCAAATAAAATTTGAAAATTTGAAAAAACAAGAGTAATGACTTGAAAAAGTAAAAGAATTGGATGAAAAAAAAATGGAAATATCAAAATTTTTAAAATATGAAAAAATAAGAATAATGATTTGGAGATTAGACTTGTTTTTTAATAATTTTAAATTTTTTATTTGTTTTCAAAATTTCAAGATATTATTCTTGTTTTTTCATTTTTTTTTTTAAGTTTTCAACAAATTACTATTGTTTTTTCATATTTTTAAGAAATTCATTTTTTTAATTTTCAAGATATTAGTTAGGATAAACAAAAGAGAGAAAGATAGAGACGTCAAAGATAAACATATAAATTTTAGATTAACTGAGCAAAGACTAAGAGAGGAGAGTTTGAGATTAACAATTTAAGATGTATGTTAAGAAATATAAAAGCAGCAACAAATATGTTATCATACATTAAATAGGAGATGAGAGTTTTAAAACAGTTAAAATTTAAGGAATATGTTATCATCCATTAAAATTAATGAGATAGAATAGTTTTCTCGAGAAAGATAAATAAGCTTGCTAACATTGAAAAAAAAGTAAAAAATTGATTAATGAAATACTAAGAATGAAGAATGGCCTAACTTCTAAACAAATTTATTGATTTATCAATAATGACTAAAATGATGTGTCAGTATAAGAGCTTATTTATCTGTATTTATATTATATATAGATATTTATATAATATATAGATAGAAGAAAAATATTCTGCATTCTTCGTATAATTCACTATGACTCAATAATCAATGATGAGGGTATGGTGAGATCTACCGTAAGACAGACTAAATTGGCTCTAAAGAACTTGAGAATTGATTTCTAAAATATATACTAACCCACACGAGCCTTTTTAATTTGTAAATTATATAGGTATTAAAGAATATTTTAATTAAATAAATTAACTACTTAATGAATGCTGCTATCATATGTAATTACTAGCCATCAATTATGAAGCACACCTTTAGTATAAAAGAATTGTGCCAGACTTAAGTTTTGCAGTAGTTAGTTAATTTTATTTGCCATGACAATGAACTGCGAAGGGTGTGGGAAGTATAAGCAAATGAAAGATTTGTTATTTTTTAAGAGTTTAATGCCTTTGGGTCTAACGGATATATATATTTTTATACTATCCGTACCTAAGGTTCAGTGATGACTTATGATATTTACCCAAAGGTAGCACCTTACTCACGGGTGTGGGAGTAGGAGAGAGAATCAAATTAATGGTTTACTCATAAATAAATGGCATAGTGAAAAACAAAATGCAGTATTGATTGATTCCATGAGAAATGAAATCAGACCCTATAGGGCAGTTGTTCTCTTAACTTTTTTTCGGGGGTTTTGCATTACACTTTTATCAGTGATGAAACTGCAAGGAGCTTAGAACAAACATTTTCTACAGGGATCAGTACCTCAAAAATGCAAACTAATTTAATTTTGTTTCCCTAATTAATGATAATACTGTCCATAATTTTGTGGATACTGTCCCATGTAATAAGCATTGTTTGGTTGCATTGTGAATGCAACATTGCCTTGCATGCCAGTCCTTACATATTGTTGCCACATTACTTGTTCCTCCATTAACAACCTGTGTTTCATCTCCATCTCTGACATTTGCACATAAGATGGAGGCGCCACGGCGAACGAGGCTGCGAATGGATCTACACCTGATGTTGGTGGTGCTGGCAATGCTAGCATTGCAGGACTTCCACCTGACCCTAGTGCCACACTGCTAGCACTGCCATAACCATTCATCCCATAACTCTGTCCTTGCATTTGCATAGCTGCTGCATTTGCTTCTGCTTGTCTATACATACCATCCAGCAACAATGTGTCGAAGCCACCTCCCAACGACGGCTTCTGGTTCGACAAGTTGCTGGTTGATAGAACCAATGCTGTCTCCCAATCCACTGCATCGTCAAAAGCGTGCCATGGTAGCGGCGCTTGAGTCGTCGGTGCAGCACCATCAAACAATGCCAAGGCTAGGCTGTCCCCATGTTGTTCTTGGCTTGTAACCATGTCATCTCCTAAATTCAACAGATCACCTTCTGTTTGCACCACTTTTACTTCTTTTGGACCTTCTTCCTTTGTCTCTTCCTTCACTACTGCTTCTGCAACACGGAAATATTCTGGTGCTGGCAGTGCCTTGTTTTCATTCATGCCTTCCTCTGTTTCTGATTCTGATTCTGACTCTGATTCTGATTCTTGGATGAATAGCTTCTTGTTTTGTGCTTTGTCTTTGATGTACTGATCCATGACCTCTAGATTCTTAGTTGTGACCCTCTCGATCTTCGGGTACTCCGCAGTACGTGCAATTCCAATACTCTTGGACCAGTTGTAGAACGAGTCTAGTTCATCATACCGCTTTCCAACACGACAGAAAATGTCATACACCTTAGTGCAGTCTGCTACCTGCATTTCCATGAAACGCTCGAGGAAGATACGCAGTATTTCTGTAAGGCTGTGATATATTTCGAAGCTCTCCTTCACAATAGGGTATAGAGCCACTATCACAACTCTATGTGTCTTTGCTTTCCCTGTTAAGTTGAAATAACAACCATAAGATGCTTTTTATGCTTTTATTTTTAACAGTAATAGATGATATAATGAGTTTAAGTTATGCATTCACTTTGTAAAATAAACAATTACCATTTTTGTATGATTTTTAAAATAGTTTTATAAAAATTAATTAAAGAATCATAAATATCAAAGTAAAACTATTTACACTTGCAGTGTAATACTCTTAAACTCAGATATTTATGGTAAGTTACTAAATTCTATGTTTGCATTAAGGGTTCATGATTGCTCATCTTGATCAATGTTAAAGTGCAAATATCGTTGCTACACATAAATTCTATTGTGATGTTCTTTAAAAGCAAACCTTTATGATCATATAGGTTCCTAATTGCAAAGAAAATAAGGAGGTTTTATCAAACAAACCTTTGGGACGACAAGATAGAAAGCGCTCAATCAGCATTTGCAATTGCTGCATTTTGGAAAATAGCTCCTCAGTCTTCAATTCACACATTGGTGTGACTTTCACCATTTCTCTATCCTTTTCACTTTCTCTACCATGTCTACTACTTCTTTGTCTTTTCTTAGGTTCCTCTTCATCCTCATCAGAAGCAAACTTGCTATGCTTTACACTCTTGTTCTGCATCCTGTACTCGAGCCTTTCATCTATATACAACGCATAACTGCGCAGAAATGAACAATAGTCCCATGCATTGTACTTTGAGTCATCCTTGAAATCAGACATATTGAGGAGGCGTGTTCCACGGCGAGTTGAGAAGAACACTTCATGCTCGTACGCAGGATCGCCGTCTGCTAGCAGCCTTTGAATCAGAATAAGTGTTTTCAAAGCAACTATCCAATTGCTAGTCTTGTTGAGACGCCTGGAGAGGGTGTTAACACACGCGCTGATGAACGATCGCGAGTAACATGTCAAACTGAGAATCTCCCTCAGATACTTGTCTTCTGCTGGATACTCATCATGCCTTGTTGCCTTCACAATGGCCACATCAAGGTCAGCGAGTGAGGCGCTGTTTCCCACCTTGGCTAGGCCTATGCTCGTTTGATCCTTCACTGCCCCTATGGCTCTTCTTAATGTGCTTTGAGACATGGTTTGTTTTTTAGGTGTAGGACTTGTTTCAATTTGGTCTGGATCAAGCTATTAGATCTTCTAGTTTTGGATTGATCTCAGGATTTGGTTGAACACAGGTATCATGAAGTTTATAACAAGAATTCATGCACCTGTTTAACCATCTGAACTAGATCCCCTCCTTGGTAACCTGGTTAAATATGCCTCGAAGAAATGTGTTCCCCCTCCTGAAAATCTACCAATAATTCACTTTGCTCATAGGACATTCCAAATTGTTTTGAACTTGAAAAGTTCTCCACATTACGCATAAGTTTGTAGCATTGGCTCATGTTATGTCAAATATATAATCAGCAAAATAGACAATGCATGCATGGATTGGAGATACTTCTTTAATCTAAAAGTTGTTTTTTTTCTTTTTTCTTTTTTAAGATATGTGATGAAAAAACATAAGAGAAAGAGAATGGTACCTGCTTGAAGAGAGCACTGGAGGGGCAATGGTTGTGACAAAAGTGACTATAGTATCATAAACCCCAACTGCTTATGGATATTAGAATGTAAGAGGAAAAGAAAAGGGAAAGGATGAGGCATATAGGGATAGATAGTTGATTCTTCTATCAGTCTTGTTCTTCTTCCCTCTTCCTTTTCCTTTTCCTCTCCCTTTCCCTCTGTTCGTCTTCTCTGTGTCATCATGGTATTATCATCAGGCTCAAAATGGCAAAGCATAACCCGTTTTTCAAGCATGAAAACGTGGTAGCGAAATGAGTTGACATGACACGTATGCTTAACTTGCATTTTCTTATCACCCTCTGACCTTTTCCAAGGGTACTGTGACAACCACCTAAGCTTTCTAAATCGGGCCAATGCTACACGATCCAATTATGCATCATGTTTTCTGTTTTTTTTAAAAGGAATTATACATCATATTTAATAAGTCAATTATACAATGGATGATCTATATGATGTATATGATCCATATGTCTTTCACAGGTTCTGATCAATAATATTTAATTAAGGATTAGAATTACGATATTTTTTTTTCTTTTTGTTACAAGGAGATAAATTATTATTATAATATGTTTAGTAATTTTTATATATTATATAGATAAGTTTGTTGAATTTTATAATAACTGTTATTAGTGTATGACTATTAATTTTTTTTTTTTAAATACATAAATTTTCAAATTATATATATAAAATATTAATTAAATAAAAAATTATCTCAAAAATATGTTTTAGTTAGTTAAATTTTAGACTTATTATGTTTTTTTTAGACTTAAATATATTTTAATTCTCAAATTTAAAATTGGTTTTTAGTCCCTATGTTTGAAAAAAGGTCTGTTTTAGTCCCTACCCAAATGTTGTTAGATATTTTGCTTAGTTAAGCAATGAATTACACATCGCTTACATAAAACCTATTTTGATTTTATATATATTCTTATTATCAAACACTTTATCACATGTGTGCCCTCCAAAGTTTACACAATTAATGTCAAATGGAGGAATGATGAAATGGGAAATGTTAGTGTGTGTTGGTCTCACGTTGTTGCTATGATATAATCAAATGTAGTTTTTTAATCTTTTGAGAAAACTAACAACTTATAAACCAATTGAATAGTAAATTGAACAAAAAAAACTGTTAGCACTTGAATGACTATAAAGCCAATTGAATAGAAACTCAAAGTATAAAGCCAACGTTCCAAAAACTTAAAGAAAATAATAAAATATAAGGAGTTATAGACATTGAAAGTTTGAATATAAAAGAATGAACGACACTCACCAATTGGCATTACTTCTACATGCACTAATATCATTAACTAACTCAATCTGATACTGAATATGGCTAGATTAGTGATTGAACATCGTCTCCTTGTCAGCATCCTCATTCTCATTTTATTCATTGGTAAATTCAATTCCATCGTCTAATTAAGAAACTTTCATTCTAATCTTAATTTGTTGCTGATGATTGATTGATGAACATATGTATGCACTGATTTCTTTATAGTGCATATACGAGAGTGTATGTTATGGTTATAGATTTATCTGTTGGGACAAAATTTAGAAAGAAGAGATGATAGAAAAGTTTTCAAGTTCAAAGAGTGCTTATTATTTTATTTAAAAAAGACAAGTGGAAAACTCAAATTTATGACCAATCAAATTCAAAGACTTAATGAAAAATTATTATATAGTTGAGGAACTCGTACAGATTAGTTTCCTCTTATATAAATATTTATGCTCAAGTATACTTACCTTTTTAATTTGTTATTTTAAAATTTGTTTTATTAATTACAATAATTAAAATAAGGCATTTTATTAATAATAATTTTTAAAATGTATTTTTAGTTATACAGTGAAATTTAAATTAATTTAAAACAATTTATCTAAAATGCTTATTGAAAATAGAAACTAAGGGAAATATACTACGTTAATTTTTATTTGTTTATTTTTAAATATGTCTTGTAAATTACAAGTTTAATGAAATGAACTAGCTAGTTATTAACTTGCTAGCCTGGATTTGATGTTTCTTGTGACGAATTTTGACAATATTGAAAAATTGTTTTACAAAATCAAAACAACATTACATACGAGTTTAACATTGATGTGCTAGTTTTATAATTTTATTTCGTCACAATGTATATATAATTTTAAAAATAATTTTATAAAAATTAATCAACATTATTATTAATGAAAAGATTGATCCACTAACAGTTAAATTAATCGACTAACCTTCTAATTGGCATATGATAATTCTTATACAAACTTTGTTAAATTCAGGAGAGAAGAAAGTGATGGATGTGGTTGCTGATTGGATAGACAACTTAGAATCAGCACTTTGTTGCTATTGCTATGACAACCATATAGGCAGCTGTGTTCCCGGTTCAAGTGACGACGAACTTTGTGATGACATTTGTCGTCATAATAATTGCGACAGAGGAGGTCATTGCAAAATTATTGGCCAAACTTCACCAAATCACTTTTGTCATTGTTCATGCTAATTATCATATGAAAATCTAACTAAGGTTTTTATTAGGATTTTATTTGTGTACATGTTATATATGTTATGTATGTGATTTTAGAACATGTTATTTAATGATTAATAAAATTGTATAATATGTTATGTCACATAAACATAATAATATAATAAATAATTTATTTAATATTTATAACTTAATTCAAAGATATATTTATAATTGTTTTTTTTTAATTTTATTTATTTTCCTTTTTTATTCAATTTTTTATTTTTTTCTTATGTTTTTTTTTATTTTTTTACATTTATCTTTTCACGCTTTAGTTTTGTGTTTCTTTATTTGTTTTCTTTTTTATTTTACTCGTTTCCTTTTTTATTTTTTTACTTTTCTTTTTACATTTTTTTTAACAAATTTTTTACTCTAAAATTTTATAAAATTATTTTTACTAACAAATTGTATAAAATTATTTTAAATAATTTCATGAGTATTTTGTTAAACAATAATTATAATATGAAGTTAAATTTTATAATCTAAAAATTAATTTAAATCTAATTAGTTAATATATTTACTAGAAATTAATATTTTGACTCTATGTTTAATAATTTTATATACAAAAATTTTGTAATCTTTTTTTACATAAATATCTAGTGAACATATTAAAAGTAATTCATTAATTTTATTTTTATTTACAAATAGTATATAATTATTTTATCAATAATATCATGAATTGAGTTATAAAGATCACGAACATCATTCAATATAGAAAATATTGTTAAATTGAAATTCCATAAATCATTATTACTTAGAAATAAAATAAAATTGTTTTAAATAATTTCACAGTTAAATATTTTGTTATATAGTAATTATACTATCAAGTTTAATTTTTTATACTAAACATTAATTATCAAAAAAATTTACCTCAATTGATTAAGTAGAACATATGAGTTAGTTAAACTTCGTAATATTTGTTTTTGATTTTTACAAGTGAAATAAATATGCTTTAATTAAAATATAATTAGTTAATATATATTATAGAGTAATATTGTTAATCTATTTTTATTAAATTTTATTAATATATTTTTAAAATACATAAAACAAATATAGATAATGATGTGACAATTTTAAAATAAAAATATTATAAAATATATGTAAATTAATTTAATATAATTTCATCACAGAATATTTTTAAATTACTCTATTAATAATACAATAAATTAAATTAATTTTATTTTTTAATGATAAAAAACATAAATATCATTCACAAAAGATAATTTCGTTCAAGTTAGGTAAGTATACTATAAGCAATATATCTTTTTTTAATATTTAATACAACTTTACACATAAGACTAAATAATATTTTTTTTACCTTTAATTCCTATAAAATTATTTTTAATTATAAAACATAAAAAGAATTAAATAAATTCATAAATAAATAATTTTTTGAATGATATTTATATTATGAAGTTGAATTTTTTATACTAAACTTAATTTAAATATAATTAGTTAATATATTTGTTATAAAATAATATTTAACTATATGTTTAATAATATCATATAAAAAAAACTGTTGATTAATATATACTTTTACAAAATATATAATAATTTTAACCTTTTTTTTTGGTTGAAATATATAATATTAACATAAATAGTAATAAAGTATATCGAAATTAATTTATTACATATAAAAATATTACAATGAAAATATTAAGTGAATATATATATATATATATATATATATATTTATTTATTTATTGTAATTTAACATTATTATTAAAACTTAATAAAATATATTTAAAATACTTTTTTAAAACAAATATTAACTGAATAGTTTTTAATTAAGGTTTAATATGTTTTTTTATCTCTTAAAATGGAAGATACGTGTCAAAAAGTTGAACCAATTCATATCCTACTCAATTAATTAAGACAAGACAAATTCCTTGGTAAATAATTTTTGTATACAAAATTTTACTTGATAATTTAAATATTTTATAGGAAAATATTTATTTATGAAATTATTTAAAATTATTTTTTTAAGTAAAAATGATTAATCAGATTTCAACTTAGTAATATTAAACTAGCTCAATTCATGATATTATTGATAAAGTAATTACAAGCTATTTTATAATGAAATATATTTAATAAATTAATTTTAATATTTTTATTACATATTTAGGTAAAAGATTACATTTATTATATAAACATTAATATACAAAATTTTCATATATAAAATTATTAAAAATGGAGTCAATATATTATTTTGTAATAAATAAATTAAATAATTAGATATAAATTAATATTGTATTAAAAATTTAACTTTAAATTATAATTATTGTTTAAAAAAATATTTATATATAAAATTACTTGAAATTATTTTATAAAATTTATTGGTAAGATGATTTTATAGAATTTTCAAGTAAAAAAAGGTTAAAAAAATCTAAAATGAAAAGAAGGCAGAAAAAATAGGAAAAGAAAAATAAAATAAAAGAAGCTTGTAAAATAAAAACTAAAACTAGGAAGAGAATAAAAAATAAGTAAAAAAAACATAAATATAAAATTGGAGAGAGAAAGAAAGAATTGGATGGAAAAAAGTGAAAGTGATAAAGTATGGAGAGAAACAATTATAACTATATCTTTTTTATTAAGTTGTAAATATTAAATAAATTATTGATGAAATAATTATATATTATAATAATACATATGTCATAATCTTAGTTACTAAACAATATGTTTTAGAACATGTCAGACATGATATAACATGTATATAAAAAGAAAAACCTTTTAATTAAATGGTCATCTAAATTAAATATAAAAATTATATCTAGTTGGATTTGATTTAGTTTGAATATAATATCAAATTCAAATCAAATATAATAAATTATTTGCAGTTTATTTTTTTTTCCTGTGCCATTTTACCGTCTGTTTTGCGATTTTTTACATTTTAGATTTTATCTTAATATAGATTTTAGTTAATGCCCCTCATGTCTCATTGTTATATTTTTTTATTATTATAATATCATAAAAGTGTTGCAGAAGAATGATAATAATATTCTCTCTGAAAAAAAAAAAAAAAAGGAATGGTAAGATCAGGTGCCAACCTGGACGTGTGCTCTTATGATCCATTAACACCTTTTCTTTTTGAAAAAAAAAAAACAAAAACAAATACAATAAAAACAACAACTCCACACCATAAAATTTTTACCCGTACGATATATAAATATTTTATTCATAAATTATAGCACTAACTAATTAGTAACTGTGCGTACACGGGATGGGTAGGTTGTCGATACTCTCTGTCTCTGCATTGTTTAAAAAAATATTATTGAAAATCAAATGAATTTATTATTTATTGGAATCAAAAGTTGTTAAGGAGTTTATGATTATTTATGAATATTGTTTAATTAATGAGTTAGATTTTTTTATGGTAAAAAAAATTGATTGAAATGTAATTAAATAAAAAAAAAGTATTAAATATGTTTTGATTGGAGTACATATATGATATGATTTGATTCTAAGCTTAAATATGTTTTTACAATAATGATAAATCATAAAACTGCAAGGTAAATCATAAAAAGATTTGTTCAAATGAGGTAAATGAAAAAGATAATATAGTAATTATGGCATATTATTTATAAACTATTTTACTATCGTGATAATTATAAAAATACGGATAATTAAGATAAATATTAAAAATTTAAATATGTTTTGAATCTATATATAATATTATAATATATTAGTAACTTTCGTTTTGGGTCTTTATTAAAAAAAAAAAAAATCATTGTTTCGGATCCCAATATATTAAAAGTTTTTGTCTCTGCATGTCCCTTAGCTCACCATAGAATTTTAAACATGTGAGACTTAAAATAAAATAAAAATATATTGAGAATTTAAAACAAAAAAAACAATATATTAGTGATCTAATGTTTTGTTTAAGATTTATTTGAGATCCAAAACAAATATCATTCAGATGTCAAGTATATTTAAGCAATAATTAATATAGTTGCTTTATAAAGGGATCTCCACTCATAATTTAAAGGATTTTATTTTGAATTGGAAAATTTTGTAATTTCATTTTCTTGAATATAAAGTTATAAACCGTAATTGTTTTATTGTCCTTTATGATAAATGTGTAGAATCAGTGTAAAATCTAGTTTGATTAAATTAAATAATTGATTGGTAACTTCTATATTGATTATAAAATATAGTTTTGTATATTGGCTAATTAAATCACATTGTAAATAAATTGCAACACTATAATTGTGGATTATTGGATTTGTTACTGATTTTAAAACGGATTTGTCTCTATTGCTGCAATTGGTAACGCAACCCATGAAAGCAATTCATCTGTGTATATATATGTTGCAATCCTTAGCAGAAATATTTAACTAAAGAAATTTGTCTAGTCAAAAAGAAAAGAAAAAAAAAGTAAAGTTTTTTTTTTTTTTTTTTAATTTAAAAGATCAGCGAGAAGAATTCTACCCTTCCTTGTTTGTATTGTCGTTATTTTGTTCCCAGGTAAACTCAATTTCATGATCAAACAAAGATACAAAATTTCATTCTAATCTTTGCTGCTTAAGAATATATTTGTTTCTCTCAGTGTATAGAAAAAAAAGGAAAATAATTTTATATTATTATTCAATTACAATAATTTATAATAAAACAAAAATATGTGTTTATTTCACATGTTTGGAGAATTGATTTTAAGTCTAAAGATATTTTGAATTAATTTTATTTTGAATAATTTTTTTTAAACATACTTTATTTCTTTTCTTTTTTTATTGCTTGAGTATTCTTCTTTCTCTTTCTTTTTAGGAATAATGTATTGATATTCTGGTGAATGTAAATACTAATTTTTATCGAAAATCTTAAATGTACATAAGTATTTTTCTTCCAATATAATTTTCTCCATATCCAAACTCAATCAAAATTCCCATGCTAAAGGATGAGAATCCTATCATAAAAGTTATTTTCTAAAATAGTTTCTAACTTTTAGACAAATCTATTTTAGTTGAAATCAATTTTAAAATATTTCAAGGAATGTTAATAGTAATAGTATTTGCAGAAGTATCATTCTAGAATTTTATCTTTATCTTGTGTTTTTTTTTATTTGATCTTTTATCTTTCAAAACAGAATCAAGAAACGTGAAAGCAATGGTAGGAGGTTGGTGTAATGGATGATGATAGTGCTACCGTATTGCTGAATATATCATCAAGTGGTGACTGGGATTGGAATTCATCAAAGAAGGAGTTGTATTGCTGCTATGACACTGATGACAACCATTGTGATTCCGTTTGCAGGAATCGCTCTTGCTCCAAAGGTGGTATCTGCAAAATTCATGGCAGAAAGGCTCCTAATCATTTTTGTCACTGTTACTGCTAAAATCTACTATGTACTATCACCAGACAATAATCTAATCTTATCTTTTATTTGTACTTCATTTTTACTCGAGTTAAACGATAATAATAATTATTATTTTGGTCGCTTTGGACATTAATTTGCAAATACAGTAATTGAAGGTTTACATGAACGATTAGCATTAACAAGAGGTTAGCTGTGAGAACAGCCTAGTGTGTCACGGTTAGCGTTACATATTTGCCATATTGCAATCACAAAAACAAATGACAGAAATTTCATCATCTTGGGTCTAGTAATATTTAGTCACTCACAACATAGCAAATTAAGGTTAGAAATTAGAATCACTGTTAAAAATAAGTGAGGACATTGCCTCGACAAAAAGATAATATAAGAAACCAAACAAAATAATCATCGATTAAACAATCAACCGATAAAAATTGTGATAAATCTAAATACATATATAATAAACTGTAAAAATAATTATAGTTATTATTTTACTTTACCTTGTATAACTTGTTACCCATATTTTAGAGGAACCTAACCCTTTTTGTTAACCTCATTGATCAGTAACATATAACATTGCTGATGTTGTAAATTCAAATTGTATACATGCAAATCAATTATTATTTGTTAATTCATGTGAGGTAGATAACCGTCAATAATTAATCACTAAATATATTTTTAGATTCGTTATTTTTTTCTTAGTTTCCATAAAATAATTTTAAAAACATAGATGTGATTTTAGCCTCTTGTGGGAAATTAAAGTCATCAATTTTGTTATATAATGCTATAAAAGGATGAAATTTATAGGAATTAAAAGTGGAAATGTAGCAACTTCATCAAATTGAATAAAACGGAAGAGAAAGATATATCTACGAAACAATATAAAATAATATCCGAAAAATATCACTAAATTGAATTAAAAAGGGTACATTGAACATTGAAAAATACAGTGCTGTCTATTGTAATGGTGAGGGACAAGACCATCTAACATTAAAACACTAAACATACTTTCCTCTGTATTTAGGCTTTGGATCCTTAATTAACTTGGGATCACCAGCATCCGTTAACTGAGCATCAGTGGGACTGAAAACTGCAGAATGAAGATTACCATCTTCTAACCATTTCACATGGTTCTCCTTAAATTCAATGTGTTTTAGCCTAGCCGCCTCAGCTATTTCCTCTGTGTAAGGACCTGTCTTGACCATTGTCAGTAATACCCTGCTATATCGCGAGCTAAGGATCTGCTCCGATGAAGAAATCAGTTTAAAACAAGGATGCTCCGGGAAATGGATTTCATCAAAACCATCTTCTCTCAGTACTGGATAGAAATACACAAGCCTGCCCCCCATTACAAGCATCTTGGCTGCAAGATCAAGCAAGTCGTGCACGCACTCTACTAAACTGTAAGCTGCAGTTGATGGTATGTGATCTGTTCTTTTATCATCAGGAACAGTATAAGGTTCCACAGTCCCCTTTAGCAGCTTCCGACCACCAGATTTGCGTCCTCCAGCTCGCACTCCATAAGGAGGATCACATATTATGGCATCAAATACCTAACAAAAAGCAAAGATGTCAACAATTTTTTTTAAAGAATATATTTGCATCCAACAATTCTATTCTCTATTTTAGTTAGATAGCATAAATACAAGTAAAAGTGCTATAATATGATTAAGTCCATTGCAAACCATCAGTTCTATACTCTATTTTAGTTAGATAGCATCAATTACAAGTAAAAGTGCTGATAGAAAAAAATCTTGATTGTCAGAGACATACAGCAGGGTAGATGCTCTCCTTTCAGATTGAAAAAAGTAAAATATATAATTAAAAACAAAAGGACGAAAGATTCTTTCATTTCACATAATCACCTCTTTCAGCGTAGAACGCCAGGGAGGAAGGTTGTTGTCCGCCCTTAGAAGACCAACAGGCATTGGCAATTCATACTGCAAAAGAATGAGATGGAAATTACAAAGTATGCTTTATAGAAGCAAATTCAGGTTACCATAAGCGGTTCTAAATTCCAATTATACAAACATAAAGTTTTGTAAAAAACCGTTATAAATAATGACAGTGTTCGGCACATTTACCTGCTTAAAGTTACTCCAAACATTACAGTTGGGACCACGTCCATCACGGACTACCCTAATGTCAATGTCGGCACCCTAAACAATTTAGATCAGTTCTTGTTAAAGAAAATCTTTGGAATGCATTTTGGGCATGAACTTGCATAGAAGTAATAAATTATAAAAAGAATATAAAGTGGGATAGCTGAATAAGTTGCAAAAAAGATCACCCAGAAGAAGGGAGAAGCAGACCATGGTCATTGCTCCAAAATGAGCTGCTGCAACAAGAATACTTCCAGTTCCAACAAAAGGGTCATAAACTAGTTTCCCAGAAGTGGCTAGTGCTTGATTGGCCATTAGAAAAGCTATTTCAGCATCCATGGCTGTTGGCCCAAGATAAGTACGGCTTTTCAACTGATATGTGGGTAAAAGCTTCCTATCTGCCCCACCAACTTCGCGACCAAAGAAGACTCTCTTTTGTACAATTGGAGGAAGACCGTTATTACCTCCATAATTATCAACTTCTATAAGCCAGAAGTTGTGATCTGGGTTTTTCAACTTTACTCGTCCCTACAAACAAAGTGCCAAATAGTGATGGATAAGGGAATACACTCTTCTTGCAAAATAATACGAGTTTAATAAATAACAAGAAACTTCATTCATTATAATGCAACTGACTTAATAATCTAAAATAAAGGACTCTTTGGTAAGCTAAAAACAAACATTATAATGCCCATATGAAATAGTAAAATACTAAAATAATACTCAATGCATTAGGAAATTTCAAAAAGCTTGATGAATTATATCATTAAAAAAATCACAGTACACATTGTTGAAAATTTAGTTGATATTAAAAAGCATCCAGTCAACCAAAGGGTTAACCAAGACATAAATAAATCCAGAAACCCTTTACAGAAGCTACAATGTAGTTTCCATCATGCACATCCAGATTAGACAGCATTCCTGTGAAATGGAAGTGAACAGCATTACAGCAATGATTCAAATTTTCAAATTCCATTTCAAGATATTTATGATCAACCTACTCCTCATCAAACACTAAAAAGGCTATGCTGAACCACATAACTACAAGAGCAAGCATAAAGTCAATACAGCAATTTACTGCAATTTTCAAGGTAGCATCTCAAACTTCACAACACTTTCCCACCCTATGTATAATCAATTATTGTGATAATCGATTATAATCAAAATCCATTGTTGTTTGGATAAGTTTGTTGAAAAGTAGTTTGAAAATAATTAATTTCATTTAGATGCAACCAAAAATCAGCTTTTACATGATAAAAGAGTGTAGAAACATATGAAAGAAAAAAATAAGCTCTTGAAAATAATCATAATCTAGAAAGTTTCAAATTCATAAAAACAGCTTATTTTTTAGGAAAAAAAAAACTCTTTCAAAATTTAAGCTGGAATCTCAAACATACAGCTTATTTGGAAAACAAATTCCCCACCTGGAAAGGGATATAAGAGAGACCCTGAATGAGTTCCTTTTGCTCCTCCAAGCTAATGACCTTCCCAAAGGTATCAACAGTGATCTTGAAAGTGCTATCAGAATCCAAGTACGGCAACTTCCTCTCATCAGGGTAACTCAACACAGACTCCTTCAACTCCTCATAGCTACTCCCTTCGCCCCACAGCTCATACATTCCCTTCACAAGTATACCTATAAAATTTCCACCCCAAAAACAAAAAACCATTAAAAATTAAAACATTAAACGGACCCACAAATAAAAAACGAAAATTTCATTCAAGGGCAACAATGTAACTGACTTCGGGTGGCGATTTCACGAGCGAGCTTTTCGGATGGGAGGTTGACGAAATGGAAAGGGGAATCGTGGTGGTGGTGAAGAGGGAGCTTCCATTGCAATTGGGAGGGAACGTCGCCGTTTTGGGGGTCCTCAACGGCTCCGAAGAGTTGTGCCAGAGATTCCACTTCGGGTCTTCTGTAATCCAGTAACCTGTGGAAGAAGACGCACAAATACCACATGGTGTTTTTTCTCTCTCTTCGGAAACCAACGGCACAAACGAATTTGACAGTGAAGGAAGTGGAAGAAGAGAGAGAGAGAGAGCTGAAAGTGCTAAACCCAGCCCAAAACCCTCGAAGTCGAATGCCTCCACTTTTATTCTTTTCTATGGAACTACGTTTCTGCTTCTTCTTTTTGTTACATGAGAATTTCGATTTTTGACCTGAAAAATAGTGTGAAAATTTACACGATTTTTTGTACCTATTTCAATCTGGTATGTTAATTAATATTAAGTTATTAACCCTTATTATTAGGGTAGTTTAGGGTTTATAATTTAAGGAAAAATGTTTTTTTTATTATTTTTTTAAATAATCTATATAGTATTACTTAGTAAAGACATAAGATATAACTAATTATATCACATTAACAACCATGGGAGTTGGGACTAGCCAATTCTATTACTTTAAAAAAAATAAAAAATTCATCAACAATGATATATAATATGTCATGATTAAATAATGTCACATTTCATCTCTTGCAAAAATTAATTTTACCTTAAGATTATTGTTTGTTTGGATTATCATTATATTCTCCATTACTCTATTAATTACATATATTTGTCTTATTTTCTTCATCTTGTTATTACTTTTCTCTTGTTGCTTTTAACAATTGTTATACTATCAGATACAAAGTCTCATTTCACATAGTACCATTTTAATAATCGTTGAAACTTAATATTGTATTTTTTGTTGGAGTTTCTATCCTCACTAACGTTAAAAATTATAATAATATTTTTGTCAATCATTAAAATTTATGTCTATTTCATCTTGGTTACTTAGACAGATAATGAATTTACGTTATTTTCAATAAAAGTCTCTTTAATATTTTGATATGTAAGTTTGCCCTTTAAGAAACAAAATTGAAAAACGTCCAAATTTAGATGACTAAAAATGAAAAAAAAAAACCACATACAAATGCTATTTTCTTAAAAAAAAAACTAAAATTTAAAATATCTGAACTTACGTAAACTAAATTCATATTTAAGCTTAGTTTATTACTCAATTTTATAAATTTAAATAATAATATGTAGGTAAATAGTA
Source organism: Amphicarpaea edgeworthii (assembly GCA_014843725.1). Taxonomy (NCBI): domain Eukaryota; kingdom Viridiplantae; phylum Streptophyta; class Magnoliopsida; order Fabales; family Fabaceae; genus Amphicarpaea; species Amphicarpaea edgeworthii. The sequence continues at coordinate 24,910,750 of CM026328.1, forward strand.
AAATAAAAAAAATGACACGTCATATTGAGAGGGTGACCTAGACTAGAGGGTGATGCTGTATATATTATGAAGTACTTGTGTTTGGCAAGCTCTGATTTCTTCTCTTTTTGTTCGCTTCGGCTCCGTTAGGTTTTCATTCCGCGCGTTTTCCCGGAACTACTCCTCCACTAGTCGGTACTGTTCTCCATTTCCTTAACCCGATGTCTATAATTCCACGATTTTTTTCCTCTTTCATATACTCAATTCGTTTGTTCTTCACCATTCGCATGTTTCCGATTTTTTTTTTTTTTTAAATTGTGATAATTTACTCAGCAACATCGATTAGAAGGTAGATATGGTCATGGGTTTAGTCAATTTCGTGGTTTGACGTCATGGGGTTGTTGGGCTTGCCTGAATTCCGGACCAACCCTAAAATCCACGGATTTAATAAAGTTTTCTTCTTGTATTAAGGGAGCATGTATGTTGAGTTTTATTAATTTGACTGAAAGTTTAAATCTTTGTGCAATCATAGGTCATTTGTTTGTGTCTTGCTTAATTTTTCGGCTTCTAATCTTAGTGGGTGTGTCTGGTGTATCTTTTTCTTGCCTGGGTTGTGTTCTATCGTTTGCTCCAAGGGTCAGCGATAATCTTTACATGAAAAATTCTTATCTGAATTTCGCATCCCAAATTTTAAAAAGGGTTAGTAATTGATTCTGAGTGACAAAGCCGTACCCTTTAAATATCTTAAGAAGAAAAAAATATTCTTGCAGCAATTTCAATAATACATGAATACACAAGATTGCTTTATGGGGCAAATATTTTATTGTTTAGCTTCAGGGATATGGACTTAAATACTTCCATGCCGTTAAAGTGTAGATGTTAATAATCAGGAAGTTGGATGACAGCTTTGTTTTCTTTGTTATTTTCTACTTTTAATCGTAGTATTATGCTGTCTTTTGGTTCATAAAGAATCATGTTTTTTCAATTTTTGGGAAGTTAATTGGTTTTGTTAACAGGGGCTAGTTCTGCCACTTATTTGCGTGGATGGTGGGATGGCTTATCCTGCATAGTTAATTTAAACGTTATGTGCTAATGCTTGTCTTCCTACTTGTGCAGTTTAAAATGTCTGACGTGGAAGAGTATCGTTGCTTCATTGGTGGCCTTGCATGGTCAACGTCTGATAGAAAGTTAAAGGATACATTTGAAAAGTTTGGCAAGCTTATTGAGGCCAAGGTGATCAGTATCGTATTATGACTATAATTATTATAGTTCTTCTAGCTGAAGCTATTGTCGTCAGTATCGTATTTCATGTTTGCGTGAAGAAGTTGGTTTATGCTGTACTTTTTGGCCGAGATCTACAATTTTTATCCTTTGTTTTTATTTTAGGAGTAAAATTGCAAGGCCTGCCAAACTCATTTATTAACCAATCAAGTTAACAAAAAAAAAAAAATCTGGGTAATATGATTACAAATCTAAGCATTATTTTTGTTTTGGAGATTGTTAATGTTCTCTTTCATCATATTTTGAAACAGGTGGTTGTTGACAAGTTCTCTGGGCGTTCTCGTGGTTTTGGATTTGTCACTTTTGATGACAAGAAAGCAATGGATGAGGCTATTGATGCTATGAATGGGATGGATTTAGACGGGCGAACTATTACTGTTGATAGAGCTCAGCCTCAACAAGGATCAACTAGAGATGATGGTGATCGCTACCGGGAGCGTGGTCGTGACCGTGATCGTGACCGTAACAGAGATTATGGAGGTGGAGGTGGTAGAGGATCTAATGGTGGTGAATGCTTTAAGTGTGGAAAACCTGGTCATTTTGCTAGGGAGTGCCCAAGTGAAGGGTCCAGGGGAGGAGGAAGGTATGGTGGTAGTAGGGATAGGGAAAGTAGATATGGTGGAAGCAGTGGTGGTGGTTATGGTCCGGATAGAAATGCAGATCGTTCTTCAGGGGGGCGCAGCAGGGATGGTGGTAGTCATGGAGATTCTGGAGGTGATCGATACTATCGTGATCGTTCAGGACCGTATGAGCGAGAGCGACGGGGATCGGGAGGCTTTCGCTGATATAATTTAGTCTTTCAATGAGGTATGCAGCATGTTTTTTGTCTCTGCTTTCTGCCCTTTCTGTTTTATGGTTCTAATGAAGTTGTAATTGTGATATTTTGCAGGCTTTGAAATTGAAGAGGTTGCTGTTAATGCTTCAACTTTCCTTTTCATTTGCACTTGACAATGCTCTGGACATCTGGGATTGTTGTTTGGATGGATCATTGATACCAGTATTTTGATATGCTGCAATACTCAGCACATTTTGCAAACTCTTTATGTTCCTTAATGCTGATCTTTTGGTCTAGTGAAATCTTATGCATACTTGACTTGCGGTCATATTCGATTCGATGTTGTGCTCTATGCTCTCTATCTATAATTGCTGCTGCTGGGTATCTTGTGAATTGTGACTTTAATGCATGGGAAGTTGCATGTGACATTTTTGCTGCTGGAAAGTTTTGTTGGTGTTGGATGGGGGTGGATGGAGGTCCAAATGTGGAGTTTTAAAAGTAGAATGCCCATTTGGCTATCCCTTCTCAGGATCTTTGAGTAAAAAGTAGTCAAGCCGGTAAATTATTGAATATTCGTCTCGTCTACATACTATACCTACTTTCTTATTTGCTAGATATCTCTCTCTGCTTAATGTTACTGACCTTTTGGCAGGATACGGATTCTTGGCAAAATGTGGTTGGTTGGTCCTTTTGGATTCATCATTGGGTTCTTTTGTTGCCTAATTGGACATGCATGGTTTTTAAAACTTAAAAAATCTTTTCAGCCACTCTTGTTTTCTTCACGGGGCACTGATGGAAAAGGGGTTCCGTTTTCTATGATTGTGGCACATTGTTTGGGAGAGATCTTGAGCAACTCTACGATCCATTGCTTTATTTTACATTGTTGCTCTGAGTCTATGTGGTGGAAGATTGCTCTCTCATCGAACATTTTACCTGCCTGCATGTGAGTGATGTTTTGTTTGCTGAGATCCAGTTTGTTCTTACCCGAGTTTGGTCCCATATTTTCATTCTCAAGGTTTGGCTTCGCTAGTATCAATCAGATTTGAGATTACCGTGTTACTTAACCTTCTCACTAAGGTTATGAAAAAGGATAAATTGGTTGTGCTAAAATTTATTATCATGTTAAATGCCAAATTCTACTCAATCTATTGTTTTCATTCACATGCAATGTGGTATATTTCATAGTTGTTTTGACTTGGTGATTGCTATGATTAATTGGTTTTGTTACATGCTTTTAATCTTTTCTGGGCTATCACATTGTGACGCACAGAATGATTAGACTAATAGACTATAGATTGAACTGAAAATTTTATCTATGCATTATCTTTATATTATAAAATGTTTGCGGGAATGGTTGATTTTACATTGTTTTCTCCGTTGTTCCTGCCACGTACTGTTTTGCGTTTGTTTTGTTTTGGCCAAGAAGAAAACAATTTTTGGGCTACTCTATCTCGACGACAATCAATACTATGTATTAGAACCCCTATTTCCCTGTTTTAGACAATTTTTGGTTTGAGTCTTGAGTTTTTGATCCTATAATGTTCATCGAAACCTATTTTGATCTCTGCTGTTTCATGTAGGACTTAGTACAGGGACTTAAAATAGGCACCCAACTCATTTGTAGGAATGTCAATAATGTTATTATTGGTGGATTCGTAATGAAAAAAATAACAACAAAAATGTTGAGGAATATTAATATGACTCATTCAAGGATCTTTTTGGATACTTTATTTGTAATTGATTGAAATTAATTAAATGTGATGAGAGATCCATTATAATTAGTGATTTTTAATGAATTTTAATGGATGGCGAATAGATTAGCATTCTTTAAAAATGTTATATTTACCGCGGCAGTCATATTTACATTATCCCTTTTCAATAAAACCATATCATGTACGGAACCGAACTGAATGCTTCAAAGAAAGCAACTCAGGAACTTAAGGACTGATTTTAGAATCACAGACTGGATGAAGTTTTTGCATTTTCAGATCTTAAGAGATTGTTGGTTTAAGAACATGCTATACTATTTTTTAATTATACAAATAAAAATACCATCTTATTTTATTTTAAAGAAATTATATAGAAAACAAAACAAATAATTTTGTATTATTTTCAATTTTTTCTACTGACATTTTATAATTAAAGGAAAATTATGAAGTGAAAATAAAAATATTTTCTCAAAGTAACGACCCTAAATTTCGCAACTAATTAGGACGCTCATTCAAAGGAAAATATCACACGAATAGTTGTGGCCGACCATTAAAAAGTTTTGATATCTTGAAAGTAGATCGCTAGTTCAATCTGTGCTAAGAATAATGGATTGAGTCCAAGTATATAATATCATTGCATTGGTAACAAGATGTAAGGTACTTCAAAAAATAAAATTTTAAAAATATGAAAAATAAGAATAATATCTTAAAATTTTTAAAATAATATGAAAAAAAATAAGAGTATCGTGTTGAAATTTTGAAAAAAAAATTAAAATATGGAAAAGCGAATAATGTACTGATTTTTCTTTCTTAGAAAAGAAAAAAATATTAAAAATAAGAAAAATATCTTGAAATTTTTAAAAACTGAAAAATTTTTAAATGAAAATTTTGAAAACTGAAAATTTTAAAAATATAAAAAAAAATGTCTTACACATCTATCGTTTTGAAATTTTGCAAAAAAATATAATATGAAAAATAAGAGTCATGTCCAGAAAATTTTTTAAAAAATGAAAATTTTTAAAATTTTTAAAAATATTAGAAAAATAAGAGAATTATTTTAAAAAATTTTTAAAAATGAAAAATATAAGAATAATGTATTGAATGTTTAAAAAAATAAAAAATTTAAAATAATAAAAAACAACAATAATGTCTTTAAATTTTTTTAAAAATATGAAAATTTAATTTTTTTTTTAAAAAAACAAGAAAAATATCTTTAAAATACTAGAGTAAAAAGTAGAGAAGAAAGAAAAAAGAAAGAAAGAGGAAGAAAACCTGAGAGTAGGAGAGATGGAAGGAAGGAAACAATGAGGTGGAGGTGGAGTGGGAAACGTGTTTTAGGAGAATGTTGTTTAACTTTCTAAGAGTAAGTAGAAATTACAAGCATTTATGTAGCATAGGGCATAGGCTAATTGAAATTTAACAAATTGATATAATATTTTTACAAATAAAAATAAAGTTACTAATTTCGTAAAATATCATAACACAAGTTCACATATATTAATTAAACAATGTGTTATCATTCTAAAAATATATCGGAACACATATATGAGATGTATGTATGAAAGAGTTGTTAGTTTGAATTCCATTCCAATGTTTTATTGATGATATTCAAAGTTCAAGAAAAAGGAAGAGAAAACAACTGAAGTTATTTATTTGTATAGCAATCACTAATCACATTCAAACTTTAAAGTCTAGTATAGCCAATAAACTTGATCAAAGCCAAAAGTAATAGCCATAGTCATCCAACCTCCAATCAGAAGTACTATCACAACTCCTTCTAGCTGGTGTTTTACTTTTACCAAGTGCTGTTTCTACACCTCCAAATACCAACAATGCCAATATAGACACAGCAAAAACCAGCAACCTGATCTTACAGTCCCTAATGAAAACAGCTGCTACCACTGACACCACAGCACCAATAGAAAATCCAATTGCTGATGCTGATGCTATGGAAGCCTGAAAAGGGTTAATTTGTTTGTCATCATGATCTTCCTCCATTTCTTTGTGTTTGTTATTATTGACAAATTCTTCAATTGCCATACTGCAAGCACCAACAACTAGTCCTGCAAAGCCAGCAAGAAGCATGGTTGTGGAGTCTTCACTCAAAGCTTCAACACCCATCATCAGTAAGGTGATTAAGACCAAACCATTTTGGGCTCCCAACACAGCTTCCCCAAGCCATTGTGCCCTAAAAGAGTACTCAATATTGTTTTCTTCAATGTCTTGGCTAGGGTTTGCTTCTATATCATTAAAATGTATGAGAATCTCAATATGGTCAATTGGCATTTCATTGCTACTAGTGCCAAGAGAAGCCATAATAATGTCTAAGAATTGTAAGGTACAAAGGATAAAGGGAGAATGAGAAAAAAAGATTGCTTGTGGAGGACACACTCTCCTCATGGAGGTTATTATATAGATAGAACATAGAAGAAAAATTGCAGTTAGGTATAAGCTTGAAGATAGTGGTGATGATTTGGAGGGCACTATGAGGGGTGGCCACCTCTTTTAATAATTCCTCAAACTTTCAATTAACAATGAATTAACTTTTCCATGGACCTGTATGGATGTTTGGTATGATTCACTTTACTTTGGTCATTACTAATGTAGTATGATATATGTTTATATCATCATGTAGCATCTGTTAGCTCTTTCTCGATCAATTTCACATAATGAAAGTTGGTTCTGTGTTCAAGTTTCTTATTGTTCTTAAACTTAATATTTAGGTTATAAGTTATAACTTATAACAATATATTTAGTTAGTATGAAATAATCAAGGCTACTGTTAACGTATGCAGCATGCAAACTCAAGTTCTCATGAATGATAATATTGGAGAATAGAGATAGGAAGGTACATGTAGTGGCGGGGTTATCTAATAGGTTAGTGGCATCCCCTTCGTTGATTAATATCAATAAATAATAAAACATAACTTTATGGATGTGAGGATCTGACGTATTTATGAATAAATAATTCAGGGGAGTATGTATTCCACAAGAAAGTCACATGCCACTTAATTTGAACATGAAAAAATAAAATAATTAAAACTACTAAGAATTTGTCTTAACTAAACGGCAAAAGAGCTGTGTTATATATATTTTGCTTAAATGAATTAAGGAATCAACAACAAATTGTTGGTCAAGGTGCAAAAAAATCATATAGTACATATGATATGGGTCTAATCACCAATGTATTATCCTTTATAAATTAAAGGAGAATAACAAATGATCTCGCCTAACAAACAAATACAAGGGATAGTATTCCAGAAATTAACTAGTGTGCACTTAATAAAAGCAGAAGCCTCACTTCATGAAAGTGCGCAACCTGTTCGCGTGGATCACACACTCCCTTCAATTTATTAATTACATACTTTAGTTGCCACTATCCTGTGGAGTGCACACTCCCTCAAATATAATATAAACTCTCTTTATTCTATCAAATCATTCTAAATCTTTAAGTCTAATATATATCAAGCTAAGTGTTTTATTTTCTGCTGGGATCTTTTGCGTATATCATTTGCTTCTACTTACTAGCTTAATTTATGGAAGACTAAAAAAATTCAAAATTTACATTAGCTAGCCTTGTTCAGTGGAACAATTATCAGTGATGGATCCCCTCATATGAAGTCGATCGCCCACAATCTTATGTAATTATATATAATTTTTTTATGAAAATCTTACACGAGAGAATCTATTTCGCATAGACAAAATCTATAATAGGTTTGTGATGTATTCATGTAAGCTAAAACGTACAACTATTCATGTCTGAATTAATCTTCCTCATTGTAACTTTCAAATTAATAAACCAAAAAGCATATATTATAACAGAACCAAGTAGATGAGTAATATATATACATATACATTAAGGTGGAAAATCTGAGACCCTGGATTGGATCCACCTTTTGGTAGTGATCGAATTCTAAAAAACGAACAATATATGTTTTTTTAATTAGTCACTAACTTGTAGCTAGTGCTATCCTGGTCACTATCTCAACTCCTTTATCAATTTTTTTAGGTCCATTGACACTTTAAACATGACGATCCTTCTCTATAAATATCCTTCATTAGAAGTATGTGATCTCCAAGAACATAATACCACACAATTCCCATTAATTTCCTCCTTTTCAATCTGTCTATCTCAATATTTTCCAACTCCATTTCTCACCTTAATCATTCTTCTTGATGGCCAACCTTGGAGCTAGTAGAACAACTAATGGATTTTCACTAAACCATGTTGAGATCCCTATCCATTCAAATGCTATTGTAGAGCTAAAACCAATCCAAGAGGTTGCTGAGAGTAACAACAATATCGACTACTCTCAAAGGGCTCAGTGGCTTCGAGCCGCAGTGTTGGGAGCCAATGACGGATTAGTCTCTGTTGCATCGCTGATGATGGGAGTTGGAGCTGTTAAGAAAGACATCAGTGCCGTGATTCTTGCTGGTTTTGCAGGACTAGTAGCCGGTGCTTGTAGTATGGCAATTGGAGAGTTTGTCTCTGTGTACACTCAGTATGACATAGAGAAGACTCGACTTAAGAGAGAGACGGAAGCTAATAACAATAGAGGAGTGGATGGAGAAGTTACTCCTCAAAGGGAGAAGCTTCCAAATCCATTTCAGGCTGCATTAGCATCAGCACTTGCATTTTCTGTGGGTGCTTTGGTGCCAATGTTAGCTGCTGTGTTTATAAGGAATCACAAGATTAGAATGGGAGTTGTTGCTGCTGCTGTTAGCTTTGCATTGTTTGTGTTTGGGTGGTTAGGAGCAGTTCTTGGAAAAACTCCAATAATGAGGTCTTGTCTTAGGGTTCTGGTTGGAGGTTGGATGGCTATGACCATAACATTTGGTCTCACTAAATTGATTGGATCTGCACAACTTTGAATATTATTGATTACTGTTTTTTTTATCAATAGAAATTGAAGATGGTACCTGAAGGTTAACAACACTCACGCATTTAATTTAACCAATGAACTAAACTCCTTTATCGCATATTATTACTTATTAGTAATGGTATTTGGGGGTTGTAATTTGTGTAATCATGCTAGCTAGTATTACTCGATATATGATAGATTGTGGCTGTTGTTTTTTTTAAGTGAACACAAGTGTGATTTCACTCTCTTTCTCCTAAAAGCGACCAAAATTATTATGGTTTAACGAGGATAAAAATGAAGTACAAATAAAAAATTATTGAAGGGACATTGTCAAAGTTAAAATACAACATTTTTATTTTAATCATAGCAATGAAGACGATACATTTTAGCAGAAACAATGACAAACATGATGTCCGCCACGAATTTTACAGACACCACCTTTGTAGCAAGAGTAATTTCTGCAAACAGAATCACAATGGCGATCATCATCAGTGCCGGGGATGCACTTTCCTATATGGTTGTCACAGCAGCAATACACTTTGTCTGTTCCTTCGTCGTCGTTTGATGAATTCCAGTTTGCACTAGGACTTGGACTTGGACTTGATGATGTATTCAACAATATAGTAGCACTATCACCATCCATTACACCAACCTCCTCGGTCATTGCTTTCACGTTTCTTGATTCTGTTTACACAATAATCATACATTAATTGTAACTTATTAACTTCACACCAGATAAAGAAAGTCATTTAGTTTTTCTTTTAATTTTTTACTCCAGGAAATTAATGCAACAATATCCAAATACTTTACTTTTTTTTTTTAATTAATCTTGTCTCTACCAAATAAGATGTACACATGATTGATATGCATATGCAAGAATTGATTTTGAATATACTTGATTTGATTTGATTTATGTTTGAATTTTTTTTTTATTAGAAGTTAGTAAACTATTTTTGATTCAACATAAAAATTTACAAGAAAAATTATTTCATTTCACGATCAATTATGAATTTAATACTTTTTCTTCATCATGAAATCAAACATATAATAATTTGTCTAAAATTAATTTAGATTGAAAATCAATTCCCACACACATTTTAATCCAACACAAAAATTATTATTAATTATTTTAGTTTAGAATTAATTTAAGTTTGGAATCAATTTTAAACGATTCTCTAAACATAAAACTCAAAACCAATTTTGAACTCAAAATATAAAAACGTGAATGAATAGAATGAAACTTTGGATCTTTGTATGATGATGAAATTGAGTTTACCTAAGAATAAAATGACGACGACAATGAAGGAAATGAAGGGTAGAATTCTTCTCGCTGGAATAACCATCTTTAAAATAAAATAAAAAATCTTTAGTTTATTTGTTTTTTTAACTGGAGGACAAATTTCTTTAGTTAAATATTAGTGCCAAGGATTGCAACATATATATACACATTTAATTTGTCTCCAAAAGATTTTGATAAATTTTAGTAACTTTAAGTGCATTAAAAGTTCATAAAAGTTAAAAAAAATATTTATTTTAAATGTGCATTCATTTACCCTACCATAAAGGACCATAAAACAATAAAGTTTTGTTGGATGAGCAAAATTTCAGGGGACAAAACTAGTCTGATTCCTACAATTAAATGCTGAACAAGACACAAAATATAATCATAAAACAAAATAATAAAAAAAAAACATAATTTTTTATACCCTCAAAATTAGAGTACAACACTTTGTCCGATAGAACAAGTATAGAAAAGATAAATTTATCCTTATTATTTTTGTATTCTCCCGCTCAATGGATTTTGCACTCCTACTTTGCTCAACGTTGCACGTCTTTCTTTTGTCGTTTATTCACGTTTGTTCTTCTCACTATATTCATGCTTTCCTCTCTTTTCATATTTCGTTTTCTAATCTTTTGTAGAGACTTAAAGGCTTTCATTATGGTTTCACGTGTCAGAAGACTTTTATTTTTTAAATAAATCACATTAATGAACTATAATAAATTAAAAAGAATAATTTTATAAATTCATATTATTATATTATTATGTGTGTAAAATACGATACAAAATAAAAAAATTTCATATAACTTGAATAATTATCCTATACTATTCTCTTATTCTTCTTGCCACATAATACCATAAAAAACAAACGGAGTCCCGACAGTTTATATAGAACAGTTTATAACTTTATATTCATATGTAAAAAAAAAACTTTACATGCAAGAATACGTACTTACAATTCATTGTAACATATCTATTAATATAGTATTCTATTTTGGTGAGAAAAAAAAATATAAAACAACTATATTAGTTATTGTTTAAACATATTTGAGATCTTTAATGAATAAATAATATTTTTTCGGGTTTTTAATATATTTTAAACCAAGCTTTAGATACTAATATATTTAATTTTTTGTTTTTAAGTTATCCATATATTAAATACACGTGACAGTATATAACTTATTGACGTGTTATATCAAGGGATAAGATAATAGAATCTCACTAATGACAAAGACAAAAACTTTTAATATATTAAAACCTAAAATAAGGATTTTTTTAATAAAGAACCCAAAAAAATTTACTAAATATATTATAGACCTAAAACATTAATATTTACCTTAATTATCGATGTTTTTATAATTTTCATGATAATAATGGTTTAGAGTTTAAGCTTTAAGTGTTTAGAAATTCATGATTTAGGATTTAGGATTTATGGTTTATATTTTAGGGATCATAGTTCAAGGTTTAATGTTTATGATTTATGGTTCAAGATTTAGGATTTTATGACTTATAGTTTATATGTAATGGCTTTAGGAATTTAGGTTTATAGTTTAGGATCCATAATTTAATGTTTAAGGTTTATGATTTAGTGTATAGGATTTAAGATTTAAGATTGAGAGTTTTAGGGTTTATAGTTTATGGTTATTTAGGATTTAGAGTTCGTCACTTAGGATTTATGGCTCTTTAGAAATTAGAGTTCATTGTTTAGGATTTATGATTTTAAGATTTATATTGAGATTTTTGTGTTTTAGGTTTTAATTATTGGGTTTTAATTAGTATTATAGTTCATGATTAGGATTTATGGTTTAAGGTTTGTGTTTAGTGTTTCATGGTTAGGATTCATGATTCATTGGTTTAAAGTCTCATTGTTCATTATTTATAGTTCAAAGTTTTAAAATTTAGGATTTATTATTTAGATTTTTAGGATTTGGAAGTTAGTGTTTATGATTCAAAGATTGTCAACTCTGAGATTTTTGGTGTATTAGGTAAACATAAAAAATATGTCCTCTTAATCCTGTGAATCTTGTTCTTTTTGTATTTTTTTTTTTTATAAAATCATAAATAATTCTTTAGTAATCAAGACTTTTTGAGAAAATACTTTTTAATAGAATTCAAATTCAAAATGACATTATTATTTAATTTATGACAAAATATGTTTTTTGTCCCTAATGTTTCATTTAATCGGTTTTGATCTTTAAAGTATTTTTCTGTTTAATTTTTTATCATTCTATTAGTGAGCTCAATTTTTAATACTAATTGATGCCACGTGTCTCAATAATTGTCACGTAACATTATTATTATTTTTTATTTAAAAAAAATTAAAAAATATTTTTTTAATGTCACATGTAACTTAAATAATAAGATATGTGACATTATTTAAAAAAATATTTTTTTTAATATCAATGTCATTTAAATAATAAGACACATGACATTAATTTTTTTTTTTAAAAATTAAAAATTTTAAAAAAATATTTTTTAATTTATTTTAATACCACATGTCACTTATTTAATGAGGCATGTGACATATATTAAAATCAAATTATTCACTAACAAAGTTAATTGACAGAAGGACCAAAAATGAAATGGAAAAATACTTTAGGGACTAAAACCTATTAAACGAAACATTAGAAATTAAAAATAAAAATGTTCAATACTTTAGGAACTAAAAATATATTTTTCCGGTTAATTTATATAATACTAATTATAATTATATAATTTTTAATTTTAATACTAATATACAATAAAAAAATTTTGTGCCCCTATAAAAATATGACCCCATGGAGTTGCTCACCTCGCTCAAAGTTTTAAAAATTAGAGATTTAAAGTTTACGGATTATGATTTAAAAATTTATTAATCTAAATCCTAAACCCTAACCGGATAAAAATTAGTTTGATTTGAATTTGACTTTGATATTACGATTAAATTGAATCAAATCTAACTATATATAATTTTTTATATTTAACTCAGATGACCTCTTAAATATAATTAAATCAAATACCCAAGGTGTGTTTTATTCCACGTGCAAGGTTTGCAGCCCACTATTTATTAATAAAAATAAATAATAAGACATAACTTTATGGATTTGAGGATCCAAGTATTTATGATTAAATAATTCAGAGGAGTGTGTATTCCACAGGAAAGCCTATGCTACATTGAATACGGAAAATAAAACAATAAAAGCTACTAGCATCTTCTCTTTTGCGCGGTTCCTTCTAATTAAGAAAATCTCTTAAAGTGGAGATGTGCATTATTGCTCTGCTATTTTTTTTCCATAGTGGATTTATCTGATTGTACTTTATTTTTCTGCTTTTCGGATATAACTTATAGTTAAATGGCCATTTCAATTTCTCCTATTTTAAATTTTTGATGCGTTGATTTCATTATGTTAGGTACGTACTCTGATATGAGATTCCTTTCACACAACCATGCATATTTGTGACAAGTTCATTTTGGCATGGCCTCTTACACTCAAAACCAATCTCAAGCCCATTGAGTAACTGATTAACATAATACTAATAGAAAAGGCTTACGCACTGTGTAAATTAATTAAGGAGAAATCAATGCTTTTGATTTTTAGCTTTCCATATTAATATATATATGCTTTCTTTCACAGTACATATTAAATTATCGTGAATGAGTTATGCAGACTTCAATTATATTCTTTTCTTGCTCTAAAATGAAACTAGCTAGTTATTACTCCTCCCACAAAACAATCAAGCAAGGCATTTTTCAAATGGAGTTAGTATCCTAATTAATGATCATTTATGCTCCGGACACACATATACTTTTAAATTCTCTGGTCAAGGTGCAAAAACATCTTATAGTACATATGATATTGATATAGGTGTAATTAACTTCCTGTCTAATGTAACCATACAAGACTAACAATTAAACGAAACAAGTACAGTATAGGGGATATATAATTATATATTGTTCCAGAAATTAGTGTGTACTTAATTAATAAAAGCATATATGACTCCGCATTTAGATGGATATCACACTCATCCCAAATATAGAAAATTTGGAAAAAAAAAATATATAATGATGGCACACTTAATTATTTATTAATAAGTGACTTTGAGGGAAAAGTTTCTTTAAATTGGCGAAAGATAAATTTAACCGCCGAGTTTTGGCTGTTTTCGCTTAATAAAGTGCTTAGCATGTAGCTTTCGTGTGTATTACACACACTCCCTTCAATTTATTAATTAATTAATTAGTTTCCACTATCCTGTGGAGTGCACACTCCATCAAATATATAATATATACTTTCTTTCCCTCAAATCATTCTAAATCTGTGTCTAGGTAATGCTAATATTTATTCAAAAAAAAGGGGTAATGCTAATATATCATCAAGCCAATTAAGTGTTTCATTTTCTGCCTTTGCTTATATCAATTGCTTCTACTGCGCTTAAGTTATATATTCATTTTTCGAACACTAAAAAGAATATCAAAATTTAAATTTGCCTTTGTACAGTGGTACAATTATCAGTAATGGATCCTCTCATACACGATCTTGTGTAATGAGAGACATATATATAGACGCAAATACAAAATAGGTTTTGATTATATTCACTCTTTTTTATTTTTAATTATTTCTAGGTTTGATATCTTTATTCTATGAAATTAAATTGATATCTTTAATTATTTGGCCTCACTAAATTGATTGGCTGTGCCGAATTGTGAATATCATTGATGATACTAAGGGTTTATAATTCAACCATGTGAACTAAATTTTTTGATCAACCGCATATTATTACTTGTTAGTAATGGTACTTGGGGGTTGTACTTTATGTAATCATGCTAGCTATTACTAGATATATGATAGATGGTGGCTGTTTTGTTTAAGTGAACAAGAGTGTGATTTCACTCTCTCTCTTTCTCTCCTAAAAGCGACCAAAATTATCATGGTTTAACGAGAATAAAAATGAAGTACAAATAAACGATTATTGAAGGGACATTGCCAAAGTCAGCATACAACATTTTTATTTTAATCATAGGAATGAGGATGGTACATTTTAGCAGAAACAATGGCAAAAATGGCGTCTGCCACGAATTTTGCAGACACCGCCTTTGGAGCAGGAGTGATTTTTGCAAACGGAATCACAATGAGTGTCATCACCAATGCCAGGGATGCACCTTCCTATATGGTTGTCATGGCAGCAATACACTTTTTCTGTTTCTTCTTCGTCGTTTGATGAATTCCAATTTGCACTTGGACTGGATGATATATTCAGCACTACAGTAGCACTATCACCATCCATTACACCAACCTCCTCAGCCACTGATTTCACGTTTCTTGATTCTGTTCACACAATAATTATGCATTAATTGTAACTTATTAACTTCACACCAAGTAAAGAATGTCATTTAGTTTTTCTTTTAATTTTTTACTCCATGGAATTAATGCAACAGTATCCAAACACTTTACTTTTTTTTTTTTTTTTAATTAATCTTGTCTCTACCAAATAAGATGTACACATGGTTGATATAACACATGCATGATTTGATAAATGTTATCAAAATTGATTTTGAATATTTATGTTACCATAATTTTACTCTCATGTGTAATTTCTTAAGATTCATTATATAAGAAATTTCACCATAAGATTTTAGATATTATTATTTCTCATTTCAATCATATTCTGTTAATTCTTTAAGATAGTCTAGAAGACTTACTCGAATTCATAGTGTCTGTAGAAATTTCTCTCTTCTCTAACTTCCTTTCTGTTGGGAATAATTTTGTATGCCCAAGTTCCAATTTATCATGTAATCAATTTCTATTTTCAAATAATAAAGTATTATTTCATTTCTTTATCATTTTATACTAGTTTGATAAATTGATGAAGTCCTTGGTTAAAATTGAAGATTGTTATCATAATAGAGATTATGATAAATGAGAAACAAGTCTCTTG
Organism: Amphicarpaea edgeworthii; assembly: GCA_014843725.1. Classification (NCBI taxonomy): domain Eukaryota; kingdom Viridiplantae; phylum Streptophyta; class Magnoliopsida; order Fabales; family Fabaceae; genus Amphicarpaea; species Amphicarpaea edgeworthii. The sequence continues at coordinate 24,926,548 of CM026328.1, forward strand.
AAATTTTAATCTAAAGTGTTTTTGATCATAGGATTATTTTGAATAGGATATTAATAATCCGGATAGATTAATATATGTGTAATAGTATTCATTTGATGAATATTAATAGATCTCATTTATTAAATTACACATATAGATGATGCACATAGGGATGTGATCATTGAACTGACTCGATATTGAGATTTTTCTAATGGTTAATATTACCTTAATTTGTCAATAGAAAAACTCTCAAGAAGAAATATAACATTTCCTTTGACCTGAGATTATCATAGTAATTAACAAGTCATTTGTTATATTTTAATTCGGACACCTAATGCTCTAGAGCACTAGTTGAATGGATATTGGATATAATTAAATACTTGTAGAATTAATGATTATTCAAGAAGGAATCCATTGACTCTAGGTAATGAGTTTGAACTCTATAAATCAAGACCTTGGCCAGGGCAATTGAATGAATGAAGAAATGAGTTTCTTAGAGTCATTCACTGATTAACGTGATTGAATTTGACAAGAATACCATATTCTAAAGTTAATCTAGAGTTGGAAATGATGGAAGGAAATATTATATATTACTCTTCTAGTGGTTCTTGAAAGTAACAACAAATTACTTCATACTATCTGGACGTTAAGGAGTGTTGCTAGATGCCTACCTTGATTAGTAAAATTAATTTGATTAATTTACTACCAGCTTAGTATTGAACCTACGGGGTCACACACAAACGAGTGTGTTAATCTTTACTAGAGAATAATCAATTTGATTGACAAAATCTCTATGTGGAATATTATTATATTCTTTGCTAGCACCAAGAATATAATTAATATGTATACTGAAGATAAACATCTCTTTATTATTGTGACATTTATGCATAATAATATTTTAATGAGCAATAGAAAAATGATGAGAGAATATCTTATTAAGAGAATATATTATTTCTGTTAATAAGTTTGAATTAATTTGAATATGTCAATAGGTTGACAGATTAAATTCAAATTTGAAATATCTTATTAAGATATTATATTATCTCTGTTAATAAATTTGAATTAATTTGAATATGTCGATAGACTGACAGATTAAATTCAAATTTGAAATATATTATTAAGATAATATATTATCTCTGTTAATAAGTTTGAATTAATTTGAATATGTCGATAGACTAACAGATTAAATTCAAATTTAAAATATATTATTAAGATAATATATTATTTCAATTTGAATTAATTTGAATATATATTCATGGGCTGGGCTATGGGATAGCATCAGTATTCCTATAAATAGGAGCTTTCACCACGTCTATTGTGCATCAAGATTACTGAAGAGAATTCTTTAGTAAAAGTATACAGTTCCATATTCAAGAGTTTTGAAGTAGAGATCAACTCTCGGTGTGGATACACGTAAAGTCTTCACATTATTGAAGAACATTTGCGCCTCAGAGACGGTAAATTCCGCTGTGTGTGTTTTGAACACCAGAATGAACTAACACTTTCCTTATGTGAAAGACTTTTAAAAAATTTAAAAGAAGTTGAAAAATATGTAGAGGAAGTGTACGAAGAAGAGAGGGAAGTCATCCTTGTATATTGTTGAGACAATAATAATTTCTATAACTTTTCCAACTTCCATAACTTCCTTTAACTTCTTTCATTTTTCTTTAATACCAAAAATAACTCTTAACGAAGTGAGAAGAGAGGGACTTATTTTAATAATTTAAAAATAATTCTCAATCACTTTAACATAATTTCAAGTCTAATAACCATCACATTAGACTTCTTTTCATTAAAGTCATTCCATAATTACATGAGTTATTATTAGATTAATTAATATAACATTCTCCCACTTGACTCATGCGATGACTTGAAGATTCAACATTGAACTGTAATTACGCATCATACGTTGAAACCACAAGACACCATTTTTATTTGAATTAGAATGATTGAATCATGGTGGTTGCAAGTTATTCAAACAACTTGGTTCCTTCCATGTATCACAAATCATCCAATTCAACTCAACTTTAATTTATACTGTAATATGTATTTTTAATATCCTTTCTAAAACACATTTTGTCATCTCACTAAAGCTATAATGTATATCATATAATGTGAATGACATAACAACCAGAAACACAACTATAATTGAATTCACAAGTGTCATATAATACGAGCATTACATTATTAACAAAGACTTATCCATAATACCCATCCTTTCAACATGGTCAATAAATGTTTTGGGTGGTAGTCTTTTAGTTAACGGATTCACTATCATCAAGCTTGTGTCTATATGCTCAATTGGCACTCTATGTTTTTGTACTTCTTCTTTAACTGACAAATACTTTAAATCCATATGTTTTGCTCCTTTAGAGTATTTGTCATTTTTCAAGAAGAAGACAGCTACAGAATTATCACAATAAATTCTCAACGGTTTGGCTATGCTATCAATAATGTCAAATCCTGAAGTAAAGTTTCGCAACCACAATACATGAATTGTGGCCTCAAAGCATGCCACAAACTCAACCTCCATGGTAGAAGTGGCAATCACAAATTGTTTTGCACTTTTCCATAATACCGCTCCTCTAGCCAAAAGGAATGTGTACCCAAAAGTAGACTTCCTTAAGTCCACACATCCAACATAGTTTAAATCCGAATAGTCAATCACTTTAAGGTGATCTGACCTCCTATATGAGCATGCAATCCTTGGTGCCTTGTAAGTACCTAAGAACTTTCTTTGCAGCTTTCCAGTGTTTTATTTTAGGATTGCTTTGATATCTGCCTAACATTCCTATGACAAAACTAATATCCGACCGTGTACATGTTTGGGCATACATCAAGCTCCCAACCACTGATGCATAGGGGATAGACTCCATTTCTTTTCATTCCAAATCATTTCTAAGACATTACATTAAACTAAACTTATCCCCTTTTTGAATTGGAACAATCCTTAGAGAACATTTTTCCATTCTAAATCTCTCTAATACTTTATTAATGTATGATTTCTGAGACAATCCTAACAATCCTTGTGACCTATCATGGAATATTTCTATTCCTATCACATAGGATGCTCACCCATATCTTTCATTTCAAAGTTATTAAAGAGATACTTCTTTATATCATGTAACATAGCAACATCATTAGTAGCAAGCAAAATGTCATCAACATATAAAACTAAAATTACAAATCTACTCCTACTGACTTTTATGTAGATACACTGATCAACGATGTTCTCTACAAAACCATACGACGTTATGATATCATTGAATTTAAGATACCATTGTTTGGAAGCCTGTTTTAGTCCATATATTGACTTCTTTAATTTCCATGGCTTGTTTTAAAGAGATTGGATCTTTATAATGCTTAAGTCACATTCATGTTCAAGTGAGTACACAACATAGTCGTTTGAAATAGTTGGTCTACGTTGCCTTTCAGACCTTCTTGGTGCTATCTCTTGCGACTCTTCTATCACTTGTTCATTTGTGACTTGGACATTGTTTGCTAGTTCATCATCCTGTGAGTTTTGAATATTAATATGTTGTCTCTGGGTGACTGTAATACAACTAAAAGAACAACATCTTGATGAAGGACTTGAGGTAAAGAAGATTCACCATGAGTCTCTACAATATCCACCTTTCTTGATTTCTTACTCTCACTGACTTGATAATTTTTAATGAACCTAATATTACTAGACTCAATTATTCTCGTACTATGGTTAAGACAATAGAATATGTAACCTTTAAACTTTTTAGTATAACTAATGAAGAAACCACTAATGGTTCTTGCATTAAGCTTCTTTTCATGTGGATTATACACTTTTACTTCTGTCGGACAATCCCAAACATGAAGATGCCTCAAACTAGGTTTCCTTCTTGTCCACAGTTCATAAGGTGTCTTAGGAACTGTCCTACTAGGAACCCTATTAAGCAAATATAAAGCAGTCTTTAATGTATGCATCCACAAAGATAAAGGTACAATACTATTATTCAACATAGACTTAACCATATTCATTAGAGTACGATTCCGCCTTTCAGCCACACCATTCTGTTGTGGTGTGCCAAGCATAATATATTGTACACATATGCCTCTATTTTCAAGAAACTTTGCAAATAAACCAAGACATTGTCCATTCTCATTATATTTTTTTATAAAATTCACTACCTTTATCAGATCTTACAACTTTCACTTTTCTATCCAATTGTCATTCTATCTCATCAATGAATACCTTTAAAATATCTGATTGAGATTTTTCATGCAAAAGATACAAATAAAAATAACGTGAAAAGTTATGTTTTGAATACCTTTAAGAAATTTATGTTTGAATTTTTTTTTTAATTAAAACTTAGTAAACTAATTTTGATCCAACCTAAAAAGTTATAAGAAAAATTACTTCATTTCACAATCAATTATGGTTCTAATCATTTTTCTTCATCATGAAATCAATCACACAACAATTTATCTAAATTTAATTTAGATTGAATTAACGTGAAATAAAACATACGCATAAAAAAAATTAATTTTGAATAAATTTGATTTTATAAAATTAATTTTTGTCATAATTTATTTTGAAGCAATGTGATTTATGTTTGGATGATTTTGATTATAATTAATTTTAAATTAAAATTTAATATAAATTTTTTAATCTAACACAAACTATTATTAATTAATTTAGCTTGAAATTAATTATAGGTTAGAAATAAATTTTAAATTATTCTTTAAATATGAAAGTCAAAATCAATTCTAAACTCAAAATAAATAAATAAAACATGAATAAATAGAATGAAACTTTGGATCTTTGTATGTATGATCATGAGATTGAGTTTGCCTAAGAATAAAATGACGACGACGATGCAGGAAAGGAGGGGTAGAATTCTTCTTGCTGGAATAGCCATCTTTAAAATAAAAATTTCTTTAGTTAAATATTGCTGCCAAGGATTGCAACATATAATATACATAGATGGATGGGTAACTTTCCTTTCATGCGTTGCGTTACCAATTGTTGCATCAATAGAGACAAATCCGTTTTAAGTTCAGTAACAAATCCATAGCGTTGCAATTTATTTACAAAGTAATTAATAATGTGGTTTAGCCCATATACAAAACTATCTTTTATAATTAATTATCAGTTACCAATTAATTTTTTTATTTAATCAAACTAGATTTTACACTATTTCTACACATTTAATTTGTCTTCAAAAGATTTTGACAAATTTTAGTAACTTTAAGCATTAAAACATTCATAAAAGCTAAATATATATATATATATATATTAAATGTGCATTCATTTACCATAAAGGACACTAAAATACTTTGATTAGCAAAATTTAATCAAAATTTTAGGGAGAGGATAAAATTAATTGTTCCTTGTTTGATTTCTAAAATTAATGTGGCAAAAGAAAAGCTATAACAACAGTACAAAACGTTGCACGTCTTTGTTTGATACTCTTGTTTTATTCAACGTTGCATGTCTTTCTTCTCTTCACATTCATGCTCTCTTCTCTTTTCATATTCCGTTTTCTAATCTTTTGCAGAGGTTGAGAGACTTTCAATCTGGTTTCACGAGCTAAGAGACTTTTATTTTTTAGATAAATCACATTAATAAATTGTAATAAATTATAAAGAATAATTTTGTAAATTCATATTATTATTATGTGTGCGTTGTAAATTGATGCACCCAACATATAACTTAAATAATGTCCCGTTCTCATTGTCCTGTGATACATAAAAAACAAACGGAGTTCCAATTCATTGTAACATATCTAGCACTAGAGGTGCTGAAATTAATATAGTATTCTATTTTGGTGAGAAAAAAAAATATAAAACAACTATATTAGTTATTGTTTAAACATATTTGAGATCTTTAATAAATAAATAATATTTGTTTAGTATCTTTAATATATTTTAAACAAAGCATTAGATGGCTAATATATTTAATTTTTTGTTTTAATTATCAATATATATATTTTTTTGAAACTAAGTTATCACTATATTAAATACAGGTGACTGTATATAACTCATTGACGTGTTACTAGAATCTCACTAATGACAAAGACAAAAAATTTTAATATATTAAAACCTAAAATAAGGATTTTCTTAATAAAGACCCCGAAAAAAATTACTAATATAATATAGACCTAAAACATTAATATATTTACCTTAGTTATCATGTTTTTATAATTATCATGATAATAATCATTTAGAGTTTAGGGTTTAACCTTTCGGTGTTTAAAAATTTATGATTTAAGGTTCGTGTTTAGTGTTTCATGTTAAGGCTGGTGAAGAATTGTGTTTCATTTTTTTTTTAAGTTCTTATTGCTTATTAGAGTTTAGAATTTATTATTTAAACTTTTAAGATCTATGATTTATTGTTAATGATTCAAGTAAGGTTGGTTTTGAAATTTTTGATGCACAGGACGAACATAAAAAAATATATCCTCTGAATCATGTGAATATTGTTGTTTTTGTATTATTCCAGAAATTAGTGTTTACTTAATCAATAAATAAAAGCATATATGACTCCGCATTTAGATGGATATCACACTCATCCCAAATATAGAAAAATTGAAAAAAAAAAAATATAATGAAAGGCGATGGCACACTTAATTATTTATTAATAAGTGACTTTGAGGGAAAAGTTTCTTTAAATTGGCGAAAGATAAATTTAACCGCCGAGTTTTGGCTGTTTTCGCTTAATAAAGTGCTTGCGTGTGTAGCTTTCGTGTGTATTACACACACTCTCTTCAATTAATTAATTAATTAATTAGTTTCCACTATCCTATGGAGTGCACACTCTATCAAATATATAATATACACTTTCTTTCTCTCAAATCATTCTAAATCTGTGTCTGGGTAATGCTAATATTTATTCAAAAAAAAAAGGGCAATGCTAATATATCATCAAGCCAATTAAGTGTTTCATTTTCTGCCTTTGCTTATATCAATTGCTTCTACTGCGCTTAAGTTATATTATTCATTTTTCGAACACTAAAAAAAAATCAAAATTTAAATTTGCCTTTGTACAGTGGTAAAATTATCAGTAATGGATCCTCTCATACACGATCTTGTGTAATGAGAGACATATATATAGACACAAATACAAAATAGGTTTCGATTATATTCACTCTTTTTTATTTTTAATTATTTCTAGGTTTGATATCTTTACTCTATGAAATTAGATTAAGTCTTAATGAGGGAAAATGATACTTTAGTTATACAAAACCTTAAATGTACGTCGACACTTCATTTAAAACGAAGAGAATACGATTTCATGCTTTAGTTTCACTAAATAACCCTCCCCCACTAGAAACGAATCTTAGCCTAACTATCATAAAAACTAATTTGTAAGAAATCACTAACTTGTAGCTAGTGCTATCCTGATCATCACCATAACAAGTTAACAACTCCTTAATCAATATTTAGACTCCACGATCCCTCACTATAAATAGTTCTTCATCAGAAGCGTGTGTTCTCCACAAGCTTTTAATTAATATAACAGAATTGATTCTCTTTAATTAATATCCTCCTTTATCGTCCTTCATGGCCAACCTTGGAGCTAGAACCAATGCAATCTCATCAAACCAAGTTGAGATTCCTATGAATGCAAACGGTGTAGAGCCAAAACCAAGTGAAGAGAATACTCATGATGAGATTGACTACTCTCAAAGGGCTCAGTGGCTTCGAGCCGCGGTGTTGGGAGCCAATGACGGATTAGTCTCCGTTGCATCGTTGATGATGGGAGTTGGAGCTGTTAAGAAAGACATCAGTGCAATGATTCTTGCTGGTTTTGCAGGACTAGTTGCTGGTGCTTGTAGCATGGCGATTGGAGAGTTTGTCTCTGTGTACACTCAATATGACATAGAGAAGACTCAGCTTAAAAGAGAAAGGAAAGCTAATAACAATAGAGGAGTGGATAGAGAAATTACACCTCAAAGGGAGAAGCTTCCAAATCCATTTCAGGCTGCTCTAGCATCAGCACTTGCATTTTCTGTGGGTGCTTTGGTGCCAATGCTAGCAGCTGTGTTTATAAGGAATCACAAGGTTAGAATGGGAGTTGTTGCTGCTGCTGTTAGCTTTGCATTGTTGGTGTTTGGAGGGGCAGGTGCAGTGATTGGAAACACTCCTGTGAAGAGGTCTTGTTTTAGGGTTCTGATTGGAGGTTGGATGGCTATGGCCATAACATTCGGCCTCACCAAATTGATTGGCTCTGCTGATCTTTAAATGTCATGATTAATTACACTGTTGTGGGAACTGATGCTAGTATTACTCTTTAAGTACTTAGATTGTGGCTGCTTTGTTTAAGTGAATAAGAGTGTGTTTAATTTCACACTACATATCTGTCCTCAAGGATCAAGGATTTTAGGGTTCATCGATGAGCTTTATTTGGAGTGTTTACCATGTCTCTTTTTAATTAGTGTTCCATATATATAGAAGTGTAAAACGTGTGGAAATGTTATAGAGCAATGAAATGCATTATATATTTTTATGTTATCAATCTTAATTCGCTATAGTCTATATATACTCTACAATCATATGCAAATAATATTTGTGAACTAGTGTGTCTCTACTAGCAGATTTAGCTAATGCAAAACTATAAATATTATTAAATGTTAATTATGATGAGGGTAGTCATTCTTTATTATTTTTTCATTATATTATTGAAATTTTAGCGTTTATTAATTGCACCGTTCTTATTTAGAAAGTAAACTTTTTTCTTAAACTATAGTTTCTTGAAATTTGATATTAAAATAAAAGAGAGACAATTTAGAAATAAAATTTTAATTAAATGAAAAGTATTTTAGAAATAAAATTAATTAAAATATACTGTTCTTATATTTAAGACAAACACTGAAACTCACATTTATCTTATAAGCCTATATTAAGGTCTGAGTTTGTTGATCTATTCTTAATCAGATGAAGAGATATGCTTGGTATATCAGATTTGTTACTTTGCTAAAAACAAAATTTTCACCGATGTGGCGATTCTCGATCGGGTACGGTGGTGCTACGTACTTACTTTCTTTTTCACTTCGTTTTATTGAACATATCAGGGCCCAAAGGTGACAGTTATCAAAGCTATTGCTTTGTCTTCATTATTAAAAAAATATTATAACTTTTCGCAATTCTAATTTTTTTGGGAATTTATAATTCGTTTCGTATGAATTTGTAAGTTAATAAAGATGGAACATGATTCGTAATTTTCAAAATTATTTCTAGCTTATATCCAAACCAGAAGTTCAGAACAATTCAATATATAACTTGTTTCAGAATTTGTATTTTTGTGACATTTATTTATCAGTGAAATATAAATATCTTTGAACTTTTGTTGTTGAGAACAAGAAATGTACAAGTACTAGTTGAGAACAAAGCCAGTAAAGTTCTCAGATGACAAACTATATATATAAACTTAACTATTCATATATAAAACACAATAATGGATCAGTGGCTACTCTGATAAGTAAAATCCACTGCCAACAACACAGGATCATATATATCATTCATTATCTAAAGCTTTAGCACCAAGTAATTTGGTCAAGCCAAAAGTTATAGCCATGGCTATCCATCCTCCAAGAAGGAACCTAACACAAGATTTGATCTTAGGAGTTTTTCCTAGGTGAGCCACAACCCTCCCAAAAACCACCAAAGCCAAACTAGCCATAGCCACAATCATAATAACCCTATTCCTGTAACTTTCAATGAAAGCAGCTGAGAGTAGAGGCACCAATGCACCTACAGAAAAGGACACTGCAGATGCCATAGTAGCTTGCAATGGATTAGGCAATGCTCTTTTCTCCACCCCCATCTCCAAGTCTTTGATCTCTCTCTTCATTTGACCTACTTCAACTTCATACTGAGTGCACACAGCAACAAACTCTCCTATTGCCATGCCACAAGTCCCTGCAACCAACCCTGCAAAACCAGCAAGTAGCATAGCCTTTTCATCTGTTTTTACAGCTCCTACACCCATCATCAATGATGAAACCGAAACCAACCCATCGTTGGCTCCTCAACCGCTGCACGAAGCCACTGTGCCCTTTGTAAGTAGTCAATGTTGTTGTTGGTATCATCATGATCTTCATCATCTTCAGTAATAACTTGGGTTTGTTTCTGATCAATTTTGTTTGCTACTGGACTTGTTGGAAGTACTGCTTCTGCATGTGTAGCCATATTTGGTGGCAACAACAATGAAATGATAGCAAGAAAATTAAGACAAGGCTAGTGAAAGTTTTCAAGGCTTCTTGACAAGAAAAGTGTGGAGATTAAGAGGGATAAATAGTGCAATTAAGATTTGATTTTATAGGCATTATCGTCATTCGGCCAAAAGATAAATTTAACCGTCGAGTTTTGGCTGTTTGTGCTAGTTTCGTGTTTGATATCAATGAGGCACTCAATTAAAAAACCACAACAAACACGCTGCGGAAAATGAGACAGAGAGAAGAATAATTTTTTTGTTACCCATGCACTACACACTGGAGAGTGAGGAAGATGATTTTTTTCTCAAACTTCAATTATGGATACTTTTACTTTTAAAAAATATTGATTTTCAAATAATTTTATTTAATACTCGACTCTCTTATTTACGCTAAGAATTATATTTAATATAATTACTCAATAATTATAATTAATTTTATTTATATACGACAAAACACATATATATTAACGTGCAAGGCCGCACACACTAGTTTATATATAAAACTGATGCCAAACTGAATTTTATCTGCAATCAATTCGATTTAGTGTCCTCAATTTCAAGGTGCCTATGGTCTTAACTCTTAAATATGAATAACTGATTTTGGTACAACTAAAATATTCAACTATTTCAGTATATATTAACATGGCTTGATTTAGTTTTTTTTTTTCTTTTCTGAAGGACACAGTGTGGATGACACACGTACTCCCTTCAATTTATTAATACAGACTTTTTAATTGTCACTATATATATCCTGTGGAGTGCACACTCCGTCAAATATAATATTAGAGTATATACCTTCTTGCTCTCAAATATTCTAAATCTAAGTTTATTAGTTTAATATTAATATCAAATGAAGTGTTTTATTTTCTGCTTGGATCTTTTGTTTATATTAATTCTTCTACTGCTAGCTTAAGTTATTGAATTATCGAAGACATAAAAAATTCGAAATCTACATTTGCCTTGTATAGTGGAACAATTATCAGCACACACAAAAAATTAAAAAAGTGGAACAATTATCAGTAATATATGAATCCTCTCATGAAATTCGTACACGATTATGTAATGAACTGAGAGACATATATAAATGACACATACTATTTTTCGCTACCATGTTATGTTATTGGTAAAGAATATCATTGACTTTGCCAAAAAACTAATATCAATAGAAGAATCTAACTATTCATTTTTAATGAAATTTTCTGATTTCAACCGTGTTTTCATATAGTTCAAATCCAAAATCACTTTAAATAGGTTTGGGATTCACTCATTTGGTTTGTGCCTGTTTTTCCGGCCGTTCACATATGATTTTCATATGAAAATCTTACACGAGAGAATTTATTCCTGCAATTCTCACAATTAACATTGTAATTCTGTATTCTTTAAGCATGGAAATCTTTCTGCATTCACTATGTTCCAAAAAGATGTCATTTTAATAATTTTCATTTATTTTAAATTACTTGTTATTTTGAAGACTAAAAACGTATTATGTTATTTTTCAACTATATTACGCGATGTCACCACCACTGGCCACCACCCTCTTCTAGGTACGTTCGTCTTGATTTGGTTGATGATTTTGTTAGCGTGTACTACAATTGGTTTATAAAAAAATGGTTTATAAACAGTTATCTCAATTAGAAGACTAAAATGGCACTACAAAAATAACGTGATTTAGAGACTGAAAACATCGGTTGCTAAATCCGTTTCTAATTTACACTTTTTTGTTGTGTGGTATTATGCTATTTTTCACTTTGTAAGCCTAGTATGTCATTTCTGTCATGAGAGTTATGGTAGTACCCATCTAAGTTTCTCACCAATCTTATTCATAAAATAAAAACATGTAACTACCCACGATCTCATATGTAAAATCAATGAAAAGCTATAGCCTTATTCATACCATTGATTAGACTAAAGCGCTAGCACCCACTAATTTAGTTAACCCAAAAGTGATAGCCATGGCTAGCCATCCACCAAGAAGGAACCTTACACAAGATTTCATCTTAGGAGTATTTCCCAGATGAGCCCCGAGATGTCCAAAAACCACCAAGGCCAAACTAGCCATAGCCACAACAACAATAACCCTAGTCCTGTAATTTGCTATGAAAGCAGCAGAAAATAGAGGCACCATTGCACCAATAGAAAATGATAATGCAGAAGCCAAAGTAGCTTGCAACGGATTCGGCAATGTTCTCTTCTCCATCTCCATCTCCAAGTCTCTCATGTTCATGATGTCTCTCTTCATTTGACCTACCTCAACCTCGTACTGCGTGTACACTGCAACAAACTCTCCTATTGCCATGCCACAAGCCCCAGCTACTAGTCCTGCGAAACCAGCAAGTAGCATTGCTTTTGCATCTCTTTTAACGGCTCCAACACCCATCATCAGTGATGCAACCGAAACCAAGCCGTCATTGGCTCCTAAAACCGCTGGACGAAGCCACTGTGCCCTTTGTAAATAGTCAATGTTGTTGCTGTCATCATCTTCGATGATGCCTAGGGTTTGCTTATTCTGATCAATTTTGTTTGCATGGTTGTGGTTGTTGTGTGGCACCGAACCATTAGGTGTAGCATTAGCCATATTTGGTGCCACAACAACCTAAAGAAGAGTGTTATAGAAATTGAAGACAATTAGACTAGGGAAAATAAGTTAGTGAAATTTCAAGGCTTCTTAAAAAGAAGAAAAGTGGAGATTAAGAGGGATAAATGAAAGATTCGCCATGTTTACGCGTTGTCTTGCATGAGTACGTATTATTCGGCCAAACGAATAAATAAATAAATAAATAAAAATTTGTGAACTATGATTTGGATATTTTGAGGGGGCAAAACTAAAAAAATATATTTGACAGTAAAATATAAATTAATTTCCAGCTTGATTTGAAATTGGGAAGGGAAACATTTGTGATAGTAGTGGTAAGAATAACCCGGATCCAATCCAACTCAACCCAACCCAACCCAATTTTAACCCAATGACTTACAGGTTGGGTAACGGGTTCTATTATATGAACCCGTAACCCATCCAACCCAACCTAAACTACATATAATAATAATGATAATGATTTTTTTTTTTGTGTAAATGATAATCATAAAGAATAACAAAACAAAAAGTCTATTCTCACTTACTCAATACTTTCACTTTCTATATATACTTCCTCACTTTAAAAAAAAAAACCCTCAAAATAGAAACCTTCTCTATACGAATCACTGTCGCCCTCCGTTGTTGTATCACCGCAAATCATTATCTCCCTTCGCTGTTACATCACCGCGGCCATCTGTGCGTCACTGCAGTTCTCCGCACGACCTTTCACTGCTCTTGCTCTCCGCTGCGTCGCCCTCCACTATTGTTTGTTACATAACTTTTAAAACACAACAATAAATACTATTAATTTTTTTATTGGATTTTATTTGATAAATTCTTCCACAGTCTTTAGAAAATTAAATTAATATGGTTCATCTTAATATAGTTTACATTAGTTCCTACTATTGTTTGTAATTTGACATATAATTGAGCTTATAACTGTCTAACAATGGAGCTTACAACTAATTAACTATCTAAGAAAATGTAAATTTATTTTTAGTTTATTTTGTATCAGTGTTACAACGTTATTTGAATTTTCTCAACTATATTAAGTTAAATGAACTTTACTATTTGGATTGATAACCATTTTATTTTAAACTTTTCGCATTAGGTGAATTAAGGTCGAAGGAATCAATAATTAAGTTTAAAAGTGTTATTATATCTAACTTATTTTCTGCATTAATATATGATTATATTTATTTGTGATTGAAAATTATTTTTATTTTAAAAAAATGAGCAAAATTTGAAAATCTATTTTAATTTTTTTTTAAAATATATCACTGACCTGATGATCCAACCCAACCCACTAAAAATTGATCGGGTTGGATTAAGAATTTATGAAAATCTAGCCCAATCCAACCCGCGAACACCCTTAATATTTTGTGATAAACATTCTATCATGATCTTTATATGATTTTTTATTATTAGATAAATTAAATGTAAATTTATGAAAAGTATTGTTAAGAAATTTTTACATCCATTAAAAATATGATTAGAATATATGTTTTTGTAATGGTTAATTAGGTAATTTTTTCTGTTAAATTAGTCTTTGCAATTGAGTTAAGTTTAGTTTATTTTAATAAGTAGATGATATAGATTTAAATTATTTAAAATATGCATCTTCATACAAAAAAAAGTATATATATATATTATTTTTTTAGAAATAAATATTTGAAAATATGCATCTTCATCAAATAATCTTCAATGCATCTTTTTTTTTTTGACAAAATCAAAAATAATTTTTTTAGAAATAGATTTAAATTATTGTTTTACAGAAATATATCTTAAATATTTGAAAATTGCAAAATAACGCATCCGTACATAAATCTTCAACTGTTTTCTCGTCTCCAAATAGAGCCACATACATTATTCTTTTTTTATAAGACCATATACATTATTCTTCATTTAGACTCTATTTGGTTGAGAGGAAACAAAGTTAAAAAGTGATAAAACTTTGAAATTTGAATTGAAAGAAAAAAATTAATTTTATTATTTATAAAAATAAACTTTTTTTTCATTTTTTCCCTGTTTCATTTTCTCTTTAATTAAACAAGGGAAAATATATTGTTTTTTTTTCTTTCATCCAAACTCATCATTAATCATTTCTAAAAGGATGAAATCAATCCGACTATAGGAATTTGTAAATTAAAATTAAATTAATAAATTTCTGTGGCCTTTCGTCATTATAAATTTATATATAGATAAACCATCGTGAACGGGCAAAAAAATAGGGTCAAAAGTGGTAAAGAAAAATATAATTTTTTTAATGGGATAGGAAAAAAAAGTAAAACTGTTTGGATTTAATACATTTATGAATTTAATTTAATATATTTACAAAGGCCATCGCGCGCAATTGTTTTCCTTAAAATATTACCAGCGTAGATCACATGGATTTATATAGTTTTCAAGTTTTCTATTTAAAAAAGTCAAGGTGCATGGCACGAGAAGTTAACACGTGAAGAATAAATTTTGTTATTTTAAATAGTATTATTAAAGAAGTTGTTAGGTGTAAATTATTATTTTAATATATTTTAACTTTTTGATTAGCTGTTCTTAATAAATATTGTCAAAACTAATAATTGTGCTTTATATGAACCTCTCATAATAACTTTAAAAAAAAAACCATTTTAATTTTTGTTTTTGAAAAAGTTATACCTGCTTGGTAAAAAAAACCCTTAGTTTGTGTTATTTTTCTTTGTCTATTGGTTTATTCCACGTGCATGCATTATTTGGTCATATTTAATTTATTTTGTGTATTTTTATTTTGTTTAATTTATACAATTTGATAATCATCATGGACTTACTAATTGAATCAATTCACTAATCACTATTCTAGCATTTCTCAAGTTACAATGATTGCTCTAAATTTATAATGGTCTTAATGTTTTTCACATATTAAAGATATAATGGTATAAGTTTGTGTTTGAAATTCCCAACAGCCCATTGATACCATTTAGTTAGAAAAAGATAGTGTTATTGTTTACGATCAATCTCAAAGAGAATGTTATTCTACCCATTATTCATTGTCTAGTTGAAAGTTATAAAAAAGTTGTTGCTTTTACTTTCGCAAAAGACATATGATCTTGGTGGTAAGTTGTGAAGCTTTATACCATTGTGTCAATTCTTTGGATTAAATGTTAGAATTCTAATTTAACATATAAAGACTATTGTTTAAATAAAATATAAAGACTTTTTATTAAAAATTAAAATAAAATGTAGTGAATTATATTTTTATTTATCACATAAATGTTGGACATAGAGGATCTCTTCCAAATGATTAATGTGAACACATATATGTTATTATTTAATATTCAGTCTTTTTTTAGTTGTAACTAACATTTCTCATGTGAAGATAAGAAGATGGGAGGGTAATTGCATTACTCTAATAATTTGCACGTAAATAAATAAAATAGGGCAATTATAAATGAGGGCCATGCTTACTTGATTTTGTTAAATAATTTATCTCACTTAGAAGTGAGATATTACAGAGTAGGGTATCCCTATAATTTGGATTTTGACTATGGTGCACTCTCTCAACTGCAGCATTTTTCCATCAACAACCTGGGGGATCCCTTCATTTCATTGAAAGCAATTATGGTGTCCTGAGATTGGTGTTTTGGACTGGTTTGCACGGTTGTGGAAACTGGGGCTATAGAAATGCTCTTCTTATCTGATGTATATTTCATTACCTCGTACTCGTAGAAATTATGTTTTTATTTATAATATATGAATATCAGTCAATAATAAATAGAATAATGATGTAATTATGATTATTTGATTTTAAATTTTATTAGAAATATTTATATGTTTGAAAACTGCTTGTATGTTTGTTTTTTATTATTATTAAACACTTGGAATAAGCAACAAAAATGTGATGCACAGTATAAAAAGATACTAATGTGTTAATTAATCATAATCATTTATTTATATTATTATTAATTTTTTTATATAAAATTCTTTTAAAATTATCATAAAGAATGTGATTAAATAACATTATAAATATGCATTATTGTTAATCTTTTCGTAATAATTAGATAAAATTTCAATGAAAAACATAAATAAAGATGTTAGTATTTTCAGAAGTTAGAAAATAACTTTAAAAAACAGTAAAAGAAAGTTGAATAGAAACACATATGAAAGCAAGAAGTCAAAATTCAAATAACAGAGATCTAGTTGAACTCTCTTAGACCATCAAAATAGAAAAGCAACAAATTTGTTTGTCTATTGAAAATATAAAAGCCCTCTCTGGTAGAACGCTGCACGTCACTATTATCTTTAGGCCTCAGTTTTTGCTTCTTCTGCTTTGGGCTTCTCCTCGGTTTTGGGCTCTTCTGGCTTTACTTCCTCTGTCTTTGGTGCCTCCTCTACTTTCTGCCAATACAAAAGGTAACAATAAAAAGTTAAAGCACGTTTAGGCTTGAGATTTTTTATTTTTTTTTTTATCAATAATTATAAAAAAGAGTGTAATAACAATGAAACAGATTTACACTATCACCCAATAAAAAACAAACAAAAGTTTACATGAATTTTAGAATAATTGTTACATGGTTATCTTTCGTATGAATATTTCATTAATTAATGTATTTTCTTGATCTCTTACTATCCAAATTGTGTTTTATTACTCTAATAATTATGTATAAGTTTATTGAATGTGAAAAAGTTTGCATTTTTTTTAATATCTTAGTATTTTTTATTATATAAATTAGTGATTTTTTTTATCTATATATAAATTAGTGAATAATATTGAAGAACACTTTTTACCCTTATTTTGTATCAACTTCTATAATTTTTTGAAGCAAACTGAGAACTTACGTAGTATATGATCAATGGCAATCTGTATTAAGTTTTGTCTAATCCATGCGCAAGGCTAATTAAAATGTAGGGTCTAATAATTTGAAGGAAAAGTATTATTGTAGTTACCTCGTTGAGCAAGGTGCCTAGAGACTTGTTTTCGGAGTCGTTTTCTTCATTATTTGCTAATTCACTACTCTGATTCTGCTCAACATTAACCTCTTCAGTCACAGGCTCAGGCACTGCATCAGGACCCTCAATGGTCTTGGGATTGCTACCACAGTTTCCCATGTTCAATAATATAGAGAGAATGAACGAACCAAGTTTTCTTAATTTCTTGATGAAAGGGTTTTATATATAAAGTGTTGTTTCACGTTTGTTCTAGATTTCTTGGGGGTGGTAGCTATTGCCTCGCAAATTTTTGAGGAGACCAACGGTTGCTATTACTTTAATTGCTTCCTTATAAGTATTTATCAAAGGATTCACTGTAACTTTTGTTATTGCTGTATCAAGCTTAAAAAACCACGGGCTATGATTGTAGTCAATTTGATTAAATTAAAATAATCACGTCATTTTCACAAATAGGGGACAACATAAGAAGCAAATTTATGCGGTTTTTGCGTCCCTTGTGCTTGTCTGTATACGCAATTATGTATGTAATGTGAATTTAGTATAGTTTTTTCTTTGCTTTTCTTTTCAAAATTTCAATGATTATAATAAAACACACGCATAGTCACTATATATTCTCCAACACAAGCAACTTTTCTGTCTTTTCATTTTGTGTTAGGGTTAAATTTTGTATCGGTACTTTAAATTTATTTTATATATATATATATATATATATATATATATATTAATTTAATTTTATGGGAGAACATATACTAATTAACATATGTTGAATAAAAAAAATACTAAATATGTATAAAACTACTCTCTTACATGGGATCATTTTTAAATTAGTTTATTTAGGCAAGTTAAAGAAGGATGCTATAGCCAAATATTAATTGCTGGTATTTAAAATATATATATATATATATATATATATATATATATATATATTTTTTTTTTTTTTTTTTTTTGGGAATTAAATTTCATGTTAATTTCCGTAAAATAAATAGATCCAGTTTTTGTAAATGAAAATATAAAAATATATAAAATGAATGTATGGTGATAACATTTTCTATAATTTTTTAATGGACGTGGATCAGTTTTTTTCTTTCCTTATATATCAATGCCGAGGGAATACTAATGATGAACAACAAAACACTTAAAATAAATTAATGATTATAAAGTTTAATTTTGTAAAAGTATTTATTAATCTTTTTAATTGCATTTAGGGGTATTGTTTGGAAAAATAGCTTAAAAACCTAAAATATCATTGTTTTGGAAAAAAAAAAAAAAAAGGTTAAAACTATCATTATTATGAAACTGGGAGAATATAAGAAATAAAAATACTCATTAAAACTCAATCCTCGATTAAGGGCATTTTAGAGATAATCAGCCAGTTTATTTAAATTTATTTTAAGAAATAAATACTTATTTTAATTTTAATATATTGACCAAAATTGGTGAATTTTACTAATTAATTAAAAAATCATTTTAATGATAACAAAAAAGTACATAAAATATGAAAAATTAAATTATTTTAATTTACAAATTCATTTAAATTTTTTATTTAAAATGTGAAAAAATATTTTAATTAATAAAAATTAAATTTAAATATAACTTACATATATTTTTAACATATAATATTAATTAAATAAATATAAGTATTAATTACATATATTATTTTTCCAAAATACATTTATAAGGTAAAAATAGAATTCAATAATGCCAAGCTATACATGTATTCATGTAAAGAGGCTAGTGGCATGCGATGCATAGATACGCTGGAATTAGTTATGCAGTTATGATTAGTTAACTAATCAGTTAACTAACTAGACTAACCAGTTAACTAACCAAATACTAACTAATCATTTAGTGAATGCTAAAAACAGTGTATCAGTTAAGAGCATTTGTTTATCTCAAAATTTAGTCATTGATCCCTCTACATATATATGCAATAATAGGCTAAGGTGAGTAAGGAATTTCCAAGCCAATACTCAAGTACAGCGTTGATGACCTTCATGGGAGCAATACAAGCCACAGTCTATGCTTTGTGTGTTGACAAAGATTGGAGTGAATGGGAGTTGACTTCAAAGATTAGGTTTTTCACAACACTTTTTACGGTATGCTAATAATTAATTTCATAATTAGTAGTGTTGGATGGTGAACTAATTAATATAATATTATACCAATAATTAGTGAATGATTATGAGACTAATTAAAATTTTGTGGCAGGGAATTGTGACCACTGGATTAGCGAATATTGCCACTTCATGGTGTATACGGAAGAGAGGTCCATTGTATGCATCTGTTTTCAACCCACTTACCCTTGTGCTCGTGGCTTTTGCTAGTCCTCTGTTATTACAAGAGCACCTGTACTTAGGAAGGTATATACTACACACTATGACCTAGCTTGTTAATTTAAAAGTGAATATCAATCTATGTCACACTAACTTAATTGCAAGAAATATTTAATTTTGCATCTATTGTTTACATAATTATTTTACACCTTGTTCAGAAAAATTGTTGGTAAGTGGTAACATTTATGCAGAAGATATATCATGTTTTTAATTTTTGATGTCGTTGATATTAGTCGGGACGAATCACCCAATAATCTCTTCTTATTATAACTCTTGGTTTTTTTGAAACATGGATGGATGTTCAGTATAATTGGAGCAGTGATAATTGTGTGTGGTCTCTACTTTATGTTGTGGGGTAAGAGCAAAGAAATGAAAGCAGCAACTCACTTGGTGTCATCAGTTCGCTACGGAGAATTTGGAGTGACTGAGGTTGTTGTCGTGCCTGCGGTGACAACCAGAGGCGGACTTAGGTTAAGGTCTACGAGGGCCATGGCCGCCTCACATTTTTTTATTTTATAGTGTATATAATATTTAAATTTAATTAATAAAACATACATTTTATAATCTTTAAAATAGACATGCATTTTTTTTAGATAAAATATTCAAATATTTTTTTTCTTATAATATCTTCTTTTATAATATGTTATTTCTATTTTAATGGTTATAATTAAATAATTGCATTTGAAATCAATTTATTTTAGTAATCTTTCAATTATATTTATTGGATCTTAATTGACTTAAGAATTATAATGTATTTATTAATAGGATTTTTTTCTAAAAAATATATGATTAATATATGGATATCATTTTTTATCTCATAAAAAGTATTTCTCACATGTGAATTAAAATTAATGATTGGCATATAATTTTAGATTTATATGAAAAATAAAAGATGTTTAATTTGTTTTATGTATAAATGTATTTTATATTATATCTTCTTTATTAATGATGCTAATATTAGAGGAAATATGGAATATAAAAAATAGTATATAAAATTTGCATATATTTTTTTAAACTATATTTATTTTTAGGACTCATAAAAAAGTGTCATTTTTTTTTGTCTAGCCAAGTCCGAACCGTGGTGAATTGGGTTAACCTATGAATTTTGATCTATTTTGATTGTTCTAACAAAGTGTTACATCATTCATATGGATCATATCTACCAAATTTTCAAATGAATAATTTTATTTCAATAAAGAATTGAAAGTTTATTATATGTAGATCATATCTATCAAATTTTATATCAATAAAATATTATTTAATATCTCGTTCATATGGATCAAAATCAACATAATATATATTTCCTAAAATGTACTAAAATATGAATATTTTTAATTTCTTATTGATGTTCAATTTTTATAAAATTTGGTAGATATGATTTACATGCTATGAATTTTCAATCCAACAAGAATTTTGAGGTAAAATTATTCATTTGAAAATTATTGAATAGTATAATATTTGATATAAGTTATACCTATATCATTTGATTCCTCCTCTTTTTTATTATTAGATTTAGGAATTTGACCAAATTTTTATCTTATTTTTTAAGTTAAAAATATACTTTTATATTATAAATAAAAATAAATATAATATAGAAAGTAAGACCCTCATGTCATTTACTCTTTCAATTTAACAGTTCAGTATTTGACAATTTGCTCTCTTATCTTATTTTGAGGTATATTTCACACATTATTGTTGCAACTAGCCAGCTAATATTAGTAAAAATGTTTCTCTCCCAATCATCTCAAACTATCCTCTATTTACTTTTGTATTCTTGATCTTATTAATCACATGTCCTTAATTTTTAGTCTGCTCTTCTTTATACTTATATTTAAATTTAATTTTTTCAATTTTTAAAAATAAATTAACCTTATATTATAATTTAAATTATTCATTATAAATCTAAAATATAATTATATATTTAATAATTATGATTTTTTATTATACTAAAATAAACATTTATCTTGTATAATACACGCACAAACTAAAATATTAGTTAATATATAATAACACTTAAATTAAACATATTGGCACTGCTGAATCATAAAGAGACAAGCTCAATTATTAAATTAAAATATACAACACATTCTCATTCAACAAAAAATATTATTATTTAACATCATTCATAAAAAAAAAAATGTAATTTGTATATATCCTCAGAGAAAGAGTCGTTTGGTATTTGCA
Organism: Amphicarpaea edgeworthii; assembly: GCA_014843725.1. Taxonomy (NCBI): domain Eukaryota; kingdom Viridiplantae; phylum Streptophyta; class Magnoliopsida; order Fabales; family Fabaceae; genus Amphicarpaea; species Amphicarpaea edgeworthii. The sequence goes on from CM026328.1 coordinate 24,948,728, forward strand.
TTGCGCTGCATCAAAGTAGCCACCGGGTGCATGCAGCACGCGTATAAGATAAAACTTATTCTTTTTTGTTTCTCCTCTCGTATGATCTTTTCCCTTTCTGTCTCAAACGCCATAACTTTTCCTCGTTCGTGTACTAATGTCTGCTCCAAAGTTAGTGGATGTGCTTTGTGTATCGGTCAATTTATTTCTAGGTCACGACTCTCATCTTTTGCTTTTATCAATTGGAAAATTACAAGTTAACAAGTCTTGTATTGATTAAGACAAAAAGTTTAATGTCGTGTTAAAGTTTAGGCTGAACTTTTATTCTGTGTTAATTAGTCATAACAATTGGTACTTTACATTAAAAAAAAAAAAAAAAAAACTAACGGCAGCAGACAACTTTATGTACTTTTATAGTTTTTTTTTTTTTTTTTTTGGTGTACACAACTTTATGCTTGGTTCTAAGATGATAAATATTTAAGTGTACAATGACTTTGACATAGATATGTGATCCGTATACTATCACGAGTAACAACAAGGGCTTTAAGTTGAGACTTTCCCAGAAGCCATGTCTTCTAACTCGTAATTTTCAATATCATGTATATTTCATGTCCTTTTTTTTCCACGGATCTTCAAGAAACCTTGGCAACTATATTGCTTTCACAATTGGCATTGGTATTATTGTTATGCGGTCACTATTGTCATTATTTATTGTCGTGGATATGACATCAACTTCAGTTGCTTCATGTTCTTTGTTGATTTCTGATGAGACCAACTCATCATTCACCTTTTTCGTTTCTTTGCTCTTACCCCATAGAACCATGTACAAGCCACTCACAATTAGCACGGCTCCAATTACACTGACATCATGCAAATTACAGTCATATCATTAGACAAAACTTTTTAAAGTTAATAAACTAAAACTATTTTAATTAAATAATTTTATCTAAAATTTATATTTTCAAGGACTTGACGCATATATACCTTCCAATGTATAAGTTTTCACCAAACATGAAGCAATCAGCCACAGCCACAAGCACAAGCATAAGAGGGTTGAAAACAGATACAAACATTGGTCCTCTCATCCGTACACACCATGCAATGATAATAACCACTAATCCGGAGGCCACAATTGCCTACAAAACATTAATTTTCATTTCATTATAGTTATTATTCATTAATAAATTGGGTTTAATGATATTTTGAAATTAGCATATTAAATTACCGTATAGGCCACAGTTAGAATCCTAATACTGGAACCCAACTTCCACTGGCTCCAATCCTTCTCAACATAAAGGGCAAAGGCTGTAGCTTGAATTGCACCCATTAAGGACATCAATGCAGTACTTGAGTGATGACTTGGATATTCTTTACTCAACTTAGACTGCATGTCTCATCATCATCAATAACAAAAGAAATATATATATCCAAACACCTGCACTCATAAATATTATGTAAATGTAATGATAAAACAGGAAGATATATACCTGAATGATGAGCCATAGTGCAAAACTGAAGCAGCTTCCAAAACCACACAAAACTCCAAGAAATTTATGAGCAGAGTCAGTATGCAAAGGCACTACCTGGTTATTATTTTGATGCAAAAAATGATCAGTCCGGAAAGTCTTAACGTTAATTTCTTGCCCTTTGAAAAATGTCAACAACATTGACCCGCCAATTCCTATTATTGTTCCCATCACCTTGACCTTCCCTCCTGCGCTTCGCATATTTAACGTTTCCAACCTACAAAAATTCAAAACAATTATTAATTCAACCATGCAAGCTCAGTACGTAGAATAATATTATATATTCACTTTATTTTTGTAGTTGTTTCTATTTTATTTTTTTAATCCTCTTGTACGAGAAAATTTTAAGTTTTAGTCCCAGCATATGCCTAAAAACTAAGTGTTGGTTCTTGTAATCAAGAACTGTACGTGTAAAATATAATTTTTATGGTCCATAAATAATGTATGACCACAAGTCTGGTATTTTATTACATCTTAATATCTTATTGGCTTAATGTTATTTATGTGGTTATGGTTATTAGCATATAGATCTCAATTAACTTTTACTGGCCCATACGTCATGTGTCTGAAGTTGACATCCAATATGTTTATATACAAGTTATAATGCTTATATATATGCGTCCTCCACTACTAGTTACAAAAAGGAAGGTAAAGGTTTACTATTATTAGAAGTCACATAACATCTTTTAGAGCTAGTGAGCCAGATTTAAGTCACTAAAGCCATCATGGATCGCTGATTACAATTTTTGCAATGATGGCCATGGTATATATGCCATCCACACAAATCTATATATAGACATATATGCGGTCTATACATTCTTCTAGTAGTAGTGTTCAGTGATAACATATTTTAAAAAATAAAAATAAAATGAAGAAGAATAAGTTACACCAAAAATAATCTTAACAGAGATACATTTTATCACTATTATTATTTTTCTTAAAATTTAATGGTGGTGATAAATCACTAATTTTAATCATTAAATTTTAAAAATAAATGAAGATGAAGGATAACTTTATTAAATTTTAAAAATAAATAATGAAGGTGAAATGTAACTCTTATAATTTTTTTATGTAACTTAATCCTAATTAAAAAATCATATATAAGTGGTTATGAGTGGTGATTATGTACCCGCACGAGATGGCCAATATAAAAGTGACTGCAGGAACAAGATTATAAACAGCAGTAGCGAATGTTGCTGACACCAAATCCAATGCCTCGAGGAATAGGTTATGGAATAAACTTGCACTGTTTATATGATTACACAAACATATATAAATTTAATTAATATTCATGCATGTACCAAAACAATTAAGAAGTAAGGTCAAGAGGTGAAGATATAAAGAAATTAAGTTTGAATGAACCATACCCAAAGAGGCCACTAAAAAATGACATGCAGAGCACCCTCCATGTCAGCTTTGGCCTGCTCTTTCTGTTTTAAATATTAGCACCATTTAATTAGCCATTTATGCGTTGCATGGCCTGGCTCAAAAGAACCTAGCTGGAATTATGTTCTTGTTGTATATTAGTTATTACTTATTACAGTCATGCATAAAAGTGCTTAAAATTAGCAAAAGAAGTATATGTAGGGGTTGAGAATGAACCTTTCAAAAATAAGAGCAAGAGAAGAAGTGAAAACTACTGCAAATATTAGGCGGTAGGCAGTGACAACCCTAATGCTCATTCCATCATTAATGGCGAGCTTATATAGCACATTCACAGAAGAATATGCAATTTGCACCAATACCATCAGCAATACAGGCTTCAACTCTTGCACTACTTTCCTTACTTCTTTCATCTTTTCAGAAGCTGTAAATTGGTTTGAGATTGGAGATTGAAGATAGAAAATAGAGAATGATATGGAGAGGAATGAGATTTATAGCTCCAGTGGCGCGCATTTATATATAGGTAATTAATAATCAACAATACTTGTACGTATAAATCCAATATTGCATAGTCAAATTACTTCATGAAAAGTATTCATGCTTACATTATGTTGCATTTCATTAGTTAAGAAATAAAAAACTGGTCGGTTGGCACTCTCAGTTAATAAATACATATACTATACCGATTACTGGAAATAAAAGAAATCTTTTTTTAAGAAATAAATGAAATAATTAATTAAGAAGTGTGAATAACAAAATGAAAATTGCAAAGTAATGGAAAAAAAATGTGTTTCACAATTAGAAATTGAGGAAAATATGATATTTTATAAATATTGCGATTAATCAGATAAGATTTTTTTTTTAATGAAAAAGTCCATTGGACAATTATAAAGCGAGGGAAAAATGTATTACATATTTTTAATGAAACGTATGAGTAGAGATTTTATAAAAAAAAAATGAAAAATGAGAAAAATAAAATAAAATAAAGGTAATATACTAATGACCTAAACCTAAATTAGTCTTTAGCAGTATAATTTTAATTAAAATTTTATGATTCATATATTAACAAATGATTTTATTGATATATATATATATATATATATATATATATATATTAATATGTTGAATATTATTATATATTGTTATTTTAGATTTGTAATATTCACAAAAAAGTTTAATTTTGATTATTTTGGTTAATAAATTTATTATATTATATGAGAAATGAAGGCCTAACCCTTTGGTGACATGACCTGAACCTAGGGGCGGCCCTAATCTCAGCCTTTCGTCGTGCTTGATGCCTTTTTTTTTTTTCTCTTTATTCATAGGTTGGACCATTCATTTGAAAGAGAGAGGGAAGGGGGACTTGGCTGTCAAGAATATTGGTGTGAATTTTATAAACAGAAAAATATATATTTTGACATCTACTGGTATATATTTAACGAGGGAAAGAAAAAATATATATATAAATATGATAGGATATAAAGAAAAAGAAAAAATAAATAAAAGGTGTTAGGTGGAATGTTAGAAAAAAATAAATATCTAAATACTATTCCTTTTTATAAAGTGAAGGTTTACTGTAGAATAGTTTGATGATGTATTCTAGCTTGCGTGAGCATCACGTATGAAGGTTGATTCAGGGGTGAAAGGAGGGCACTTTGATTCGATTTCTACGTATATAGGAAAATTATTATATATACCTTACTCCAAGTTTCCTTCTACACTAATTATCAGCCATGATTAATATCATGAAGCTACCTCCCTGCATTTTCTGCATTATGTATCTTCTAGTGCATAAATAAACATAATGCAAAGTTAGATACATACATTGGGCTGGTTGAACAAACTACTCCCAAAAAAAAAAAAATTAACTATTTAAGAAATTAAAATTATCTTATCTAATAATTAATATGTAAAAATTTCACATCTTTTAAAATAAGATATATGAGAGGATTTATATTAATTATTATTGGATAACATAATTTTAATTTTTTAAAAAAATTAATTTTATTTCTTCTTCCTATTTTATTTTTTTAAAGTCCTTATAAAATATAGTATCTAACCATATTCATACACAAATTCAACTTGCTTTCAACAGGACCACATCAGTCGCTACTATCCTATATCCCGTCCCGAATTGCTTTTATTTTTATGTGGCTGTGAATTAATTAGAAAAAAATGTGGGCTAGTAAACTATCAACCAGTAACATAAGTGACCCAGCCCAAACTGTGTCATATGACATATGAGATGTTGGTCCAAATGGGCAAATCCACACAATGCTGTGAATTAATATTTTTATTAATCATAATTATTAATTAATAATTAAAAAAATTAAAATCGTCAATTTATAAAATCAAAAAGACAAAATATTATAATAAAAAATTAAGAGATTAAAATTATAAATTTAAAAAATTTGAGAAATCAAAATTATAACAAAAATGTATTGTTAACCAAGTGCAAAAAAGTAATGCTACTGCTACCTGCTATTCTGTAATTTCCTCAAAGGAAGATACTAACAAAGAGTTTATTTATTTTATTATGGCATTCTTCACATCTGATCCAAGGATTTCTATTTGCGTGTGATTGCGTTTGCGTCCCTTCTTCAAGCTAATAATAGGAATGCTCTGTTCGTTTCTGAAGAAGTTTAGAGGATCAATTTTGCTCTTCACTCTTGCCAATCTCTTGAAGTTATTCTTGAAATACTTAAGCCCCCAAATGCTGGCTTGGTCATAGCTTGTGTAGCCATTGTTATTATTTACACCAACGTCAAGGTCTCTATAATTCAAATATGCAGCTCTTGGAAACTTTGAAACATAAGGTTCCATATAACTGTACAGTTTTCTAATCCAGTTAATGTATCTTTGTGCTGCCTCATCTCCTTCCTCTTGCCAACGCACCATGTGATTAATATGGAATATGTTTCCTGATCTGTGTGGGAATGGAGTTTCAGATTCTGAAATCTCATACATCCTACCTCCATAAGGAGTGAACTGAACAATAGCACCTTGAGCCTCGTCTTCATAGAAGAAAGACCATAACTTTTGTAACCCAACATCAGGAATGGGATCTCTCACATAATCAGATTTCGCTTTGAAAAACGGTAAGCCACATCCAGTTCTGTTCAGCAAAGCTTCACGTGGTTGAGAATTTGTACATCGAGCCATGTAGAGAATTGAGCTTATCCAACTCATCTCAGTACAGTCTTCTCTTACCAAACCCAACTCTGGGAAGCTCTTTTGCATCAAGGGAATGAGTTGTTCCACACCTCCAAGATACAAGGACTCGAATATAGCTAGTACTGTTGAATTTGGTAAATTTAACCTTACCAAGTTGACCCTAATCATTAGGCCATTGTCGAGTTAATTTGCCACAAGCTGCCACCTGTGAATAATCCCGGTTGCATTCTGCTCCAATGTTCTTGGAACATTGAACACTGTCACAGTTGATGGAACTGAAACTAGTTTTACCTTCCAAGCCACGATGACTCCAAAGCTTGCTCCTCCACCTCCTCTAATAGCCCAAAACAGATCCTCACCCATGTATTTTCTATCAAGAAGGTTACCCTCCACATCAACTATGTGAGCGTCGATTACATTATCAGCGGCGAGACCGTACTTACGCATCAAGAAGCCATAGCCACCGCCGCTGAAGTGGCCACCGGTGCCCACGGTGGGCCATACGCCTCCCGGGAACCCAAGTGTTGTGCTTTTCTGGCTAATTCTGTAGTAAAGTTCACCGATGGTTGCTCCTGCTTGAACCCATGCAGTACGGTTTTTTATGTCCAGTTTGATTTCTCGAAGGTTTATGAGGTCGATGACGACAAATGGAGCCTTGGCAATGTACGAGAGACCCTCGTAATCGTGGCCTCCGCTTCGGGTTCGAATCTGCAAACCGTGGCGTTGGGAACAAAGTATGGTGGCTTGAATGTGGGAGACAACTGATGGTGTCACAATCGCAAGGGGTTTTGAGGTTGCGTTGGAGAACCTGGGATTTTGAATGGAGAAATCTAGTATGGAGGAGTACGAGGAGTTGGTTTGGGTGTAAACAACATTGGAGATTGAGGTGGTGTTATTCTTATGGGGATAATTGTAAATACATTGAACGAAGTTTTCCTGAGTATCTGATGCTGAAGAAGGTGTAAATGAAAATAAGAGCGCTATGGCAATTACAACGGTGGAATATGAGGTTAGAGACATAGTTTTTGTTGACGGGGATGTCTGCAACTTCTTGTATATAGTGTTTGTTTGGATTATGTTAAAGAAAAAAATTGATTTTTAAAATATCGATGTGATTTATGTTTGTAATATAAAATTAAATTTAAAATTAAAATTAATATTAATGTAAAATTTTGAATTTAATTTAAAAGTTATTTTTAGTAACCTCGATTTAAATTTAAGTTTTACTTCTGAATCAGGTTGAAAAATAATGACTAAATATAATAATAAATACCAAAAATCAAGATTAAATCTATCAAATTTACTAGTTTCAAATGTTAAATAAAACATTCACTTTCTTAAAAATAAAATAGGTAAGAAAATTGAATCACCTCTCACATCAAGAAAGGAAACAAATGACAGCAAAACTAATAGTACAGCATTGTTGAGGCAAAGGATCCCAACAAAAGAAAAAGAAAAGCATGCATTACTTGTTTCTTTTTTAATTGTTGAATTTTTATAGAATATTTTATTTATCTATGTATCGTTTGCAAAATTTAATATTCGGTTAATTATTCTTTTATCAAGGTAGAAAGAAAAAGGATTAAAATAAGAAACTCTATAACAATTTTAATGTCTAAAATGGTTAAAAAAAAAATTGCTTCGGAATTCGGATCTCTCAGAGATCTTCCTCCCACATGCTAAATCAAATGACAGGATGTACAAACCATAAGCCATGACCAAACAAGATTACAGACCCGTGGAATGGGGCTTGCAACATGTGCTCAAACACCACTCAATACTCCAAAGTCCAAGCTAGGTCCACCAGATTGGAAAATAAAGAAAAATACAAACAAGCAGAATAACCGGCGAGACTATATGTGGATATTTGAATTAAAGTTTATGAATCTGAGTTTAAATTAAAAGTAGTATGCTAAAAAAAATTATTAAAAAATGAATTGACACAAATAATTTATATTTAAAATTTTGATGATCAAATTAAATTTCGTTTGATGAAATAATACTGATCAAAATACTTTTAACTGTATAATTATTAAAAGTATATGAGGTTTATTATAATGTAATCCTAGAGGCTACGAGTGATTTCCTATAACACATGGGACGGTTCAAGTGTGTTTAGATTGCATTAGAAATTTCAAACTGAGCTTAAAAAACATCTTTAACTCTTACTTCTATTTTTTTTTCGTTTGTGGTGAAAGATTAGATATATTTTGAAATTTGTATCTGAATTTAGAATTTCTTAAGGAAAATCCAAACGTCCACTTCATTAGAAAGAAAATTGTGAATTGTTTTTGCGCGTATACTTTTATTATGACAGCATGGTGGGTATTGCAGTAAAAAAAAACTCATATAAATCATTTCTGCACATTTTACCATCATGGTACCAATTTCAAATCATCCCAAATGGCTTATAGCTAGCTACTTACAACAAACTTCAATAATATCGAGTATGCATTTATTATATATCTTTCAAAATCAATATTCACTAAATAACAAATAATAATTTTTTTTATTAGTAAATATTAATTTTGTTAGTATGTGTTAGAATTAATGTTAGTGAAGGGATTCAAACTCGCAACTTATCCTTCTTTCTTCTTTCTTCTCTCTTCACTGTTAATAACAAATAATAGTTATCAACACAATTAATACATCCAAGGAAACACTGAATCAATATAGACTGGAAATAATAAATAACAGCCTCCTGCAAGTCACAAGAGCTAAGGAAAAGAACATGTCATATACTTGCCAATGAAAATGACACTAGCAGCTTGGGATGAACACATTATTATATAATTAGTAAGCAACACAAAGAACACGATTTTCATTCTCTATTTTTCTCATCAATCTCTTGATTCCCTCTTGTACTACTGACTTAAATGTCAGAATCCTTCTAGAACCTATTGGAATCCAAAGAAGCCACGTGAAGCGAAAACCATTTTAAAAGAGTATTGGAAATTAAGGTTCAAATTCCTTGGTAGATGTTAAACAATAATACTACAAAAGAAAGAAAATATAATAATTTTGAGAAATTTTGAGAAGGAAGAAAAGACGCATTAGAGAATTCAAAGGGTAGATGTAATAGTGTAAGGTCTATTATGTTTATAGAGATGATAACGATTTATTTAATAAAAAAATTTTATTTGATTTTTATCATGTGTAAAGTTTCTTTGAGCTAACGACAATCACGCATTGCAAACAAAATAGTATCTGATCTAATGAATTGAAGGATATGTATGACTTTCAATCTCAAAAAAGAAAGAAAAAAAAAACACTCATAACATTAATCTTCACATTAATAGAATTGGAATTTAATTTGAGTTGGTTATCATCATTTTTATTAGTCAATGCATGTTTAAAATGGTTTATTAAAGTAAATGTTCCTATGAACTTTTTATATTTTTTTTTATTAGATGCAACTAACACACATTTCAAATGACTTTAAAAAGTTTAATTTATAACTTTAATTTGAAAGTTGATTTGAGATTTTTGGATCACAAAATAAATATATGGTAATAATTTCTTTAATAAATTAAGTTATTTTGTCATAATATATATGAGAAAAAGTTTTATGTACAAATTATAATTTTTTTATTTATGTAAAGATAGTTAATTTTTATAAAGATACGATTAACTAGTATAAACTGATTTTGATTTTACACTTACATTAGATTAGATGTATACACTAAGTAAAATGTGTATTTACTATAAATAACACATGCATGGACCCACCACTTATAGGAAGACGGTCCTAACCACACAATAAATTTGCCATAGTTGATTATTTGATTGAATAATGCAGTATGCAGGTATGGAGTTTATTGTGGTCCTATATGGCCTCCACCCTAGTCTGTCTGAATAAAGCTCAATTGCCCCTTTCTGTAGCATTTGAAAAAACAAAAAAGGTTCACTTGCGGACAAGAACAATAGAAACCGGAAAATCAAATTGACAATTCCCCTGATTCACCTAACTTATTTTAATTATAGTTAAATATAAAACCATAAAAATGTGCCTTCCTCTTTTTAATATAATATGTATATACTATGGTGAGGTGGAGTAAGCACTTAAGAAACTCATGAACCTACTCTCCATATAAAAGTAACTCAACCTTAGCTTGAGCTCCATTAATATTATCTTCTGCCATGAAGAATACGTTGAAACCAGACATATTCCTAATGGTGTTTGTGCAGATTGCATTTGCTGCAGTGAATGTGATGTACAAGCTGGCCATAAATGATGGAATGAGCATGAGGGTAGCTTCTGCCTATCGCCTCGTTTTTGCTTCGGCTTTCACTGTCCCTATGGCTCTCATCTTTGATAGGTCCATCCATGATTATATATTAATTGCATGCCCTAGTTAGTTTCTTTTATTAATAACAATACACTGTTACTTTACACGAGATTTGGTTTGTTGAATATTTTTTCATTCCTGTGAATTTTTATGTGAGGAATTAAGTAGTATTTGAAAAAGTTATTATATATGTTTTCCTCTTTTGGACACGATGATCTTATCACAAAAGATCATTCAAATCCAATATGAAATGACAACATATATATACTCCTATATATATAATAAGCATTAGTAATTCCACCATGCCCTTGATTTCCTTGGCTGTCGTCTATCACGGTGGCATATGAAAATATTTTCCTAGTCCCGTATGAAAATAACGCGACTTGAAACTTGAAAGGACGAGGGTAGCATATTTTTAACTAACTCTAAGCTCAAATTAATCCATGGGTTTGATTTAAAACCATTTATATATATTATAACAACCAAATATTATAAACATCATTTTCAAAAATTAATTTCAAGTATTTGAAGGGAAAAAAAAAATTCAACCAATTAATGTGTAAGAGGAGATAGAGACAAGCATGTGGTAGCTTCTGCCTTCTTGGAACATGAAAGCTGCACATTAAATTAACTGGGCCAAAGTTATTTTGCCATCAGGAAGAAGAGACCAAAGATTACTTGGAGGGTGCTTTTATTGGCATTTGTCTGTGGATTGTTTGGGTATGCTACGTGAATACTCTTCACCTTAATTTATCGTCAAATAGTTAAGTGCATGTTTTTACTTTCCAGGCATATATATATTTGTTGTCACTGTTATAGCATAATACTGATATGGTAATTAATTTGTTTTTTCAGGGGAAGTTTATTTAGTAACCTTTACCTTGAAGCCATGGCTTTGACGTCAGCAACGTTTATGTTAGCCATGGTCAACCTTATTCCCGGCATTACTTTCATTATGGCCATATCCTTCGGGTATTCATATTTCATAATACCACTCCCACTCTATCTTCTTAATTTTCAAGCCTTCATATTATTTTGAAAAGTTTTAGCTTATGAACTCGAATGTATATAAGCATATTTAACTGATTTGTAACCGGAAATATATATCCTCTAAAACTCACAAAAAAAAAAAAAATATATATATATATAGAAATAATTCAGTGCTCACTATAATATATATAAATCCCCTCGTAACCCAGCATATATGTGTTCACGTATGACGTATGTATGGCAGTAGTACTAATTAATTTTCCACCAAACCCGACAGCAATATCACCAACTGAGGAAGATTAATTATGTCTTGCAAAATGGAGTCACTGTTAAAGGCCCCACCACTAAAAATATTGCACATATTTCTCTGCCTCCAAAAATAACTGACACTATTGCACACCAGAAACGCACCACCACTTCTACTTACCAAAAACTTGGTTCTTCTGCTATATGAGTGTTGCCAAAAGTGCATAGAATGTTTAATCACTATAGCATATTACTGTCCGAAAAAAAAAATGTGGCATTTAAAATACTTAGAGATGGAGTACATTTTGAATATAGCATATAGAGATTGGAGTCATAGATTGTTCAGTTTGAATGTTCTTAATTTATTTTAATTTTTTCTCTTTTTGCGTTTTTTTTTATGCTACAAAAATGACAAACGTTAATATTGTCAATATGATTTTTTTTAATAGAAATTAAATTATTAATATACACATTTAGGGTTTACAAACTGTGATGTGGAGTAGTATTATATTAACATTTCATGTACTAAAAGTATTAATTTTTTATTTTATTTTTTATACTAATAGAATAGTTTGATTTATACTATATAGATTCGAAAAGTTAAATTTGGCAGTAGCAGAAGGAAGGGCCAAATTGATAGGCACCATAATTGGAATTAGTGGAGCAATGCTGATGATCTTTTTCAAAGGCGTAGAAATTAATATTTGGTCGTCTAAAATCAACCTTATGCATCCACATGACCAGAACCAAAATGGGCATAATATTGTAGCATCTCACCACACTCAGTTTCGAAATAAATTGTTGGGTGTTCTATATGCCATAGCAAGCAGCTGCTGTTATTCTTTGTGGTACATCATTCAGGTCAGCTTCTTTCTTAATTATTTTAATTTATGTACAAATTTTAGCTTATGAAATTAAAACCTGTTTTATTTAATTTTTTTATAAGTGTTTATGGAAAAATTATCTAAACATGCTCTAGTTAATTAACTTTTATATATGTTAATATGTACGGCATGCACAGGCTAAAATGAATGCAGAATATCCAAGCCCTAACTCAAGTGCAGCTTTAATGAGCATAATGGGAGCGATACAGGCCAATGTTTTTACTCTTTGTGTCGAAAGGGATTGGAACCAATGGAAGCTGGGTTTCAATATCAGGCTTCTTACTGTGGCTTATTCGGTATTATAAATATTTAATATTAAATATTAAATATTATTTAATGCTCAAATTAAGGAAGTTTATAATTTGTTTAATGTGAGTAAATGTTTATATATTCAGGGAATGGTGGCCTCTGGAGTAGTGATTTTGATCATTTCTTGGTGCATAAAGAAGAGAGGCCCTCTATTTGTATCTGTTTTCAATCCTCTGCAGCTTTTGATAGTAGATATCGCTGCTTATTTAATGTTGGATGAGAAATTATATTTAGGAAGGTATATATATATATATTTAACAAAATTAAGATGAATCATTTTTATTTTATTAATTATTTGTCTTCCATGTTCGTGATGATTTGATATGATTAATCTAATTGTATATGTATAGTGTGCTTGGAGCAATGATGATCGTATGCGGTCTATACACGGTGCTTTGGGGTAATTCCCAAGAATTGAAAAAGAAGTCTCAGTTAGTGCCATTAGGAATCACCAGAGGAGGAGAGTCTGAAAATCTTAGATCACAACAACCTTGAATTAATTAATGTTTCTAAGGTCAAAGACTACTTGTGGAAAAAATGAATGACATGTGAAGAGCATGATATTTAGTTATTTAATTTCTATACGGAGATAGATGGATATATAGCCTTGCTAACACAGTAGATAGCAATAGCAAGTTCTTCAGATATTTGCTTGTGTCTCAGTTTCTGATCAACACCCTTTTATGTCAATATTGATTAAAGTATTAAAGCTAAAACGAATACCATGTTTTATTAGTATGCTATTAAGATTTTGTTTATAGAATCATATTATTAAACTTTCAAAGTGAACTTGTTTAAAATAAGTAAACATTTGCATATTTGATTCTCCAAGTATTGTAATTGTGTGAATTTAGTCTCTCAAATCTTAATTGTGTCAACTAAGTCTTTCACATTCACAGCAACTGTGCAATATTTTAATCCTTCGAATTTTAATTGAATCAATTGAGTTTTTAAGATATTGTAATTGTGCTATTGAGTCCATCTATTTAATTGACCACATCATTTAATTCTTAATACTCAATATATCACTATAAAAAAAGACGCTAAAAGCCGTTAAGTACTTTTTAAAAAAAAAAATCTCATCGGTTATATCTCCTCGACGAGAATATTTTTGTGAAAACATTCTTTTCATTTTGCACTCTCTCTTCGCTCTCACTTTCGCGGACACAGGCAGCAGCGCAATAACTTCGCACTTATGTCAAAAGCACCGCAATAGCAATATAGCAACTGCTTTCGATTCACTGGTTTTAGAAAAATCAAAGCCACTGCAATAGCAAGTAACGAAAAAAAAAAACCCTAACCTGAGAAGGATTCCGAAAAGTTGAAGTTCCCGATTCTGGTTCTTAACCGCCGCTAATGCGCACTTTACGTCAGTTACAACCGTCACTAAAATCTTTAGCGGTGGTTATTCCTTCGGTTACATAAAACCGAAATTATTTTACGATGGCCAATTTAGTGTCGGTCCAGGAATCGCTGGAAATTATTTTAGCGGCGTTTATAAACGCCGGGAATACACCAATATAACTGCCGCTAAATCTCGGTTTTATGTGAAATTAATATATATGAAATAATATATATAGTTGAGAGACTGAAATCACACAATGACACTTAAGCCAATAATATCACACAATTATCTTGTTCAAAAAAAAATCACACAATTGTAATACATGGAGATTTAGGCTGAATTAGTGTAATTGGAACCTGGAAGACTAAAATTGCACAACTGCAATATTAGATATGTCAAAATTAAAATAAAAAAAAATTGAACAGAACCAAATTTACAATTAATTAAGCCTTTATTTTTAAACATTTATAAAACCAATAATTAATTAATAAATGAGTAAGATCTCACATTGATTAATACCATATATACGTAAGGGCATGACAAGTAGCAAATCAAACAATTCTCTCTGCAGGCCTTTTGAAACTTACTAACAGGCAAGCTGAAGGGACACAAAATAAATAAATAAATAACTAGCACAAAGTTGAAATCATTAATTTGTCTCCTTGTCATTGCTAAAGTATTGCATGTTTGCTTGATATAGTAAAAGGACACAAAACAATATCTTAAATAGTTAATTATAAGTATATACATGCAGCACAAAAAGAATTCATGAATCTGTATTAATTCCCACACTTCATTCCATAACACAAGCTAAAGTTTAATATTGTCAAAACAAAAGGGGAATCAGAAGCTGTAATTACTTCTTGTTTTTCTTCATGCTGCATATCTAGTTGGAGAATCTAGCTAGGGTTGTGTTTTGGTCATAGGTAGTGGAATATGGATAATTTATCATACAAAGTTGAAGCCACAGGTAATGTTAAGCCTGCACTGTTAATGATAGTGCTCCAGACTCTATATGCAGTGGTGAATCTCATGTTAAAGATGGCAGCAGATGATGGGATGAGCTTGACTGTTCTCAATGCATACCGCTTCTTCTTTGCTTCAGCCTTCATTATTCCTCTTGCTCTCATCTTTGAAAGGTCTTTCTCTCTTTCCCATTCAAGAGTTAGGAAATAAAGATATCTTATGTACATAACATATGTAGTAGATCTAATGCACACATTGCACATTAAAAAATTTAAGAGAGGTGCTACCAACACATTCTATTCTATGATATACTCTTTTTAAAACACGTTCTATTGGTTGTTAGAATTTATTAAAAACTACAAAACTAGAATGCATACATGCTAAATATCAAGTGAGACTTACAAAAAAATATTTTTTATTAAATTTCAATTAGTGTGTTTAAAAGGGTATGTATGAGAGTATATTGGTAGCATTTTTCAAAATATAATGTTAATTTGAATCTCTGCATTTCTTTTTGGCATGTGTTTCACCAGGAAAAGCCTGCAATATGTTACGGGGAAAGTTCTATTCCAAGGTCTTCTTTGTGGGTTATTTGGGTAAGATTTTCTAATGCCTTTAATTTTTTTAAGATAGTCAATTTAAGCAATAAGTGAGATGATGCTTTAAAAATTTTCAGGGGATCCTTACTACAAGGTCTATATGTTAAATCCTTGGCCTTGACGACTGCAGTATATGTTACAGGCATAATGAACCTCATCCCTGCTGTCACCTACATCTTGTCTATCACTCTTGGGTATGCCCCCATAACTTTGTATCTAATCATCAAAGAGAAATGTTAGAAACACAACTCTCTATCACACGATAAACTATTATTCTTGATCAATCTCTACCTGATACATAGATTGAGTTTTTTAGTTTATGAGAAAGAATTAATAAGACTTGATTATGTATCATGCAGAGATTGCCCAGGATCATATAATAATTTCTCTTCTACCACACTCCTTCTATTAAATTCTTTGTTATCGATCAAATTTTGTTAAAATTAATTACAAAATTGTGAGTCTCGCTACTTAATTAAGAAACTGAACTTGTGATTTTGAAGTTTTCAATAGATTTTAACCGATAGAAGAATGTGTATTAGAAAGAGTACACCAGAGAATGTGTTAGCAACCCTTTAAAGTCAATAATCGCCACTGTTAATATTGAATACCATTTGATCCAATGGTGGGGATTTGATTCCCAGACTTGAGAAGTCAAATTTTGGAACAGCAGGTGGAATGGGCAAGTTGCTGGGAACTATAACAGGAATTGGTGGTGCCATGATCCTCACTTTCTACGAAGGAAGAAAACTATGCTTCTGGTCAACACACATTAACTTGTTGCACCATGCACCATCACCACAGGGTGCCACCGCCGCCACCGGTCCTCTCTTGTGGGGCTGCATACTAGCTTTTGCAACCACTCTGAGTTACTCGGCGTGGTTGATAGTCCAGGTTATACTCATAATAGCCTTCAATAACTTTTTCATGATTTTACAAAAACATGTTACAATAGTACTATGGTTATGATTACTTAAATAAGTTATGTTTAGGAACAAACTTCCTTTTTTTTTTTATTCAGCAAAAAAAAAAAGGAACAAACGTTAAATAAGTTAGTGTACACTAGTAAAACCTTTAATTTTTCAAGCTACATTCTGTAATATGATGAATTTTGGATGATTAAGCACAGACAAAGATGAGCGAAAAGTTTCCGTGGCACTATTCAATTGCGGCTTTAACCTCTGCAACGGCCTTAATCCTATCCGTTATATTTGCTCTTTCTACGGAAAGAGATTGGAGCCAGTGGAAACTTGGTTGGAACTTCAGGCTTCTTACAGCAGCTTCTGCGGTAACTATTAATTAAACCCTTTTGATTCTTTCTTTCTACATAGAGAATAGTATGAGTAACACATCAAATCAAAAGGGTTTAATGATTATGCACTAAAACTACAAATTTTGGGTGTGTCCGTCAACCTGGGACACAAGGTAGTTCGGTTGATGAAGTAGGAGAGATGGAGGGAGAGGTCGTGGTTTGATTCTCTTTGATAACAAAAATAATAAACTAACCATTAACATACATTTGCCTATAAAAAAAAATGGAGGATTGTGTGCATCATTGTTAAACCCACACCAAAATAAGCATGGTTAAAATGAAGTTATTAATTACAAGACATAATTAATGGCTGTATTTTTGTGTTTTGCAGGGTATCTTGGCCTCTGGAGTGTGTTACACCCTTTTAGCATGGGGTGTGCGAAGGAAGGGACCTCTGTTTGTGTCTACTTTTAGTCCTCTAATGCTGGTGATAGTGACACTTTCCGAGCCATTGGTACTAGATGAGTGTCTCAGCGTTGGAAGGTGAATTAGCTATTATTATGCAATTATGAACCTTCAACTTCACTTTTTCAAGTGTCAATGCCTTATTTATTATTATGGTTTGTGTATGTGTACCTGTGCAGTCTAATAGGATCAGTGTTGATTGTGGGGGGATTGTACATGTTGCTGTGGGGTAAAAGCAAGGAAACACGGATGGAACATAGTAAGATAGTGTCCTCAATACACACTGTTCAATGTGAAGCAATCCACATTACCAACCCATCTTTGGCGTGCAAGCAAAATGAAGCATCTCAACAAGATTGTAACAACCAGCAAGTGCATGTTTGATTTAATGTTAAAAAAATTTTAAATAATTATTGAGTTTTTTTTTTTTTTTGGAAAGTTTGAGTAGTATAAAAAGAGGAAACTCAACAATCGAACATTTGAGATAGCAATTCATGTGAGCAGAGTTTATGAATATCAAATATATTTGTTGTATAGTATTTAATTACTACTTTGTTTTGATGGGATAGCCTTCCAGTGATTATGTTTGACGATAATTACACAAGCACCAAGAAGACTGTTGCTTCCTGCACCAAAAAATTAACTTCTTGCATCCTTTTTGGCTTCCAGTAAAAAAAAATTTCAGAAAGGTGCAACGAAGAATATTTAGGGTGCAGGAAGAAACAGTCTACCAAGAATAGTATTTAGGGTCCACATTATTAAGCCTAATATAATACGCAAACAGAGGCCCAAGAACATTCCAAGTTATCCAAGGTTCATGTTGGGCTGAGGACCCAATCTATGGTTCATTACCTTGAAGGGACGTACTCTATATTAGGGCTATCTCATAATTGTACTAAGATGTTATGCATTTGAACACTATAAAATAAATAGATTAATTCTCTTTCCATATATTGTTATTCTACTAATCCATCACTGATTTAGAGTGCATTTCTGATTAAGGATAAAAGGTTTCTATTTCGTTTTTTGAAGAAATATTTCAGGTATATATAGTCTTGAAGAAAATCCCAAGTGAATTGTCACCAAATTGAAGAACTAAGCATCAAAATGAATTATCATTTCTAACGGACATGCCCAAGAAAGTAATAATAATGTGGATAGTACAAAGGATTTCAACATCAAGATGAAAAATTATTTCCTAAAGTTAACATTCCAGAATGATACATACAATCCAGGTGTCTGTAAATTAAGGACTCAGTAATTAAATATGGTAGTTGGGGTATATAACTAATTACAACTACACAAGCTAACAGAATTTATTAAAGAAGCATTGAGTTGGCTTATACTATATAGGAGAGCTTTGGAAAGATCTAGTTGCTAAAAGTTTTACGACAAGGGCAAAAAGAAAAAAGAAAAAGAATATCACAAGCTCCTTGTTTTACAATAAAGACTCACGATAAGGAATAAATATGTCTGAGTCATTTAGGAAATAATTAGTTTTGAGCTTTTATGTTATTTTAAAATTTTAATTATATGTTTTATGTACGCCAGAAACATTCATTGACTTTATTATACTTTAGGGTTCTTAATGTAAGACTATAAATTGCCTCATAAAGACAGGAGAAACAATTAACAGTAGAATTTGAATAATGATAAAATAAAAAATAAAAAAAAAGTTTCTTTCAACATTCTTTGAGAACTAGTAATTCTGAACATGTCAAAGAGTCTTTTGAAAAAAAAAAAAAAACCCTTTTTTTTCACTTTCTTTCTTATTACCAGAATGTCATCATATATATGACCCATTGTAACTCTAGTGAATGCTCAATGTAACATATAGAGTTTAGAGCATTTTTTAACTAGTAATGTTGCTAAATATGTTTCATGCACAGTGGATAAATATATGCCCTACTAAGTGGGCACAGAAACAATTACTACCAGAACTCTATAGTGTGGGCCTTTGCTCATAAATGCTAACAATCATGGTGCTTCTGCAGATATATATATATATGATAGTTGAGATGAGCTAGGTGAACAAATTGCAGATGCAAGTAACTGTCTAAGCAGAGACTTCTTAACCACTTTCTTTAGATCATGTAAAGTGTGGCACCAGCTGGTCTCAAATTTAACCAAATCCTAACCCTAACTAATCCTATCTAAAAACACCTGTATATTATAAATTTGTTGTATTTTATAAGGAAATGGATAATTATTTTTGTTTTTCAAGTTTTTAATTTTAAGATGGGTAAGTTACAGTCTCGCTGGTCCCTGTGAATGTGATGTTCTGGTTGAAGTTTGAAAATATTTAGATGGAAAATAAATTATAGCCTTGTGCTATTTATTATATATATTCCATATGTGTCTCTCTTTATGCTCTTACATTTTATAATTGTAAAGAAATTATACAAATAAGCTTTCTCGAAACTATATAAAATGTCAACGAGTTGGTTAATGCATGATTTTTCACGCAATCATTTAAAAACGGAAAGTTAAATTAATTATCACACCAGACATAACACACTCATTCATACCTGGAATTTCATATTCTCGTTCTTTAATATTTGATGTGTATACTTTTAATTAATTCATTTCAGTTTGTTTGCAAGGATAGGGTTTGTGTTCAAGCTAGCTAACATGTTAAAATACAGATGTTCACTGTGCAATCAGTTGCAAATAAATACTAGCAGCTGTGCTGATGTAAACATTAATAAGAGGACAAATTATATGTCTAACAAGACTATTAAATTATGTCTTCATTGATTATTATAGCTTCTATTTTAGTTCTTTCTTTGTTGCTGCCCTCTATTTTAGGTTGAGTAGTCGTCATTATTTAAATTGGATATTTTTTAAACGTGATGTGAGACATGACAACTTGGCAACGTGTTATTATTAATAAAATGATGTTGGAAATGAAAAAAAAAAAAATTGTAGCCGAACATTTTATTTGTCAGTTGAGAAAGACAAGAGAAGTGTGCAATGCGTGTTAAAAAAAATATATTTTGGTAATTTCTTCTATTTCTTTATTTTGGGATAAATGGATCAAATTAAATATCACAGTTTTAGGGATTTTTTTATATTTCATTAACTTCGAAACTGAATTGGTACTTAATAAGTATTTTAGAGACTAAATTGACTATTTACTTTTAATTGTGTGCATGATTTTATGTGTTCTTACGTATTTTTTAATTGAATTTTTAAATTATATGAATTGTGAGTAGTTATATCATTTTTAATTTTGAGGTTTCTGATGCACTAAAAATTTATAAAAAAAAACTTAAATAAAAAGTTATCGTCTCATACTAATAAAATGGATTCAAATTATTTATTAATATATATTTTTTTCATTAATCAAGTTGCAAAAGCAATCAATACAGTATAAATTTCTTAATACATGAATCTTACTTAAACTTTCCTAAATTTAATACCAAGTGATTTTTTTTTTGTAAACTTTAATACATGAAAAAAATTCTTCAGGTCAATTTGATTCAATAAACATTCCTAAACATTAATACCAAATGATTTTTTTTTTTTAGGAAACCAAATGATTTTTCCCATACCCTTAAAATGGGGAACATTTTCTGCTAGGAATTATTTAAAAAAGACATTTTTATAAGTATATATAAACATGGCCTTGAGACAAATATCTTCTACATTCTTACATTTTTCTAATAAACCTTAAAAAAAACGTTGTCTTGTCAGAACTCTCCACAATAATAATATTCCAACTACATCGCTTTTGCTTCCCCTGAACTGGCGTAAACCAAAGCCCCTGGCTTTGGTCCTTCGCTAGGGTTTGGGGATTCACCATTTCCCATTTCGTCGCTTCTACGCTTCCTATGACCACTCTTCTCTCGCTTCGTTTCTACACTGCTCAACTTCAGAGGTACTTCCTTTATTCTCTATTTTTCTTTAAGCTTTCTTAACGGATGTTCCTGCACATTTTTTTAATTGTTTTTTTTTTTTTTTCAAGCGATGATGATGTTCTAAGAAACCCAACACTTTCTTAAGGTTGTTTGAGCATGTGGGTATCTGGGTTAGAGATCAAGGTTTGGCTTTTATTTATTTGAGTTTTGTTAGTTTTTGAATTTGAAGGTGATGAGAGTCGTGTTATTGAAAGTTGGGATCTTTTTGTGATTTGGGTTTCGGTTTCAGTATTGGAATTTGGTCGATCTGTTTACTCGGATCGCTGTTTTGGTTGAAGTGAGGTTTTCAATTGGATGTTGAGTGTTAATTTAATTAAATTACTATGTTGGACTGTTGAGGGTATTTTAAATTCCTTGGATTCAGTTACTTATAGGGAGCAAAATTGAAACAGGGAAATTCAATGCAGCTGTTTTTGAGGGGTTTCATGTGATTTTCTGTGGTTCTGGTTCAGTTTATTGAGGGGGCTTTTGCTGAAGGCTGTGACTCTGTGACAATGCCTTCTACAGAAAATCAGGGCTCTTCTTCGACGTTTTCCTCGTTTAGCCGTTCCATATTTGGTGTCAGGCAGGAGCAGGTTCATTCCGTGGAAGCAAGTCAGGAACCCGATTCCTGTAATTTAGAGCTTGGATCATTCCAGAAGCGTGTTACAGATCGGTTTCAAGACCTTTCTGTGGCTAGTGATGAGGAATTTCTCTCAATTGTTTGGATTCAGAAGCTCCTCGGAGCATTCATCAGCTGCCAAGAGGAATTTGGAGCCATTCTATTGAATAACAAAGAGCAGGTCACAAAACCCCCGCTGGATCGCATGATTTCTGAGTTCTTTGAGAGGTCAGTGAAGGCGCTTGACATTTGTAATGCTAGCCGAGATGCTATTGAGAAGATTCGCACATGGCAAAAGCATCTGGAAATTGTCTTTTGTGCTGTGGGTTCGAGTAAGAGAGCATTAACTGAAGGCCAGTTCCGGAGAGCAAGAAAGGCGCTGATGGATTTAGCATTGGCCATGCCTGATGAGAAAGAATCTGGATCAGTTTTTTCTCAGCGTAATAGGTCTTTTGGGCGGCATAACTCTAGCAACAAGGATCATCACTCCTCATCTGGGCATTCAAGGTCGCATTCGTGGAGTGTCTCTCGTTCCTGGTCTGCAGCCAAGCAACTACAATCCATTGCGAATAACCTTGTTCCACCCCGAGCTACTGAGATTGCTGCAACAAGCGGCCTTGTGATTCCTGTTTATACAATGAACTGTATTCTCCTGATAGTTTTGTGGACTCTTGTTGCAGCCATTCCTTGTCAGGATAGGGGTTTAAGCATTCATTTTTCGGTTCCTCGGCAATTCCCCTGGAGCACTCCGGTTACCGCACTTCATGAACGAATCACGGAGGAGTCAAAGAAGCGAGAGCGCCGGAACTCAAATGGTTTGTTGAAGGAGATATATCAAGTTGAGATAAGCAGCCGCCACTTGACTGACCTGATAGATTCAGCTCAGTTTCCATTGGCAGATGACCAGAAAACAGAAGTTGAACGTGATGTGATGGAGCTAATGCGTGTTTGTGAAGCTTTTAGAAATGGATTGGATCCACTGGAGCGTGAAGTGAGGGAGGTCTTCCGGAAGATAATGACATGTCGAACTGAAGGGCTTGATTACCTTGGCACGTCAAGCCATACTGAGCAATGAAAATGGTGAGTTGTTGATGAGCTATCAGATGTACAAATTTGCGGAACTGTGTACATTTTTCATCTTACCATCTTTTTTTGAGAGGAGGAATGTCTCGGCAAGATAAACAGTCAAATCTTTTCGCACTCTTGTAATGCCTTGTATTAATCTCAGTACTTGTGTAAAAAGATAAATAGTAGTCTATAGTTTCTTTGCTTTATTATTATTATATAAAATGGCGTTTTTGTTGCACTTGTTTGAGGTTATTTTAATGCACTCGTGACTAGTTTCTTATAAACTGTAATCCTTACTTGTACTCGTGATTAGTTCTAAGGAAATTTTTTTGCACCGAAAGTTCTTGCTGTTTCAGTTAACAGCTGAGACTATTCCCTCTATTAAACCCATCGTAACAACAAAAATTGGTAAAATATGCAATGGGAATTCAGCTTTGCACATCATTGGTACCAAAACAGTTGACAAATGAAACGGCATGGAAAGTGTTTTCTGAAGTAAAAAGGATGGAAGTTCTCTAGAAAATTCTTTGAATATCATCTGTTAGTGTACAACATTTTCTCTAGGTTCCTAAGCCTACAGAACTAACGACTTCTATGAACTTGAATAGACGTGATAAACTCATGATTCTGTTATTTGTACATACATGCCTACCCTGCCTAATATGGCTGTATCCCCATCCATAACTAAGAAAAGAAGAGAAAAACTATATAACTATAGAAAAAGAAAAAAAGTAATTTACAGTGGCCAAGGTCCAATGCTTATTTGCTCTGCAGATTCCTCTATTTTGCCACCCCGAACTTGGACACAATGGGAGGGATCAGATTCACCATTTCTTCCTACTGTGAGGAGCTGAGGATGGTGTTGGAAGTATTATACCAACTCAATGTTGGAAGCATCTCTGAACTGTTTTGATTACAATGCCATGCTTTAGGTTCCAATGCTCTTGAAGTTTGTCTCAACCTCACTGTCTATCTAAATCAACAATGTTGCCTGAATTCCATGTATATTCCTTCTTTACTATCTAAACAGCTCTGGGAAAGACCACATTATGAACTTTGCAAAAATGTCAGACTCTAAGAACTCGATATGAGCTGTCCGTCCAATAAGCGTGTTTAAGTTCCTGCCATAGGAAGAGGTGTTGAAGTTGATGTCACAGCGCATGACCACCCTATCGTTAGAGTGAGCTTCAATTTGGTCCAAGCAATTATTCAGCATCTCCATGAAGATTTTCCCTCTCTTGGAGAAATCCAAAGAAGCTGCTGGACATGGTTCTATTCTGGCAGAATGGTATGGAACATAGCCATCCTGACATGTAATGAGAAGGAAGCATTATGATATATTTTTTCTTCTGGCTATTCTTTTCTTTTCTTTTATTATTTCAAGGTTACCATGCATCTCACTATATAACAAGATCCATCATTTGCCCAGGACCCCTTTTATCATGAATCAACAAAAAATACTTTGAAAAGATAATAGACCCTTGCAGAAAGGCTGAGTGACTAAGTAGTCATGATATCAATATTAGCTTGAATCCTAATCAATGTAAGCTTTCCACCATGTAGATTTCTATCTAATTTGTTGTACTCTTGTCGATACACAAGTTACAATATTTTGCTACATCTTCACCCTTAAGGAAATGATCTAGTATTTGAATGCAAGATATTTTGAAATAATGCAACAAAAAGATCTTCTAATGTAGGTCTTAAAAACCATGATAATTCCCATCATAAGCAGATATAAAGGTTACCTGAGGTGAGGACAAAAGAAGCACATTCCGAAAGTTAGCCAGTGTCTTCTCCTGTAGACAATAATAAACAGTAAGATTAACATTTGAATAGCACTCATGTCCCTATTTTCCCTTCATTAAAATATAGCAAACGAATTTGAACAAAACATCCCTGTAACCACTTCTCCAATAATTTACCTCCATTTTCAAAGCCCAAAAATCCCATTATTTTCATGACTACGAAAAGGAGAGCTAGATAAGGATTTAGGGATCAGACAACTTATAATCAAGAGAAAAATATTATGCATTCAATACCTTGGAAAGATTGTAGATGAAAGTATTCTCAAGATCAGGGTCATCTGTAAAGGTAAGTTGGTGAATGCATTGTGTGCCCTTGAGCTTCTTCAATATCCACAGCCCCGAATTGAATAGAGAGTTCGAACTATACATATAACCCAAGTGTGGACCCGATATGGACACATATGTATGCAAGTATCTTAGATATGGCTCCATGATGCTCTCTGGAATTATTTATAAAAAAAAATAAGCAGATTACTTTCCCTTGTTTAATTTTTGTGAATAGCAGTTATCCTTAAAAACTGTGCTTAGATACCTGTTAAGGCTGTCCTGATAATGAGATTCCCAATAGAATGACCAACAAAGCTAAGCTTGATATCTTTCAGGTTTCCATTTCTTGAAGCTTTATCCATCTTCTTTTTCAGGAACAAGATCACTTCCTGGGCAAGCCGTAATCCCATTTCTCTGAAGTCTCCAGACGTTTTATCTTCGTTTGTCTGTGACATTAGAAACTGTATCTTGGGGTCTATTAAAAGCCATTGGTTCCGAACAAGCCGTAAATCCAAATGATTTCCCTGTTATATTTGAGTGAAATAGAAAACAAGACAAAACCTAGTCAGTAACCCCATTAACTTAAACAAGTAATATACATATTCAGATTCTTTTATACTGGAACTGAACTTATGTTAAAAATTATCAGAAGTAACAATAAATAGACAGAACCCAAAACAGATGAAGGAGATAAAAGCAACCACAAGAATGTGAAACATGCCTGAAACCCATGAACAAAAACAACTATTCTCAAAACAAGCTCATTTTGCTGGGGACTACTACCACACAACTTCTTTGTGGCTCTGGATCCATTTTCTAGGATACGCCTCCCTTCACCCTCCAAAGGAATGAAGTTTGAGTTCACACTGGCAGAATGGTACACGTTTGTCAAGTGTTCTACAATAATAATAGGAACCAGCAGAGGATCTCCAAATATGTACATATCTTGTAGTGACCGATTGTTGATCTGCATGGGATTCACACATGTCATAAATTCGAGTCAGCCAAAACTATAAGATTGCAAAGCACTCCAGACAAATACAATCACTTACCCTCATTTGAGCTATTCCTCGCCTGTGAAGTTCAGCACGCATTGTTGCAGTTTGAATAAGCTGAATAGAAGAAAGAGAATAGAGATATAACATATTTGAATAAAATGACTCAGTAAAGAAAATCCATATGACAAGAGTGCCAATTAATTTAAAAAACAGAAAACAGTGATGAATTTTATGAATATTGCATAATAGATTATTACATCATCGGTAAATCTCCTTGTAGTTATTGAACTTCTATGTATTCCAGGGGACAGTGATGTCCCCTCAACTCCATTGCTCATATTTTGATGAGGCATTGCAACCTTTGAGTACACCATCCATATTGACCATTCAGTTCTCCGATCAATCGCCCAGGACTTGCGTAGAAATTCCAGTATTTTTGCTTTGTTTTCCCTGAGTAAAATGATAAGGTTGAAAAAGAGATGTTATTGACTTAATGTACTGCTAAAATGTTATGCTTGAATTGTGCATCTTTCCCCACAACATAACAGTTTAGTTATGCACTCACATTACCAAGAGAAACCATATAATACATGTATAACTAAAAGCAGCCTCATTCTGGACAAGCTAATCTCACTTAGCTGGTCAACCAGGCTCATGCTTAGTCAACACCACTAGGAAAACAATAAACCTTGCATTAAAAAAAAAAAAAAAACTAAGGAAAATAGTTCTTCATTATGCTATAATGATCAGAATGGATGTTTAACTGTAGAAGCATTAATATATTAAAAAAGGGCCTAGAAGGACCTTAAAGCTTCCAAACTTAAATAATTATTTGGACATCAAATTACTTCAATTACATATCAGAACAAACCTGTGGAATTTTAGAAATATATTCCAGAGACATAAGAGCTGATTTCCTAAAGACTGGAAAGAGCTTAACAGATGATCATCCAAAGAAAAAGGTTGAGGTGACTTCTCGGAAAGATGATTATTGACATAATGAGCAGCTTTCTGTTTAGAATGATGAAATTAGTAAATCAGAAAATAGTCTAAAACACAAAGAAGCTAAAGCAAATAATGAAATGTTCACATTGCCAGAATTAAATACCTCAGCGCTGACTGGTGGAGTGGAAGGAAACCATTCTGTAGCATCTGATTCAGAAGTGATTTCAGTCAAATCAATAGCTTTGCCAATGCCTGTGCTTATTCTTCTCAAATCTTCAAGCAGGGTATCATATGCAGCCATCAATGCTTTGATGAGCATAACCTGATTTGAGTTTTGACAATCACAAGAATAAGTTAGAACAGTAAGCAAAGGGATTTCTCAACAAAATTAAGCTTAACACGTAATATAATAACAATTTTGTAATATCAACTTAAAACACCATTAAACAAGAAACTGTGATTATGTAACCTATACACACAACACATCATACCTTGTCTGAGCCAACATAATCTTCAACATAAGCACCTTCTGAACCTCTGGAATAATTCAACTAATCGTATCATTC
This sequence comes from Amphicarpaea edgeworthii, assembly GCA_014843725.1. Lineage (NCBI taxonomy): Eukaryota > Viridiplantae > Streptophyta > Magnoliopsida > Fabales > Fabaceae > Amphicarpaea > Amphicarpaea edgeworthii. The sequence continues at coordinate 24,976,308 of CM026328.1, forward strand.
AACAGTTAAAACAACACATTATGTACAACAAGAAAAAAAACATAATTATGTTAGGCTGGTACAATTATAAGGTTTAGATAGTGAATGGGAAGAGAGAATGGTAATACTAATGAATAATATGAGATTAGATTTGATTTAATGTATACAAAATCAAGCAGTCAATCACCAATGCCTATTTAAACTAATAATTAGGTAGTGCTAGCCCAAGCCAAATAATACAATAAAACACCAAACCCTAATCAAACAAGGAAACAACTTCAAAGATTACTCCTCACTTAGAGGACTAACTGATTCTTATTATATATTCATGATATTTGAACTTCAAAAACTGGAACTCCGACAAACCTGGATACCTTCTGTCGAGATGTGTGATAACTAGCTTTTAGTAGACTGATGTGAATGCTTGTATCAACAAGGACAGCATGAAAAGCATCAAAATGAACAGGACAATATGAATGCAATCCCCAAAGAGCTTTAGGGGGGATTTTATATTCATGAACTGAAGCAGCATATGCATCCAGTGAACCTAGTAACTCAGGCCTGCACAATGATGCAATAAGTTCAGAGTTCACAACCTCAAACTCACATGATCATAATAATAAAATCTAACTCAAAATTAATATCATTGTATATTCACTTGTTTAGTACACCATTACACCCAAAAAGGGAAAGAGAATCATTAACTAACCCAGTTTCAATTATAGGAGCATGCATGAGTTCAAACTTCAAGATAACAGCAGAGGATTGTCCCTGTGTATAGTTATTAGAAATTATGACACAGAAGAAAAAAAAAGTTAGAGTTAGTGGGTGCACATCAATAAAGCAGCAAGTCACAACAGTTTTTTTTTTAATAAAAGATTATTAGAAAGAAAGGAGAGAAAGTACAACTGGGAGTAGGATTAAAAATCCTCTTGAAAAGCAAATGAATAGAAAATTCAGAAAATAATCCTAAGTGGCCCAAAAACACAACAAATTTGTCCAATTTCTTTGTATAACAGAAGTAGAAATGCATTTCAAATGACCATGAGCTCATGAAGACAACATATCCAATAGTTAATGAAATAACAAGACATCCTTAAAAATATACGTTTTCCTTCCCCAACCTAATACACCAGGGAATGACACAGTTTCCTTTTTTACAACTTATGATATAAGGGAAAAAATCCTCTTTTGCAATTATTTTATAAAATTCATTGCTTCAGCCATTAGCTTATTAAATGAGGAGGCAGGAGGAAGAAAAGGAGCCAATGGCATTATCAGATAACAAGGTAAATTGGGAATATTCAGTGTCAGATAATATGCACCAAGGTACAGCCATCAGCAACTTGGATCAGTGTGTAATTAGGTCCCTCTTTCAATATTGATTTTGACACAATCAATATCTAATTACATTAAAGCTTATTTGCTTACATGTATGTATGTGATTTGCAAAGTTCATTGTGTGTATATGAATTTTCATTATTCTTTGTTCATATTCATTATAATTTGCATTGGGTGTGGTCAGCACCTTTGGACATCTTTCAATAATTTAAAATTTAATTTGCATGATTTTGCCAAAAGAACAGTCATTCTTGGGAATTAGGATGTTCACAAAACAGGACACTTTCAAAAAGTCATGGTAATATCTGAGCATCATATACTGAGTTAAATTGTCCTGCCTTTGGCAAGCTCTTCTTTAACATGTTTTTGTGTCCTCTACCTAGTTTGTTTGTTTCAACAAAAAAGAACCTCCTCCATTGCATGTAGACGCATTAAAGGGTTATATCAAGAAATCATATAAATAGTGAGAAAAACTAACCTCACATTCACCAAAAGACAGGTAGAATGAGATCATGACAGAAAGAAACACATCCTGTCTTGCATATTTAATATGGAATGGTGGTGTTGAAAAACTGTTGTCTGTATCATCAATCATCCAGACTCTACATAAATTGTCAGAACCCACTTCAGGAGCTGCAGCTCAAAGAAAAGGATGGATTCTAAGATGTTACTCTATATCTAAAACACAAACACAAATATAATGCAATACAACAAACTAACTAAAAGAACAAAATGATTATCCAGCATTGTTGTAAGTGTCAATGTCTCATGTATACTGAAAGGGTACTGCAATTCAACATAAATCGAGATGTATGGCTTCTATGTAACCCCTGTAATTTTGGATGACTGACTAGGCTTTAAAATATCAAATGCCACTACTCCCACAAAAAAATTCATGTGTATAAATATAGACAACTTATTACAAGCATCTTAAACCTCGTTTAGTAAGAAAAGTCTATTCACAAGTTCATTACAACTTAATACATGAAAAGAAGATGAATTGCCTTGAAATACCAACTGTAATTTCCATGTAAAGAACATGTTTTTGCCCGGATCTAACACACACCCTTGATGACACAACCATAGGATCACAATGAACCCAAAATTCATGTCTTCAATAAAGTAAATTAGTCTAGTACAGCAAAAACTAAACTACAGAGAATAGCTGCATTTAACCACTAACACTCCAAGAGATCAGGAATACAAGTCAGTGAAGTCACCTTCATACTGAACCACCCGAGCCGGAATCCCGGGATAGGAGTCTTCACCATCCTCCCATCTCATGGTAACCTTGATTTTGTACCATCTGCATAACAACAATAACAATAAAAGACCAGAATAAAAAAAAAAAACTGAAAAGTAAATAAAAACTTGAAAAAGCGGAGCATAGCATACCCTTGTTCAAAAAGGTCAAGATTGTGGAACCTATGAATGTAAATTGCAACCTCATGCACAGCATCGATGACAGGCAAGTGGTTTGGCCTTGCAGGGCCAGGTTGATGGTCAACATTGACCAACCTTTTGGTTGACCAATTCTTCTGATTCAGACCCACAAACCATCTGAGTCTCCGAAACATAAGGAGTAGTACTAGAAGCCGACGAAGCAATAATAATAACAATACTTAAACCCCAAATGATCACTCATCACTTCAATGAAAGAAAAAGAGGAGCAAAACAAAACCCACAAGTCCAGAACCTAAAAAGGAGCCAACTTTCTCTCACCCACCTTCCTTTCAATGCAGACCAAACCCATTAATGCTATCTCATGCTTGAAAGCATCACACTTTAAGTCATCTGCGACGTGGGTCTCGGGTGAAGCGATTGATTGGTTGGAGTAAGGGGAAAGTTGGGACCAAGATGGAAGAAAAATAATACTAATACAGTAACACTAATACTAATAAAATAAAATAAAATAAAAGTGAATGAATCAATCGAAAGCGTGTGGAAACAAGAAGAACAAAGACGCAACTTTGTTCATGATGGAGGAGTAATAATTCATGATTTATATACCTGTTGGCCCATTCGTCAACCCTTTTCGCAGGTACCGTTATTAATGACCTTTTTTTTAATGCAAAAAAAAAAAAAAAATATATATATATATATATATATAAATGAAAATAGTAACATGGGTTGTCGTGTCGGTGAAGGCCTTAGGCCGAAAACCATGGGCCATGTAGCCCGTGGGCATGGACACCAAGATTGGTATCTACGTGGATAAAACTTTCTTCTATACCTCTTGAAAAAACTGTTTTCAACCTTTCATATATACAATTTAAAGTTACTGAAAACTGACATTTAAATTAGTTTTTGTCGGATAATTATAATAAGTCAATTATTTTTAAAAGAATTTAAATAAAAAAATGTGATTGCATTTATTTCCCAATGGATTTTTTAAAATGTACATGAGAAGTGCAAGAAACCTAGGAGGCGAATATGTATACTAACATGATATACAAGGTTACGAGTTCTCTTGATACGATGTTTCCTTTCCTTAATGGATAAGATTTTTTATTTTTTTGAATTAATATATAAAATTCTAAATATTTTCTTTCTGTGCTCCGTAGTCCTTCCTTACGGACTCTGTTAGGTTCATTAGCTGGCCCGGCCCTTTTCCAATTTTGCATTTTGGTCATGATTCATGAACGTCCCTTTTTCTTCCTCACTTTGTTTCTTGATTTCTTTTCTCTTACTATTTATTTAGACACTCTTTTTTAACGCAGATATTTACACACTTATGATTTGTAATATTTTATTATATTAACATTTTCTATTATCTCTCTTCTTATCACATATATTATTTTTCATACATATAATTTTTCTCTCTCACTGAATATTAAATAACATTAATTTAAAGTGTCTAGATATTTTTATTCTTTACATTATATTCTTATATATAATTTGTTTTTTTAACATAATTTTTAAATTATGTATTAGTTATATTTTGATATGTAATGTTTTAAAATTTTTATTTTGGTATTTCAAATTTTGATTATATTTTGGTACATAATATTTTAATTATAAATATAAATAAAAACAAATCAACAACCTTAAAATGTATCAAGATATAAATAAAACATAGTTTAAAATCTTAAAATGTGATTAAAACATAATTTAAAGTATTAAAATGAAACTTTTAAAATATTATGTATCAAAATATGATTAAAATATAACTTAAAACATCAAAATTAAAATTTTTAAAAATATTATGTATCAAAATATAAAAAATATATAATTTAATGTACTAAAAATTACATTAATCATTTGTTCTTTATATTTGTCCTCTTTCTCTTATTTTTAATTGAAAATCACTTGGCTTCTGGTGGAAGCGCCATTATCTTTTCGTTTTATTTCTTTTAACTTTTAAATAGATGTTAATATTTTGAAATATTAGTATCTGACTTTTAGCTATAAAAATAAACCTGAATTCATAAAAAAAAAAAAAATGTTGAAAAAGTACAATTATAATTGTCAAGTTTGTAGTCACTTCATCACAAATTAAGAAAAATGATATTTTTATGGTAACATTTTTGTGAAAGATTCATGGATAACTTATGACGTGTCATGTTGGTATATAGATGGTGATAATTTTTTTTAACAGATTTATCCACTTTATGTATACTTCTGTGAATTTCTTTTAGGTTGGAGTTTGAAAGTCAGATTATAATTTGGATAGAATAGAAGTTTATCTCTTCTCTTTTTTTTTGTTCTAAAGTCTAAACTATAATTTTGAGATTTGAAATGCACTAAAGGAGACACCAAATTCGGATGGTAATGGAGTAAATGGAGCACATATAGAGTGAATATGTAAAGCCAAACCCTAATCTCCATCCATGATTCTCATTTTTCATAGCATAATAGTCAGGACACTAATGATGGATCATGAATATAGACTTCGAAAGAATATGTCAATAATGTGGAAATAAATTTCACAGTTTAAATGTTGTTAAGGAGATTGGGGACATTTAAGGTGGGTCCTAGATAGAAAATGCAACCAAAACATAAACTCCCATAAATTAAGGTATTGGCCAATAGGGTGGTAAGAGTAGCTAGAAAATAATTGAATTTTTAATTTAGGTTAAAAATGTATACTACGCCCCTCCTATTCTCATTGGGTTTAAGGAATTTTAAATTTTATTTTGGAATGTGAGTTTACCTATAAGAAGAGTTCACACCAACACATACATGAATATAATTGTAATCAGTGTGGTAGATTCTTTTCGAGGCCTCTTATGATATTTTCGAGTTAATTCAAATCAATGAACATTCTAAATAACAATTGACCCCAATTACTATATATACGATACGAGTGTTTCCTAAAATATATGAAATAGTTTTTTTTATTTTGTTTTACTTTCTTTTTTACATGTCAAAAAAATCATGATAGTGTTTATTAAGTTTAAATGATCTAAAATCAATAGTCCAAACATTGATTGATTAAAATTAAATTTGAAAAATAAATTAACTTAAGTTTTTTTTACATGTTTGATTATCCTTGAAAAATAAGTTCACCTAGTTATATTTTGTCCGAAATCAAGTTTCCATGAAAAATTAAGAATATTCTAAAATTAACTATTAACTTTAATCCAATATTTTAAATATAAAATAGAAAACCTTTTTAATGTCACCAACACCTTCATGTGTATGCTTTGGAAAGTGTGTTTATGCGGTTGAAGTTGGATCTATCGAAATATCCAAAAGTATGTTTATGCGATTCAAGTTAGATCTAACATATATTCAAACACGACTAAGTAGTGTGTCAACACATGAAAATGACAATGGTTTGTTGAAGATCAAGCACACCTAACTATGCGACAAGACATATGCAAGAGAGTTAGAAATCGTTAAATACATAATTTTTTGGAAAAGATCTCACATGAAATATTCATCTATCATATTTAACGTAAACAATATATATTGTGTATATTTTGAAAAACGTGTTTACTAATGTCACCAAAACTTCATTAATGTCATCGAAACTTTCATTTGGAAAGCGTGTTTATTCAGTTAAAGTTGGATCAAACGTGTATCCAAACACAATTGAACAATATGTCATAACGTGAAAATGACAATAGTTTATTAAAGAAACACGTCTAATTAAACATGTTCAAAAAGTACTAGAAATCGTTTTGTATATTATTTTGTGAAAAAGATGAAATATTCCTTGTAAACTTAACAAAGATTTAGATAATCAAACAAAATGATAATGATGATAAAATAATTAAATAATGTTAATTAACTAACTCCTCCCACTTCCTCACGTTTTTTTTCCTTCTCAAGGCATGCCTCTTGTGCAAAATAAGTAACACCAATGTCTACAACATGTACAATTAAACAAATACAGACATGGTGCATAGTCTAGTACAGTACACTAGTTTTCGTGCCGTGTCCATTTAAGTAAATGGTTTGGTTACACACACTACCTTCTAAAAAGATCAATCAGACCCCCCCATGAAACTTGCATGCCAATACAAACTCATTTTACCTTCATATAGGTTATAATTAATAACAATACTTTAAATTCTGTCTTTCTTTAATTTCTTTCATCATTTCCTTGCACCTTTTACGTATCATTTGTGTATATATAGGGCTTGCATGTTGCTCAAGTCTTCACTAGCTTCCGTGTGTGCATGTGAGTTTTAGTAGTTGAATAGCAAGAAACCTAGCTAAGGTTTCTTACACTACCAATTCCTAAACCTTGAACATTCTGCTCAAAACCTAAAGCGATCATGGCTATTCTGAACTATGTTCACAATCATTTGCCTTTTGTTTTTGGCATTCTAGGTAAACACATAAGGGTCATCACCGATCGCTCTTTTTCACATGTTACAATTTTCTCTTTTTGTTTTTTTTCACCATTATTTCCAATTCTAGTATTAATTTACACAAAAGTTGTTCAAGCAAATGTAATTGCTGCTTCATGATCTTCTTGATTCTACTCCTAATCACTTTCTCTCTTCTTTTTCCCATGCACAATGTTTTGTTTAGGCTGTTACTTTACTATAATCACTTTTAACTAACCTCTTTGATTTCTGCAAAAGCCAAGAACTTAACATATATCCGATCCTTTTGATGTGCAGGTAACGTGATTTCCTTCATGGTGTATTTGGCACCCCTGTAAGTATCTAAACACAAAGTGTAACTTCCACCTAACTAGGAGACACCATTCTTATTTTTCCTAATTATTATATTGTAAATACTAATTAACTATGTTTTTCTTTTCCTAATTTGTAGGCCAACGTTTTACCGTATATACAAAAAGAAATCAACAGAAGGATTTCAATCACTACCTTATCTGGTGGCAATGTTCAGCTCCATGCTTTGGCTATACTATGCCTCACTCAAGCCAGCTGATGCTACTCTCCTCATTACCATAAACACAATCGGATGTGCCATTGAAATTGTGTACATTGTCATGTTCACAATCTATGCCACCAAGGATGCTCGGGTATATATATATATATATATAGAGAACTTGATAATTTTCATCAATCATCTAATCAAACTATTAATAAAATAAAAAATACATATATGATTAACACTTATTAATTAGTATTACCGATTTTTAACTGCAGAAATTAACCGTGAAATTGTTTATGATGATAAATGTGGGTTCCTTCGCCTTGATCTTCTTTGTCACCTACTTTGCTTTACAAGGCTCCCTCCGTGTTCAAGTTGTTGGATGGGTTTGTGTAATTATTTCGATTAGCGTTTTTGCAGCACCTCTAACCATTGTGGTAAGTGTAAAAATTCTAATTACTTGGTAATTTTAGTGTTCACACTCTTATCAATTTCATTTCCACAAAAAAATAATAATTATGTTTGTACAAGGCGTTTCAATCCTTATTTCACTCTTTCGAATTCACTTTAATACACGTTAATTCAAAAGTTATCACACGAAAAAAATTTCAACTCACATTGTTTAATTCACTTTAATACACATTAATTTAAAAATTATCATATGAAATTTTTTTCCATTCACACTTTCCAATTTATTTTCAATACATATATATTTCTTCAAAAGTGATCTTATATGCTTTCAGCAAAAACATTTACTCAAGCACATACTATGTTCTCAAAATGCACTTTAGTTTTAACCAACTTTTAAGTTATAATTGAGTGTTATTAATTTTTTTAATCATTCAAAAAAAATATTTTTAATTTATAAATTGAAAATCTCATTATATTATATGTTGTGTAAAAATTGGTTGAGACTTGAGACCAATTACACATCATGGTTCGAGACAATGTAATAATTTCTCCATACTTGCAGGCACAGGTTATTAAAACCAAGAACGTGGAGTTTATGCCCTTCAACTTGTCATTTTTCCTCACGTTGAGTGCCATAATGTGGTTTTTCTATGGTCTCTTTCAAAAGGACATATGCATTGCTGTAAGTATATATATATATATATATATATATATATATATATATATATATTAATATTGAGTGAGTGATAGATAATTTAAGTAACATATTAATTATTGAAGCAATTTGATTTAATGGGTTTTCATTGCTTTTTTTGTTTTGTTTTGTTTTGGCCATATATATAATACGAGCAGCTCCCAAACGTGTTGGGTTTCACATTGGGACTTCTTCAAATGCTGCTGTACGCAATTTACAGGAATGGAAATAAAACTAACAACAACAATAATATTAATGAGGCAGTTGTTACAAAGGAGGAGCTAGCACTAGAGGCGATGATGATAAACATTGTTGTGACGAATCAAGGTGCTGAAGAGAATGAGAAAAGGTTTGGAAGGGAAATGCAAGAAATGTCCGGTGTGAAATAATAGTTTTAATATTATTATGCTCAGTGCAATTGTTACATATAAAAGCACTTCGAAGCATACTAGAAAGTGATTTTCTTTCTTAAATATAAATAAAAGTTTGTATTTACCTGTTTATGTCGATGACTGTTATGATAAAATCATGTTCTCTATCAAATCATTAACCATTTGGATTATAGTAATCACCTGAATACAACACCAGAAGTGGATAGAAAAATGATAATATGTATATTTATCTTTTATATAAACTCATTTGACTTATTTGAAAATTCTTGAATTCCCTTATGTATCGGAGATGTCAATGGATAAAGTAATATAATACTCATTCACGTATTTGGCTCATTACATACGCGGCTAAAAATTGAGTCTCATTCTTGTACTTGCCTTATGCATAAAATAAAATAAAAAAGAAATATATATAACCAATCTTGATCCCTCAACTATTTTTTTCATTTGATGTTTAGTCTTTACCGTTAATTGATGATATAATAATTAATATATAACAACTTTTGATAAAAATTGTTAAAGAAATGAAAAGATATGGTTTTCTTTAATTAAAAAAAAAGTGTAATATTGGACAACTCTATTTATCATGTTTGATTTTAAAAAAATATTATTGAACAATACAACTTAACAGAGAAAATTAAATTACTTGTTAATATTTTATAATACAACAATTTGATAAGTCCTATGTTATTAATTTTAACATTTCACTTAAAATTTTAATAAAATACTAGAAATAAGAGGGAAAAAGACTAAGAATGAAAAAAATAATTTTAATCATTTCAAAATTACTCTTTTAATTATGACACGCACGTGCACACACTTACACATAAATTTTAGCTTGAGTTTGGTTTATCTTCACACTACCATGTTATAGATTATGAGGATCAGAACATGATGTGTAAAATAGATAGTGCAAACATAGGCTTGTGTCCAGACTATAAAATATAAAACGTTATGTCTAGACTGATAATAATGAAGGCATTGATATGCATTACTGAATCTCTCCTGTGGTTGTTCTTATTAGTTTCGTCTGAATACATATCTAAAGTGTATTTTTAGCACCAGAAAAGTCTCTAAAAATCATGTTTAAAAGAAAACAGTCTTGTAAATTTTATTAGCACAAGTTCTGGAATCATGTTTAGAGAATTTGCATCAACGTGGAACTAGGTTACTAGTATACCACAACGGTACCCGATACAAATAACATAAAAATTGATATGTTTATAAGAGTTACAAAATCTACTCGTAGACCATCGAAGGTACAAGGAAGAATAGTCAACAGTAGTGATCCCAGTTGATGCAAGACATTCAATTCTGCTGCAACTAGGAATGTTTGCTTCATCCAAGACATGAAAAATCTCCAACTCCAGACCCAACCCAGTAGTATTTAATCATTGTGCAAAATTGTAAAAAGGCAAAAAAAAATAACCTCAGAATTATTAACTCTTTCAACGCTTTCTTTCAGTACGCCACTTGTAAACCGGTTTAGTGGTGGGACAGACAATCTCATCTTCACGTAGTTTGCGTTTCCTACCTTTTTTCTGTTCATAGATGGAATATCCTTTTTTAGCATATTCTACATTTGAAGACTCATAAAGGTACAAGCAATGCAAAATATCAAAATACCTGCAACTCCTTCTGCATTGCCATATCCATGTGGATTTTCTCTAGTTGGCTGAGTCTACTCCTCCTTGCTTCCAACTCACGGTAAGACCGGTCCGTTTTCCTGTGGAAACAAAACATTTACTATCAAATATGATATCGTGCTAGAAATCAAGCAAGAGAGAACAAAGGAGGTGACCGTAGAACTATAGACAAGAAATGGCATTAGTACTATACTACTATTAGTTCTCTTACCATGCATTGTAAGTTATCAATAAAAAATGCCAGAATAAGATGCATGCAGATATATAAACATTAAACTTGCCACCCATGACCACATCCTCAAACCTTGTGTTTGAATAAAAGGGTGATTTCTGTTTAGTGTTTTGATTTTGAGCAAAAGTGGTCTAATTTCTGAATTAAAATCCTGGATGGAACTTTATCAAAAGAACTATGTTTTCTTTGCCAAAGAAATCACTAGGCTAAACAAATTTTCAAAAGTAATTGTGTTAACAATTCATTCCCATGAACTCAAAAGCTGGGATATAGATGGAAAAAAAATGTCAACATTCACACCACAATACTGCGTAACATCTTAATACTATTGGCATTTACTACAATTAAAAGTCAAGACATTTACTAAAATTAACAATCTTAAAGCACAATAAAGATATAAAAAAAAATTATAAATTATTTGATACAAAAGACCCCTGAAAAGTTTCAGTGGAGACAAATCATTTAACAGATAATGTTAATCTCACACAAGACATCAAACAAAACAAAAAAGCATTTGATCTAAGTCTTAAATCCACGACAAGTCATTTAACAAAAAAAGATCTCGTACAAGATGTCAAACAAAACAAAAAGGAAATTTATCCAAGTCTTTAAAGTTAGATATAAGGATGTACCTCTTAATGCCAGCCGGAATATCATCAGAAGTAAGTGGAATTTTACTTTTTTGATATTGTGATTCTAACTCTTTAGCCTCTTCCCTATACATAGACAATGATTAAAAAGGCTATCCATTCAGAATAAATTTGAGGAATGAGCATAAAATCTACAATTACAAGCACACAATGTAACAATATAAAGAGAAAGAAGAAAAGGAATGGGAGTAGAGGTGGAAAAGTAACAAATCAATCAATAAATAGAAAACGGCACTATATCCCTGGAGAAAAGAGTTTACCAAACAAATAGATCTTATAAAATGACTATGTGTGCATTTGGAAAAGCTTCTATGAAGTTTATTTGGGTTTATCTTATCATCTAATCACTGAATTTGAAAATTGAAGGTGAGGTTAGTGATCATCTTATAAGCTCTACTTAGCTTTTTTCAACAAGCTTTGTGGTGAAACTTATCAAGCTTATTGAATTACGCTCTTATGACATAGCTCTCATGTGATAAGCTTGGTTTGAACAAACATGTCAGTAAGTATCAGGGTATAGTATGGCAAGTATACTAGTAGTAACAGGTTTCGTGTAATCACAACTGAATGTGTTATGTCAGCACATTCAGTAAGGAAAAACAGTTAAAATTACTCCTATGTAATGTAATGTAATGCTCTCTAATAAATGAATGAAAATCATTTTCTCTTTCTGTTAATTTGATAAACACAATTCCCATCTCTCTCTGTTCTCTATGAATACTAACCTTTTCATTGAGCTACTTTTCCAAGCATACCCTATAATGTATCACAAATAACATTTGCACACACACAAATTCATACATATATTATCATCTCAAAGACAAGTAGAAAGTTGTAATCACAGGCTTAATACATGATAGAAATATAAGTGTATAAGTATAACCCCTTAAATTTTGCATAACTAAGCTATTCAAAATTTCATATTTAAGTACATCAAATTAACATTTGAAAAAGAAAATAAAAATGAATCCAAGGTGGTCACAGAATGATAGCTCAGAAACTCATACCTGTCCTCAGCAAAAAAAACATGTTTGTTCACCGGCTGATTATCAATGGAGTGAAGCGAGGCAGTTAGCCTTTCAATTTTCTGCAAGGAAGACCAAAACATTCACAAATAAACCTGACATGAAAACAAAATTTACACAAAACCCCAATAAAAACAAGAGAGCAATTCAAAGCAGAGGTCCCACATTTCTCTCGCTCTGAATCTTCTGGAGAATGTAACCCATATCCTGGGTCTTCATCAACATAAGCTCTTCGTGAGTGTACTTGTTAGCTTCACTCCTACACAATTCAACACAACAGAGTAAGACAACAACAACAAATCACAGAAAATCGTAAAGGAAACATAACAAATTGTGACACTTACTCTGGTCTATGAACTCCATCAACGGTTTTTGTTCTAACCATCTTGAAGTAAAACTCATCTTCATTTCTATTTGCTGCTTTTTCCCTAAGTTTCTGTAAAATTAAATTAAATTTTAATAAAAATTGGTTAATAGTGGAAGGAATGAGAATGAGAGCGTAAAACAGTACCCTTAAAGTGTCTTCTTTGTTGTGGAATGCTTTAGCACGCTGGACGTAGTCCTTGTGCTTCTCGAGCAGGCCGAATTTCTTCCTCGTCGACCTAATGAATCAAAATAAGATAAAATTGAAGATGTGATTGAAACGGAGAGTGAAAAAACAGTGATTGGGAGAGAGAAGAGATACTCACGGTTGAGAGCGTTCTTTGTGAGCACGCCTGGGAATGGCGTTTCGAAGGGACGACATGTTTAGGGTGGTTCAGGGGAAACGCCGGCGGCAGCGCGAGCGCAGGTTCAAGGAGACGCGACGGCGGTAAAGTGGCGTAGGGATTAGTAAGCGTTTCCTACACCTTCAAATGCGGTAAGAAGGGGAGTGCAAAATCAGGGTTTAAAGAAGAGTAAAGAGAATTAGGAAAAAATATGGAAGAAGTATAAGGGAGGTTTATTAGATTAGGATTGTTTACGATTTTAATAATTTTTTTTTGTTATAAAAATGTCTTAAGTATTTCATCAAGATTGTTAAATAATAACAAACAATCTAATAATATTTAATCAATATTATAAAAAAAAAAAAAAAAAAACGAAATATTGTAATATTGGATTGAGATTTTGAATAACTTAAAAAATATTATCTATTATTCAAAATCATAGAGATTTTATGGATTTTTTAGTTAATCATATAAATACCAAATCCAGCAAACAATGATGTGTTCATATCAAAATCACTATGAATTAACTTACAAGTCATATGTAGTCCATTATCTCATTCCCCATAAAGAAAAGTAAATCTAAGCCTCGAGGAAGTTTTAATTCAATCAAAGTAAAGTTAAAGTTTTAAAAGATTTTTCTAAATTATTGTAATTAATTTTTGTATGTTTTTCAAGTTAGACAAATGATCAATAATAGTTTATAACTTTGATTTAGAATTCATGTATGATATTAGCAAGTGAGAGGGTTTAACTAATGAACTTGTGATTAGTTTCTATTTAATGATATTTTCAAGTACATTATTGTTGATTTGTGTTTAGTAATTTTAAATGTTTTTTTCTAAAAATTCATATAATTTTTTTAAATCTTATAAATCGATAAAATTCTTTCAAATCCTATATTCTAAATCCATTAAATTTAAATTATAGAATTCTAATCACAAAAGTTTTTTTTAAAAAATCTTAAAAATTTTTAGTTTTTTACCAAATCTTCAAATTCTTCAATACTTTTTTATGCCAAAAAAGTTTTTTAAATAATTTTTTTTCCTTCAAATAAAATAAATTATATTTTTTCTGTAATATTTTTTTCTCTTTTACAAGTCTTAAACAATAAATAAAAGATTCATAATCTGTCAAAATTTTATGTGTGACGTGTTTGATATATGTGGCTCCCTTTTTCTTAATTCTTTCATAACTAAAATTTTAAATTCATAATCTTTATAATTTATTTTCCTATTTAAGAACTTCCACTCCACGTGTTATTTTTTTCTTGTAATTTCCTTTCTCTAGGCCTAGGCCTAGGCCAATGTATAATTTCATAGGTTGATGTCCCCTACGTTGATGGTAGATAGTAGCATGGTAATTGAAGCTACAATAACATGTGCATTACATATAAAAAAAACACAAACTACCATTTCCCATCCTCCAATCTTCCCATGACCAAAAAGTAAAATCACATGTTCTTAAGTTTTTTATTCATTTTGTCAAAAAAATAATAATTTATTCATAGGTTATTTATAACCTTTTAAGAGTGTATAATTTCATATTGATATACCACATAAATAATTGAAAAAGTTATTTCACTCGTATCTTTTTAAAAGTTACAATTCTTATATCCATAGTACTGACATAATTTTAACGAATTGTTTGGTAGCAATAAAAATCAAGAGATTAATTTAAGAAAAACAAATCAAGATTTTTAAAGAAAAGACTGTTCAACTTGATGAATTCATTTTTAAAACATTTATCATATCACTCTTCAAAAACCTTGATATTTTTTTAAAGTGGGAAATGTTTTATGAACAAAAAAATCCCTTCAGTTTTTGAATGTTTTTTAAGATACATACATACAAAACAATATATTATATACAATATTGTACAAAGTGTCAATTTTTTAATATTTTATTATTGTATAATCATCCTTGAAAAAAATTGCACATAAAGATAAAATTTAAGGTTGTAATTTAATATTTTACTTAATTAATTTTTTAAATAAACATATTCAATGCAGTCTTTTTATAATACTCAATAAATTCTTTATTTATTTAGTTAATGTTACAGTTATTTATTTACAACTATTCCATTTTTCATTTTATAATGAATGGACATTTTCATTATATATTTTTACAAGAATCGTGTCATTATATTTAAACTCAACGATTTAACCACTCTAATAAATATATTTAAATTCAAAGAACTAAAGAAAATAAGAAATATTAAACTATGAGAGCTCAAAATGATAAAATCACAAGAGTCATGCTAGTTCTAAAGAATTAATTTGTCACAATGAATCGTGTGACATATAGGTGATATTTTAATCTAAAATAATTTATACCAAATCTACCAATAATCATTGTTCATCCATTCCTCTCATCTTCTGTGCTGTACCTCATCCCCCACCAAATTAAGTAAGCATGGCATCCAAATTGCTTAAGTTAACATAACACAAATTCTTATTTCAACTTTTCCTAGAAGGCTGAATACTTTTCAGTGTTGAATCAATAGGAATACTTTTCAGGTTGAATCAAATTACTTGGATTATTTGGCTGCAGCTATTTTCTCTATACAATGTAACTCCGCAAACCTGCAATGTGCAATGGTATGTAATCTCTTGAACCTTTCCCCCCCTTATATCTACACCAAGCCACAAAGCCTAGCCTGTTGATGAGTGATGACAAAGATCACAATGACTGTGTTGAATTTACTCTCCGAAGTTTTTTCTTTGGTTTAGACATCACCTCAACTGGAATGATAGACTCAAGGAGCTGCAGGAAATGAAATTAAAGATATAGAGATTAGAATTGACAACTAGTATATGAAAAATCAACTATATGGTTTGTTTGAACAAAGTACACACATGAGGTTTAACACTTGGTTATATCACTTATCAACAATTAAATGGTCATAATAGTGGATGATATAGAACAAAGTTATCAGACTATATAGTACAGAAGAAAATACAGTAAGAATTATGCAGATTCTTTCATATATAGAAATTCTACTATTTCCTAATTCAACCAAAATTATAAAACTTAGGCACTGAAGTAATGCAAACATCAAAATTCGCCAAAAGCTCTAAAAAATCTCCCTAAGATATCTTAAACTGCAGGTTCAACTAAGTGGCTTGAACAAATGTAATTTAAGAATACATAAAGTCTAGGCTAGTGCAAGGTAGCACAATTAAACAAGTATTATGCTCTGTATTGAATAATAACAGTCATGGTCATGTGTATTAGAATAGAGAGTTTAGTTCAAAAGGACAAGTTCAAGCAGCAAGATAGAATGACTCAGAAGCAACTCATTCCAAAAGAGACTATAAATTGCTATTTTTTTTATCAGATATATATATATATATATATAAATTGCTATTAGCACAATAATCATAGTAACTTAAGTAATTGAGATAGCAATGGGGTTAAATGGAAAGTTGCCAATGTATTCCACTGATAGTTCACAGAAAGTTCAATATTCAAGTTGTATTCCTTCATTTTTCCTCTTTTTTTTTTCTAGATATTGGGGAAAAGGACACTTCGAAAGTAGTAATGTTTAATTTATTTGTTATTTGTGACATTTATGGATATTTAAGACATAATTAGTATCTTTCTCCAAATTATATATTGTATGCACTTAACCGAGAAATCATGGTGAGGAGGGTCCCCCACCCCCACCACACCCAAAAATTATTAAAAAGAGAGAGAGCCTATAACACATGAACACTTCTTAGATACTTCAATTGCCCAATTTTCATGATTTATCACTGCAAACACTATAGTTTTAACAACACAATCCTATCAGAAACTTGATCTTTGATAGCATCATTAAGCTGGAATTTACTACATTTTTAATCTCAAGCTTGAGCTTCTGACCATCATTGAAGCCACATTTATTAAAAGAAAATTATAAATGGAATTTGGCTTCTTTAATGAAGACATTTACATGCCAGTTTCAAGTATACCAGATCAAACACACAAAAACATGCAAATTAAAATGTCAAAAACAGAGCAGATATATCACACACCTGTTTTTTCCTCTGCCTTCTCATCTCAGCCTACAATCAAGACCCAAGATTTCAAAAACCAATAAAACAAATCAGATTCCAGGCACAACAAAAGATGTGACTCAAATTAACTACTCACAAACAAAAAAATTGCATTAACCAGCTAAAGGAAGTTTCAAACTTTCAACATCACAAATGCTAGCAATGAGAAAATTTTACAGAACGCCAAATCATGAAATCCACAAGTGAACTAAAAAAATACCCATTGAAGAGAATTTTCCAATGAAACCAATTCTATGCTTTCATTTCAACCATTCACACCACCACCACAAGGCCAAAACAGAAAAATCACAACACCATAGATTCCCAATCTAACTGCATCATAAAAATATATAAACCCAACAGCATTAAAACCGCACCTCTTCATTTATTAACCGCACATTCTCTTGTTCTAGCTGGTGAACCAGATACTCAAGCTCAGATGTGTAAGCCTGTACAGCAAAACAACACCCCCACCGATCAGCTCCATAAGAAAATCCAATAAACAAAAATTAAACAAACAGATAAATAAAATGAAGAATAGTAAAAATTAGATACAATTTCCTTAAAAGCTCTAAGCTTTCACCCCAACAATCTAAGTTGACTTTTAATACAGTCTTTAATGGTATTACACTAAATGCACCTAGAAACCACAACCCAGAAAATTGAAAATGCTAACTTTAATCAAGCTGGTTCCCCAGCAACAAAAAACAAGAAACCCACGTTGAGAAAAAAGCGAAACTAAACGTAAAAAAAGTGAGAAGAACAGCACCTGCTTGCGTTCTCTGGACCTAGCAGCAGACTCTCTGTTCTTAATCATCCTCCTCTGTTTCTGAAGCGTTGCTTTATCAACCGGTTCCTCAACGGCCCTTCTCTTCCCTTTCTGAACCGAATTCGAGGGTCCGGCGACGCCGTTCCCGAAAGGCTCAACGGAGGAGGAGGAGCCTTCGGCGGGGAGAGAGAAGGAAGAAGGAGCATGAAGCGGAGGAGGCGGCGGAGGCGGAGGAGGAGGAGGAGCAAGAGCCCCTCTGATATCTTCGTCTCTGACGGCGCCGGCCTTGGTGAGAAAATCCTCCAGCGTCATCCGGGGAGGCTCTCCGGCGTTGGCATTGTCGTCGGCTACGACGGCAGAGTGGTGGTGGGGGTCGGAGGCGGCGGCGCCGGCAACGATCTCCTTCCAGACGTCGTCCACTGTCTTGGGGGTTATGGACTTGAGAAGGTCGTCCATGGGTTGCAGATCGGAGAGAAGACACGAAAAGGAAGATATAGACGAAGAAGATGAAGAGTCGCGTGGCAGATCCGGATTCGTCGAGACAACCTTCGACGACGCCATGCCGCGTTTCTAGCCGTCTTTTTTTCTATTCTTATTTTCTTCGACTTCAACTGCTACGAAACAAACAAAACAAACACTCCCAGGAGTTCTCTCTTCTCTCTCTCTCTCTCTCTAGCTTCAATACTCCATTTGTTTTTTAATTTTTTAATTGAGTTCACACTATCTAAAAGAAAAGTATAGAACCATCCATCATCATCATCATCAACAACTCATGTTCCAAGTCACACAATTAAACAAATGCTTCTTATTCTCTCCACTCACACATGTCTCCCGTGATTTTGTTCTCTAATTTTTTGTTTTTTTTTTTTAACTTCCTCGTTTCATTTTATTTTTTACATTCAAGTGCAACAACAATTACATCATGTTTGTTGGTTCTGTGGAACTATTTTTTCATTCAATTATAAATTTTAAAGATTAATTTGACATTAAATTCTAAAATATAAAAATTAACTTTCGTTAAATTATGCATAGAACGTAATTGTTGTATTTGTTTATATTCATCAAAGACCAAAATAGTTAGATGTTTGGTAAAAAAAATTAAAAAATACTAGTTAGTAATATTAAGTTGGAGAGAAAGAGAAAATAAAGATAGAAAAAAAAATCATCAACGACTATTTTTTAAACAATCAAATTTTAAAAAATGGTACATCATGACAATCGTAACAACATTTTAGAATCTTTGATCATCATAACACTTTAGCAAGAAATTTGGTTTGTTTTTTTTCATGGATTTTTCTTAATACTTTTTTTACATATATTTGGAGATTAAATCAATCAATTTGTTCTTTCAAGACCAAAACAGTTATTTATCCATTTTTTATATTAAATTCTCACTATTTTAGTATTAAGTGTGAGAGAAAAATATACTAAAGATAGAGAGAAAAATTCATCACAACTTATCTTGGTGACATTAAAGTTTTAAAAAAATGGTTCATTTATAATTTTTAAGAATCTTTTTTTTTTGTCATGATATTAGTATGAATCATCTTTTAACAAAAGATAAAAATAATATAAGATCTTCTTTCTAACATAATTTATTTCATATCAAAATTAACATCAAAATCTTATAGATTTATGTGATTATAATTATTGTTGTATTGTTTGTAATTTTTTAAAATCACAATTGTGATCATAATTAAAAATCTTTGATAATCATAACTCTTCAACAAATGGTTTGGTTTTTGTTGCATTTCACCAATTCTTTTTTAATACTCTTTACATATTGAGAGATTTAATAAAAAAAAATCCTTTCCAAGACCAATATAATTACTTATAATTTTTCTATAATGAATTTCCACTATTTTAATATTAATTGCGAGGAAAAAGATTGCAAAAATAAAGGGACAATTAACGATCACCGACTCATTTTTTTATTTTGCATTAAAATTCAAAAAAATTGTTTACCACTACAATTTTAGTGTTTTTTTTAAGAAATTATAATTTTAGTTATAACATAAAAGAAATAGATATTTGGGATTATAACTATTGTTGCATTGTTCCTAACTTTTTAAAATATAAAATCATATATAAAATCACAATTACAATTGTAACTACAATTTAAAATGTTTGATAATCATAACATTTCAACAAATTAATGTTTTTGTTTTATTTAAGGATTTTTTTCTTAATTATTAGGCTGTGTTTAACTCAGCTTATTTTTAACTTATAAATTACTTTTAAGTTAAAATTAAAAATAAAAACTTAAAAAAATAAGTAAAAAATTATTTATCAATATTTATTTATCTTTTTAACTTAAAAATTTTTTAAATTTAAAATATAACTAAATAAAGAAAAATAATTTTAATAAGTAATTTTTACTTTAAATTTTTTTTATTAATTAATATTTAATATAATTTTTATTTAAAAATAACTTATAAATTAAAAATAAATTGAAAGAAGTAGTAACTTATTCACTCTCAATCTGTTAGTTTCATTGTACATGCCCTCAAATGTCTGTTATATTAAAAAAAAAAAAAAAAAAAAAAAAAAAAAAAACAAACGTAGCTAAATAAACAGTACTGTAAATATTGTTGTTTCTTCGAAAGAATGAAAAAAGAGGAGTTAGTGGAAGCTTTTCCATCTTTTTCACTTTACGTCTCATGCATCATTTCTTCATCATGCTGCTTCTGTTCAGTGTTCACCATTGGTTGCTTTTGGCCTTGTGCAACTCAACATAAAATAATAGACGCACGTGCTAATATGAAAAACATTCATTTCATTTCCAATTGTACTAACACATTAATATTGTACTACTACTAACTAGTTATTAATTATGTCTATGTTCAACATGTGGAAGATTTCAAGATATATATATATATATATATAGTACATGCGTATAGTGTATAGTGCATATAAATTAATGTTTG
Organism: Amphicarpaea edgeworthii; assembly: GCA_014843725.1. NCBI lineage: Eukaryota > Viridiplantae > Streptophyta > Magnoliopsida > Fabales > Fabaceae > Amphicarpaea > Amphicarpaea edgeworthii. The sequence goes on from CM026328.1 coordinate 24,997,414, forward strand.
ATTTTTAAAGACCCTATATTAAGTAAGAAAGAATAGTTTTATTAGAATATCAATTGGACATTTAAATTTTCTTAATAAATTTAACATTAAAAAAAATTAAATTTATATAATGACTATAGATTTTTTTTTTAAAATACTACGTTTCAAACATAATTCTATATATTAAATCTTTTAGAATTAATTTATTTCCACAATGAAGCATAATTGAAACTCAAGAATTTTGAATTTACCTTAAGAAAAAGCAGCATCTCACTGTAATAGATAAAATATAAACTAACCAGTAATCACAGGCTTAATGACTAGATAAGTATTATAGACTTTTTAAAATCTTAAAACAAAAACACATATGGTTAGGTTAACGACTGAAACTTCTTCACGTGGCTAGTATAATGAACAGATTATAGTACACGTCATAATGTCAAAATGATGTTGAAGTGATATCAAGTTTGCACGAAAGTAATGCAAAGAATGGGCAAAAGAAGTAACCAAACATGGGGAAATTGAGAATAGTAGAGCACCACACATCAACATGAGTTTCGTACCTAAAAGTTTTTGGAAGAAATAATGATTGAACCTCATAATTTATGTTGGATCACGTTTAACATTTATTGCAAATTAACAAAAACTGACATTGGGATGTACCACATGTTTAAGTTGCCTCAAAAGAACAAGTCTGAAATTAATTTCACTTTTAAGAACGTGTTTAATTCAAAAATGAACCTTTTGCACCGATATTGGAAATAGGAGAATTCTTACCTCTTTATAAAAAAAAATTAGTTTAACTTTTATGGTCCAGTTCAATTTTATTTTTTTTTTATAAAAAACAATCCAGTTTTTATAGTTTAGTTCGGTTCAATTTAATTCGATTCAATTCTTAATAATTCAGTTTGGTTCAATTTATTTTTAACAACTCTGGTTTCACTAGACACTTAGAAGCAAGGGATGAGAAGTTTCTTAACTGGTGATCAAAATTTCAGATACCTTTTTTTTTGCATTAAATATAACATATTATCATTTCTCAGTATTCACTATTCAGTTAAGTGCAGGTTACAATTTTCCTTGTCCTCATTCCAGGAAAAAACGACATAAATTACACCAATTTGCTCAACTACACATCTATTTAACAACTAAATGTGTGTTTGGATTGATGTCAAAGATACGCACAAAACAATATTTCCACGTTCAATCAAAGATAAAAGGATGAAGCTACCGCAGGAGGAATTAGAGGGGACGCAGACCAAATCATGCTAAACGTATATCTAAACATACACTAACCCTAATCTTCATCAAAACCCGCCACGTCGGCATCAGCTTCTCCATAGTCATTGTCCTCAGCTTGTGCTTGACCATCAAATGCTGCAGCATTGTCAGGCTGCACAACATTGTCTACCATATCAGCAGGTTCGGTCATCTGAGATGGTTCAGCCACCTTTGTTTGCATGGATGTCAAATTTTCATTACTAAAGAATGAGGAATATGGCTGTGAAACCTGCAGATGAAAGTTATTTAGTTGGTATTCAGCTAGATGCAAAAAAATTTAGGTCCATAATCTAATTATGAATGTATTATGCATAGATTCAAGTTGACCAACAAATGAATATTTATCTAAAACATCATAGATAAAAGGAACATGTACTAATAGAGTGTGCAAATTTTGATTAATTAGCCTCTATTAGAATTCTTATTTTATTGGATCAAATTCACTGCATTGCTAATAGTGGACATATAAATGATTTCTCAGCGCATTTACTTTGAAAAAACAGTTCCTTTTCTCTGCACTTTCCACTAGCTTGTTCCATTGTTCACTCCTCCTTAAAGTTGAGGCAGATCCAACCACCTATATAAACGACAGAAAAAATGGATCACGTTTCAGGCGTATGGAACAAATGAAACTCCTGAAAGCATCACATTGATAAAAAAACAAAAAAGATACATTACCAACACTGCAGACTTTGCTCTAGTGATCCCAACATTCATTCGTCGGATGTCCTCCAGAAACCCTATACGGTTATCTTTGCTTGCCCTGACACATGAAAATATTGCTATGTCCTTTTCCCGTCCCTGAAAGAGAGAAGATTATTCTTTAATCTCAAAATGAAAATAAAGGACATCGTGATTAACATTAAGCTATTTACCTGACAACCATCAACAGTACATATATCCACTACTTTCTCAGCTGACGTTCCAAAGGTCTCTTCAAAACGTTTTTGGAAGAGCTTGACTTGTTGACTATAGGGTGATATAATTGCAACTTGGTTACCAGACTTCAGTGTCGGATAAAGTGAAATCAGTTTTTGATACAAGTATAGAACAAAGTCAACTTCCTCAACATTTATCCATGAACCACTTCCAGATGGTCGAGCTTCATTTCCCTCATGTATGTCAAAGAAGCAGAAGGGGCCAAAGCAGCGGTAATCATGCCATGCACGTATTGTCCGTGATTTGACCTCCTCACCATCTTCCAATGAGTTGTCATAAAACTCCCTAGAGGGAAAGCTTCTTATCTATTTGATCATAACATGACAAAACCCACTTAGAAAAATTGACAGGAAATTTCAAAATGATAAAAGTAATACAAGAAAGGAACATAAGGATGAATTTTCTCCAGCAAAAATACTGGCTACTTTGTTATGTGATGCAGTCAAATCCTACGAAAAATACTTTAGGAACAGCAGAAGTGTGATAGAACAGTAGGAACAGCCCGGCCAAAATAACTTTCATTCAAGAATGATCTCCTTTTCAGTTTCTCTCCCCTCCAAATACTACCTTTTATTACTTTTATCAATTGGTGTTTTATCAATATCAAATAGTAATAATGAGAAGCCAAAAAATACATTATAAGTATGAAGTATCTAGTTAGTTTTGGAGGCAATTCTCCTGTGCTTCAACCTCTTGACTCAGAGGCAATTCCCTTGAATCTCAATCTCTTGATATTCATTTGGACACAGAAAGAACACATAAATTAAACAAATTAATTTTGCAAGATTCTGCTTAACATATATTAGAAATAGGTTAAGTAAGGCCTAACTCAAATCCAAAACCTAATTCAATGGGGAAGGATAGCCCAAGCCTTCTAAGCAGTATTTTAGCCATATTCCTAGCCAATATAGAACATCTTAACAATATGCACCAACCTCAGGATGCATTCGGTATTGAGTCTTCAACATTTTAACTGGATAACCAGCCTGCTTCAATCTTTCAAATAGGCTTGTGCCATATCTTAAATTCATGAAATGAAAGAGACCAAACAAATCAGGTGTTAGCCAAAAGAATGGTTTAGTGTATTAAATTGATAACCATCACCAAAATAATTGTTTACCCATGATTCTTAGCAACGTCAGAAATTACAGTAGCTGGAAGTTGAGCTGGATCACCAACCTTGAAAAATAGCAAGAAAATGTAGCATCGATAAGGACAACATTCGCCCAAAATGATTTGAAAAGTCTTGGTCCAACAAGTTTTTAAAAGGGCTCAATAATTGTTGTAAATAATATTTCCAATCTCCAGGTCTTGTCCAGCCAATTAGTAAATCAATAGACATGAATTATCAATCTCATTCCTGTATACCATTTCATATCTTTTGGATTAAGAGTTACAATGAATAATGAATTTGCTTTCTTTACAGATGCTGTAAAAAAGCATCTTTATACATATTAACATGTAAATTAAGACATAGCTGCAACTGTAAAAGGTAAAATAGTGTAGGTTTCTATAATGCAAGGATCAGTGATGAAATGTACCAGAAAAACTTTTTTGCATTGATTGGCTAAAGGAACAAGAGTTGCAGGCTCCACCTGTCATATAAAGAGTTGAAATAAAATAAGCAACGTCAGTTTTAGATTAGATATTGACAATCCTTAATCGGCTGATTACAAATATTAACAAGTAAAGAATACTGTTAGAAATTACATAATAATAAATCATTTAAACTTTCCAAGATTGCCTATTTTCATTGTAATTTAGGAAACAAGAGTTAGAATTATTAGAGTCTAATTTATACCAAACTTTGTCAAGTTAGTTTATATTTCAAGCAATCTAACAAGTGATTCAGCAACTAAACTGAAGAAGGTTTCACACTTACAGCTTGTGCTGCTTCATCTATAATCACAACATCAAAGCTGCGGTTTAGTTTACTAAAAACATGGGAACCACTAAAGCTGAGAGTTGAGAAGACCTGCCAAGCACAAAGAAAATATTAAGAAAATGACATTGCTTTTTGCTTTTCCTTTTGCATTCAACATAAGTGTGAAATATATACAATTGTGGCCTCATCTAAAATTGCAGCCCGGAGACTATCATCATTACTGCCCGTAGGACCGTTACCCTGTTTATTGATGGATGTTTTGTTGCCACTGGTACGTTTTTGTTTCATCTGCATGTTAAAACTTTAATCATCAAAATCCAAATTAGATTTAAGTGCAGATTAACAGTACAAATTGCAATATAAACAGAGATCCTGTAAATAAAATTTAGACTACCAATTCATCAGTAAAAAAGTACTGCAAAATTGACAGGTTTGAACCAAGTTCAAGAAATATGTAAGGATGGTGAGAAGCTAAAGCAATCTAAAATAAATGAAATATAACCTCCTTCACACATGCCTGCAACACATTCACCGAATCACTGCCATAATTAACTCCAAAGAATCGATATTCTTTATAGGAACAAATGTCCCAGCCTTTTCATCTAATTTTAGATCACACACTATATTAAGGTCTTCATTAATTTAATGAAATTAGAACCCCTTAGGTCTGATTTTTAACTTCTAAAAGTGGTAAGTTTTTATTGAAAAAGAAAAAATTTATTACATATTTAGATTTTCAACCAATGAATCTTTTCTTTCTCAATAAAAACTTACCACTTTTAGATGCATAAATCAGCCCCAAGTGTTGATGTTAATAAAACCATTTATTTAATAGTTAAGCTCCCCTCCTGACCTGCCACGCATGATCATGGCATTATAACCAAATTTTACAGAAGTTATATGGAAGATTAAATAACAACAGTGGCAGAATAGCCAATTAAAACACATTTGGTCTAGTCTTCCACATACAAGTTCATCCAGGGAAACAGCCTTGATAGAATGATGTGCTTTGAGACCAATCCGCACAATTTTAGGGCAATAAACACGGTCATTTTCATCATGTATACCTGAGAACATCCATGAACAACAATTAAAAAATAAATACGCAATCATGGTAAGATTAAGATAGTATAGAAATAAGGCCACACAACCAGGATGGAAATGACATCTCCCTAGTAAAGGTTCCCAGTAGAAATCTTAACCCCCAACCCAAACAGAAACTTAGAGGGACAAACATCATAGTGCACTAAATGCATCATTTTAATTTTTATATAAGAAATTTCAATTCTGCAAGCTTCAGAACTTTTAGCATTAAAATTTAGTACAGAATCACTTTCAGCTTACTAATTACCAAATTTTGCATGCTATATAAACAAATAATCATTGGCACTCTTTTGCTCTAGTAGCATTCTCACATCATGGAAGGAAATGTTAATGTAGTGCAAAAGAGAAACCTTTTTTTCTCAAATAAATGCATTAGAGAAACTTCATACCTCCGTTGAAAACCCTCAACACAATCTCATCAAGGGCAGAGTTTGATGGGGCGCATACTAACACTCTTACACGATACTTACGACTTGAAGTTACAGCTTCAGGTTTCTGATAAAAAACCATCATTAGAGAAGATACTTTCTGCAAAATCAACAATTTTAACCAACAAAAAAAGTACTTACTAGTTCATTTCCAGTAGTTGGGAAAAAACCATCATCGCCATCTTTCGGCATCAAACTATCCCTTGGATTAATACCATTAAGCCATGGAGACGCTAGTGCCCAATGTCTTTTTCTGCCAAAGGAAAAGGGAATAGAAAAAATTATAAAAAAAAAAATCCTCTAGCAAGATGAAACATGAAAAGTGCAATCTACTAAGTACTAACAAAGCTAGTATAACAACCATCTTTGTTCTATTTTAATTGTTCTTGGGGAAGAGTGGTCACCATCCCAAATTGATTATAAAATTAATAAGACTAGATGGTACAGCGATATAACAGAAGATCTTACAAGGTGAAATTAATCAATAAGGTGATTGTGGAATATATAATTTAAATAAAACTAACTATTGCAAGACACTTGTGCAACATCATCTAATCAAATTGAATTATTCTTGAAGTCCCCAAAGGCTAAGAGTGAAAGAGGAACCAATATGCAAGGGATACTAAGGAGGCCAAAATCAACTTTATTAGTTTGGAAGTGTATTCTGCTATAGACCTACATTCATAACCTAAACTAAATAAAACTGACTTATCTGACCTAACGCATCAATCATCCAGAATTGTACTTTGATTATAATCACTTATTAAATGAAAACCTACTTATGAATATTCTAATCCAAATACTTTCTTTGGACCTTGGAGAATTCTAAAGTACACTTAACCCAGTCGGCTTTCTCTCTCTTGTCGTCCTTCACACAGATACCAAATAAGTAATCATCCAGATCACTTGATTGTATAAGCCAAAGTCCAGAAACTGTACCTTAGCTTTAAACAATCCTCCCAACTTCTTATGATGCCAATGTAAAGTTAAACCAACTTAAGTAAGAGAAACCAAGAAAATGTACACTTAAATACAGCTATTTTCTTGATGTTTACAATATAATATGAATATCAATTTTTACCCTCATTGTTGAACTTCTACATTGATTCAAAACAATATTTAAATCTGAACTACTGGAAGATAGGCACAGCCAGAGAGCAAATATGTATATAACACAAAGCAAGAAGAAACCAATAATGAAAAGATTAAAAAAAAAATTTAAAAGATGTCCCATGTGGGGGATAAAAATAAATATCATGTTAGAATCACAGGAAAAAACCAACATCTATGACATGAAGTTTTCTAGAATAAGTGAAGCCTAGATATTCTCAAGGCAAATCTTACTTCTCCTCAATAGGTAATTGTGGTCCCTGCCTTAGCTCATAGGTCCTGCTTCCAAGAAACAAATATCAATAACAATATGTATGAGTAGAGAGAAACATTAGGCAAACGTGTAACTATAAATTGCTTCAAAATCTCACCTCTACCATGCACAATCTTATAATGCTTTGCACAAGACAACAATAAAAACCAAAAACAGAATTTTTAGACATATAAGACTGCGGAAATATATAAAAATATTATACTTACTTTGAATGCATTCTTGTAGGAGTTGCATGCAAAATGGTACTTAGAATCCCAAGTATGGTCTGAGTTTTCCCAGTCCCTGGGGGCCCCTGAAAGGAGTTGGTTAGGCTCAATTGCATTTTTTCTATATATATAAAACGAAGCAACTACTATACATTGACAAAAACACAGATACATGTCACATTGATGTCTAGCAAAGGGATAATGCATGTCAGATAGAAACTACAACAGCAGGTACGAAATCAAGAAAGGACCTAGCTTCAGCAAAAAATCTGGAAAGGACCTAGTGACATGATATAAACAAACACGGTAACCTGTTTTCTGGTAGTAATAAATTACAAACTCCAACCCAGTGGTCTGGCTTCATATGATAAGAAACAAAAAAATAGCAAAGGATAAATTATATCCGTTACATGAAATCAAGAACTGAACCAGTTCACAATTTAACCAGTCTAACTGGTCAGTCTGTTTCTTACAGAACTTTAAGAAAATAAGAAATTTGCCCAGGCTTTATGGAGGTCAAAAAGAAAATCACAGAATTAATTTTTCCTAAAATCAGATAAAAAACTGGCTGCATGAAAGCTTGAAATCAGCAGTTACTTGTAATCAATTTCTTTCAATTCCCAACTACAACAAACAAGTCTTTGTACAAAATAATTCTGCATACACTGATAAACATAACATCAAATATTACCTAAAAGAAAAGGCAAGCATGCAAAAGCATTAAAAGAATTTTACAGGCAAAGCCAGACATAGAGAACAACCTGAATCAGGACAAAGGCTTTTGATGATAGACCAGCCTGCAACAGAAATAAAATGTTACTGTGGAATAAATAAATGCTACATGAGCTTTGTGTCTTATAAAAGAATAAAAACTTTTGATCAATCTTCCCTTTCTTATAAAGATTCTTTGGCCATTTTTTTCTCTCCTCTTTGTTGTTTGACTTGTAACTTATTATGGCATATGTTGTAATGTAGATTTTTCTTATAATTGTGCATGCTTGGATGAGCTTTAAACTAAAAATGCAAAAAATGGGTTTCTTTCCTAGCAAATTATGCTTCTAGAAAAGAAGACCTTACAAAAGCTAACTTTGAGAAAGGAGAAACTGTTCAGACATTAAAAAATACTTTTTGAAGATTGCATCCAAATGTAAAATAGCTTTTACTTTTTTCAAACAATCTTTCTAAAGGGATCATCAACAAAAAGATATTTTCTCTTCCAAAAAAGTACTAAGAGTTTCATAAAACAAAAGACAATGATAAAGAAGAAAGCATATATGAAGATGGGAAGAGATTCATGAGCTTTAAGTTTTTTGTTTTACTGCTCATTTTAATTTTGATTTTAGGTAGTTTGTTTTGGAGCTCATTTACTCTTGCATTTCTTTTTTTAACTTCTATATCATAACCAAAAGAAATTAAGATGACATTGAAATTGTAAAAGTCCAAGCCTTTAACATTGACAAAAGAAAAGAAAATGGGGAAACAAGGAGCATGTTCAAATTGGGAAAACTTGGAAACAAGAAAAGTGAGAAACATGACTCTGAATGCTATGTTATGCATGATAATACACTTAAAGTAATACATCCTGAATTTTAATTATAACATCCTTTAACTAATGTCAAACAATTACAAACTTGAAAACATACCATCTTAAGTAATTGTCAGAATCCCATATTTATCCATTCCAAACAATATATCAGTAGCAAACAAAGATGCAAAGAGAAAGAACACTGGATTGCTTAAAAAAAAAAGATAATTAATAAACCTGAAACTCAGTTGATGAATAAGTTTTAGTTACTTTGTTGAACTTCTAAAGTAAAAACTTACTGTTATTGCCTCTTGTTGGTACTGATTGAAAGTATTTTCAACATATTCCCGCAAAGGTATTGGGATTTTCCAACCCTCAACTTCTTTGCCAAAATTCTCTCCAACTGCATTTAATATTAAATCCTTGTATGGGAGACAACCTATAGTTCGTACAGCCAAATACTCACGAGCAATGGTAGATAAGCTGCACAGCTGCATGATTTTCACATTGGATCAAAGGCCAAAGTAATTTTTTATAAGAACCTTTCTGCGGTTAAGAAAAAAATAATGAAAACCTCTACCTCTATTATAAATTAATAATACAATTCATTAGTCAAGGATGGAAGCCCCCCAATTATAAAAATCACACAATTGATATCAGTTTAATAAAATTCCTATGAAAATGACATTTGAATTATTAATGAATAATAGATGGAGTCTTCAACATTCTATACAAGGAAAGAGGGGAAACTAGACCAAAACAGTGGAACTACATGAACTTCATGGATCTAGTCAATCATCCATGTAGAATAAAACACATTGCTACACAGAAGGAAGGTGAAATTTAAAAACCTTTTCAAAGAGCAGAAGTGGATGAAATTTAAAAAAAAACTACTTTCATTGGGATATCATATTTCACCTCTCTAGCAAGCATACGGATAGAACAAGTTACCTTCATAAAATATAACTGTCTCTCTGTCTCGCATATATGAGAACGCATGTTAACCAGTCTGGGGCAAGATTGTACATTATCTGTATTGAAATTTGAGAACTTTCCAGCAAGATAGAGTCTAACTCGAACAAGTCTTGTTTCAAAATATTTCCGCACATGTTCTACCAAGGCAAATGCATAAACAGTAGGTATTCTTTTGCCATCCAAAAACTGTACAGTGACAAATATTGATAGGAAATCAATTCAAAATACGCAAACAATTCTAAGTCCAAAAACACAAAACCTCCTATCACTATTAGTACCTTATCTTTCGAAAGCAGCAAAAGATCATTCTGTGATATTGATTCCCCCTCCATGATTTCACATGGAAATTCTATAAAATGAAAGTCATCCGCCTCGCTCCAACTTTTTACCACCCCCAGTTTCCATTCAGTCACTGTGGTCAGGCAAATGAAAAAAGTTCTTTAGCAACAACAAAAAGAGACCCTCCAAACTTTTTATTTTGGGGCCTAGGGTATCTCAGCCGAGAGACAATGACTAATTCGGAGATTCTATACTAGCCTTTCCTAATAGATGTTCTCCCATAGACACAGACCTAGGATCGAACTCCTAACTACATGCTTAAGGACACTTATGTGCCAACCATATTGGTTGCCCCTCCAAACTTTAAAACATGGAAAGCAATACCCTTTGTTTAAATTGAAGCAAGAAAGGGAGCTTTAATAGTCCTCTGGCCAGTACTACAATGCTATTCACAATTAACAAGCATAGTATAGAAAAGGCTAAAGACCTCTGACAATGCCACTGCTAGAACACTAATCCACAGAAAAAATAGACGCAAAAATAGTTGAAATTAAAAATACCATCTTCCTCCTCTTTCTCCTTAATGATCTGGGATTTGGCTTCTTCAAAGATGAGGGGTTCGTATGTGGCAATATAATCATCAACGTCTTTGTAGCGTTGCTTCACCTTGACGAGTGTTGACACCACAGTCCCTTTTTTCTCCTTGTTTCTCTGCTTCTGAAAGCATCAAATTTCAAGGAATGCAAAAACAGACAAATAAACAAAGGAAAAAGAGCAATGGAATGAAATCAAATGAATTGCCTTGAATTCCTTGAGGAGAGCAAAGTAGTCCCAACTAAGAATGATCTGGTAGAAGCGGCGGACTACAGATTCTTCCTGAAGCTTTTCCTTCTCCACCGCCATAAAAGAGTAGAGAAAGAAGGCACTGAAGGAGAGAAGAAAAAGAGTTTTAAGACTAAAATAAAAACACCCTTTTGAAACAAAACTAAACCGAATACTATTGTCAATGTCAAAAACATATTCTTATCTAGAGTGCGTGCAATCAACATAAAAAATAAAAAAAAAACACTTTGGTTCTAATGAAACATTCCTGTTGCCGAGACTTGGGAGTGTGATTACCTGGAAAATTGTGTGAGATTGCAACTTGGGGTGGTGCTGCCTCGTGCGGCGGCGATTGGAGGTTGTGTTTGTGCAGCGCCACGATATTCTCTTTATTTTAGTCTTGAGGAGTAATATTTATGTCTTTTTATTAATTTTTTACGTGTGAATTAATGGACTTTTTACATAATTCTTACTCAATCCGCTAAAAAATAATAATAATATTATTAAAATAAAATATGATTTTATTTTAACGTAAAATATGATTTTATTCTCTCATAAAATATTTGTTTTTTGGTTGTTGGTATTTATCTTTAAATTTTTTTATTTATGATAAATTTATATTTTTTTATGGCTAAACATTTTGTTGAGGAAATTATTAGAAAATGGTTAATCAAGTTTTAAATGTTGAGGAAAACAATTTTTGATAATTTTAAATTGTTAAAAAATGGTTAATCAATTTTTAAATGATTTTTCAAACAAATTTTGACAATTATTAACTACTATAAAATAAAACAATCAAAAGTTGATACTATGTCAATGTTTAATGGAGAAAACAAAAACTAAAAAAATACTTTGAAAATTAAGATTAAAAACAAAAAATTTTAATAATTGAGAAACTAAAATAATATTTAATTCTAAATTTATGTTTATATTTCTTTTAGGTAAAATGATTTTTTTATTCTTTATATTTTCTTTTTCAATTTGATATTTTATCTTTTAAAAAATTATTTTCATCGTTTATCTTTTTTAAAAGTGTTAAAATAATCAGGTTTTAATTAAACATTAGCATCATTAGTCTGAATCTTCTACTATTGCCTTTGTCTCTCTGTCTCTATTGCACCTCCCATCAACACTCCAAGGCCATTTCACCTTCTTCAAGCCTTAACCTTGCCCAAGTCCAACCTCCTTCCTCCCATGCTACCCCAACCTCACTCTCCTCATAGTAAAATTGCAGTATTTATTTGACTCTTTCATATTTCCAAGCCACTTTAATTTAAATATTCCACCTCTTTTATGTATTTTTTCATGCCAAATATATAATCCTACTTTTCACTCTCCTTCCTATCTTTTCATTTCTCATACTTTCATCCCTTTTATTTCCTCTCTATCAAATATATAATAAATTTATGCACATCAATCAAACCTCAACATTTGTGTTGTAAAAAAAAAAATACTAACAAGTTTTTTTTCGAGAAACATATACATATACAGAATTTTTTACTTTTAGTCTAATAATGTATCAAAAGTTCATTGAGGCAAACACATACATAAAAAATGTTTCAAATAAAAAAAAAAAGGCATGAATAACCAAATAATATACATAAAAATGCTTAGAAAAAAATTGTTATATGAGTTGTGAGGAAAAGAACCCGAGTTAATTATTTTGATAACTGAATTTTTTTAGTAATTAAAATTAGAATGGGAAATATTTATCTTTGAAAAAATAACAATTTTATATCAATTTCTTGATGAAGGAATTTAAAAAATAATAAAATACTCTGGACCTTGTCGAAGAAGTTAAAAAGTGAATAGGATCCTCAGAAGGCAGGACTAGTTGAGAAAACTTGGTTAAGGATATTTGGAATTCAACACGTTAACATGGTTATTCGGATTTGAATACTACTAATAAAAAAATGATGTAATAATAAATTCAAACGAATAGTATGTGTTTATATACCATTATTCAATTACAAATTAAAAATTAATATGTAGATAATTTTTTTGACTTATATAATAAAAAACTATTTTTTTTAACATTAATATGAACAATTATATTATCAACTAAATCATAGGAAACATACTTTAATTAATAATTACTACAAAAAATAATAAATTATAATTAAATAAAAAAAAGCTAATGATAATTAATGCCCATGCATATACTGTTTAAATAATAAAAAAATAAATAAAATAGCAATTAACCGACCTACTGTTTGAAACAGTATAAAAAAAATGAACAATCTCTCACAAGAGCAGTTTCGATCGATTCATCATGGCCACATCATCTCTCTCTGCCTCTGCACGCCAGAAGAACCCAATTCCATTTTCCCAATCGGAGATCGAAGCAGCGAAGCAACTCATACAACTCAGCAGCAGCGGAGATTCTGAAGAAGAAAAGGATCATCATCACTACAGCAGCAGCAGCAACAGCTGCAGCTACAGCGTCGTGCAAGGGACTAAACCGCATCATCAGAGGACCGCTGATTCCGCTGGCGGCGATGTTTCGTCCGTCGCGGTGGTAACTGCGGAGGAGTCCCAAGATGAAATCTTTGCGAGGAAGAATGAGAGGTACCGTTGTATTAAAGATTTGTATAGCGTTACCGCCCCTGTGGTGCTGAATAAAGCGAAGAAGAAGAAGAGGAACCTGTGTTTACATTAACATGTTCATTAATTACTAATTAGTGTGGTAACTTATAATCTAACTTTCCATGTTTGCATGCTGTAAAGTTGTACGTGTTAATCAGAAAGTTCTAGAAATTTGAAAATATGCACAGCCAGAAATTTCAAATTGATTCTCAGCTTTTTTTTTTTTTTTTTTTTGTTTCTCTTTCTAAGTGATGGAAGTATGGTTTAGTGCCTTCCTCAACCCTACGTAGGATTGCGCCTTACCCTGATCTTAACTGTTAGTCACACAAGAAAAAAAAAAAAAACTGGTTTTGGATAGTGTTTTAGCTATTTTTTCATACTATGGTTTCAACTATATACTATATAGTGTGTGTTGGGATACATTGAACAAAGCTCAAGTAAATGCTTTTTAGATTCTTGTATTAAAACTCCTGGTTTTTCCGTTTACATTGGATTTAACTTTTCAAACATACTCTATAGTTGGAATCGTAATTCCTCACAGTGTTTTATCCAATATCAGAGGTGGATTTAGTTAAGATTGACCTTGTTTTTGGTATTGAATTAATGAACAATATTGTTTTTCTGCTATCCTATAATCAGAGAGGAAGACGCAATTAAGATTAGAGAAAAACATTTACAGGTAGTGAATAAAATTGTGTTTCTATTATTACCTCATATCTTTTTGGCTTTTTCGTTTTCAGAAATTGGAATAAAACATTCCATGTAGGGTACGTAATTGGGGTTTGAAACCCCTCAATTTGAGTTTTGAACAGTTCAAGAGGGAGATTAGGACAGTGACCAATTGTGTTCGAAAGCTTGCTTATTAAATTTACTAGAATAGATTTTATTGGTCGATATGCTAGTTACGATCGTTGTCGTGCATAATTATATGACTACGGATTTCACACGTTAAACGCCACCGTTTACCAGCTTAATAATGTTGGGTGACAATTGACATTCACCCAATCTCAATGTTATGGATTCTGTACGAGAACGACATTACGGTTACTCATTTAATACAATAAAGTACAGTGTTACCTTCTTTTTTTGTATGGTAATGCTAACGGGATCGAGTTATATACTTATATATTGGTGGTTCCATATTCTTGTGCTAACCGAATTATAGATCAAATTAAAAAATTGCACCTGCACCCAACAAAAAGACTCATACTAGCTTGCAGAAAGATGACAGACTAATGTTAAATCAACAAGTGTGTATTTGATTTATTGTCACAATATTCTCAAACAGACGTTATGTTAAAAGTAAAATATTAGTGTCAATTTTCTTCGCTGTAATCATTTAAGGGTCGAGGTTCCATTCTAAAAGTTTCATAAGAGGTCTACAAAAGACAGAGAAAATATACTCAAACTCATTCTATATGAAATACTCAAACAATGAGTCATATTAGAAATGGAAGAGAACATCTTTTATCTACAATACCCCAACAATGTTTATTTTAGAACATAAGAAACTAAAAAAACCGTGGACAATTAAATGAAGATTACTCAAATGCATCCACGGGCTTGGCTCAAAATGTGAGTTCCTTCAATTTTTTTTGACGAATTTGAATGTATAGATCCTATTTGAGAAATGTACAAGATACAGGAAAATTTAATTCACAAATGAAAAAATGAATTCGAAAAATATTACCAATGTCTTACAATAAGTTTTTTTTTTTTTTTTATAAAAAAATACCATGAATTAATGACTCAGATGGATAACAAATAACCTATCAACAGAAGAAATATGAAGTGTACTTATAACTAAAAGTAGTGGGTGGCACACCTACCATTAAATAGTGCAAGGGTTAGAAATTGAGGGTATATACTTATCTTTAGGGTTGCAAAGTTTGCACGTAATTAAACTTGCACATAAAAAACAATTAGGCTTACTCCCACAGATCCACCGTCCCAGGCCAAATTAATTAGTTTTTTAATACTATATAAGAAAAAAGTTGTAGATAAACTTACAATAACAATACCTGTGCTTCTATAAATAATAATAAAAAACAATACGTATACAAAACAATGAATAAATTATAGATTAACCTGACATTTTATACCAACTGTTAATCGTGATAGTAGCAACTTATATTCTTTAACTAATAAATTTAGAGTTCAAATTCTAATCGTTTTTAATATGAAAAAAAAATACTTTACATTAAAAGAGGAGAATACATATTTGTTGTGTCTATTTGATACATCATAATTAAAAAAAACATTGACATTTTATGTGATTTTTTGAGATTATACATGATATTACTCTTTTTAATTGTATAAACGTATTTGAATTCATGAAAACAACGTATACTTTCCTTTTCATTTATTTTAATAAATTTCTTAGTAAAGCTTATTAATTAATTTATTTTGATTTTAACACAAGTTTCACGATTAGATTTGTGACATGAATTTTTATGCGATGGTCATTTATTAAATATAAGTATTTCATGTTTTTCATTAATCTATTTGAAACTTTTGATTGGTCCAATCCAATTCGGAACAAATCGTGTTGCATCTCTGTGGTTTGATCACACGTAAAACCTTGAAACCAGAATTGGTGACAGTATCTCCGTTTTGTTAATGGCAACTTTGTACGGTAGACTAAGTAGCAGAAACATAGTCCAACAACTGCCTCGTATCCGCTGTTGTCATGCCTCAGCTTCTCTAACACACAACTATAATTCGTCACCGTTCAACCAATCCAACAAAAAAATATCGAATCTGATTCGAAGTGGTAAACTAAGCGAAGCGAGAGCACTATTTGATTCCATGAAGCACCGAGATACCGTTACTTGGAACTCCATGATTAGTGGGTACGTGCATCGGAGAGAAATCGCCAAGGCACGCCAACTGTTCGACGAAATGCCCCGAAGGGACGTTGTGTCTTGGAACCTCATTGTTTCGGGTTACTTTTCGTGTCGCGGAAGCAGGTTTGTTGAGGAAGGAAGAAGGCTGTTTGATTCAATGCCCCAGAGAGATTGTGTCTCTTGGAACACGGTCATTAGCGGGTATGCTAAGAATGGAAGGATGGACCAGGCTTTGAAGCTCTTCAACGCCATGCCGGAGCGTAATGTTGTGTCCTCTAATGCTGTGATTACTGGATTCTTGCTGAATGGTGATGTGGACTCGGCTGTTGGTTTTTTCAAGACGGTGCCCGAGCGTGATTCGGCCTCTCTTAGTGCTCTTATTTCGGGGCTTGTTAGAAATGGTGAATTGGATATGGCTGCTGGGATTCTGCGTGAATGTGGGAATGGCGATGGTGGGAAGGATGATTTGGTGCATGCTTATAATACCCTGATTGCAGGTTATGGCCAAAGAGGCCAGGTGGAAGAGGCTCAGCGCCTTTTTGATGGGATTCCGAATGATCAAGGTGATGGGGATGAGGGTCAAAGGAGATTTAGGCGGAATGTGGTCTCGTGGAATTCGATGATGATGTGCTATGTGAAAGCGGGAGATACGGTTTCTGCTAGGGAACTCTTTGATAGGATGGTGGTGCGGGATACTTGTTCTTGGAACACCATGATCAGTGGCTATGTTCAAATCTCCAACATGGAAGAGGCTTCAAAGCTTTTCAGGGAAATGCCAAGTCCTGATGTACTTTCATGGAATTCGATAATATCTGGGTTTGCGCAGATGGGTGACTTGAATCTTGCAAAAGATTTCTTTGAGAGGATGCCCCACAAAAACCTGATCTCATGGAACGCAATAATAGCTGGTTATGAGAAAAATGAAGACTATAAGGGTGCTATTAGCCTATTTTCTCAGATACAACTAGAGGGAGAGAGACCAGATAAACACACATTATCTTCAGTTATCAGTGTGTGTACTGGGTTGGTGGATCTTTACCTTGGTAAGCAGTTACATCAACTTGTCACAAAGATCGTTCTTCCAGATTCACCAATAAACAATTCCCTTATTACCATGTACTCAAGATGTGGGGCAATAGTTGATGCATGCACTGTATTTAATGAGATAAAGCTTTATAAAGATGTGATCACTTGGAACGCAATGATTGGAGGCTATGCATCTCATGGCTTAGCTGCAGAGGCCCTAGAGCTTTTCAAACTGATGAAAAGGCTTAAAATTCACCCTACCTATATAACCTTCATTTCAGTTTTGAATGCATGCGCCCATGCTGGATTAGTTGAAGAAGGGAAGAGGCAATTCAAATCCATGATTAATGACTATGGTATTGAGCCACGAGTTGAGCACTTTGCTTCCCTTGTGGACATCTTGGGACGGCAGGGGCAGCTTCAGGAAGCTATGGATTTGATAAATACCATACCATTTAAACCAGATAAGGCTGTGTGGGGTGCATTACTAGGTGCTTGTAGAGTGCATAATAATGTGGAATTGGCCCTAGTAGCAGCTGATGCTTTGATCAAACTTGAACCAGAAAGTTCTGCTCCATATGTGTTGTTATATAATATGTATGCTAATTTAGGACAATGGGATGATGCTGAGAGTGTGAGAGTGTTGATGGAAGGAAAGAATATCAAGAAGCAAGCAGGGTATAGTTGGGTAGATTGATTTGCCAATGAGAATTTTACTGTTTTAGAAGGACTTCTTCAATCAGCAATTGATGTCAGATCATGCCATTGTTAGAAATGCTTGCATTCAACTTAACCATGTTAATACAGTCAGATAGGAAAAATGATCATACAGTCAGATAGGAAAAATGATCATGACTGGTTAAGTAGATATTGATGTAAAATGATAAACGTTGGTTTGACATGGAAGAAATAGTGTCTTCTGGCAAACATTCAGAGGTAAGAAAGTGGTAGTTATTGTTATTCTTGGATGGGTGTATAACTTTGTAAATTTGTAGCTTACAAACTACTGTCATAAATCTCATAGCTCGTTTCATGTTGCTTATAGTAGATCAATTTGCCGGTCACAACAATTCGTGATTTCCACCTTGGATGGCTGAAGATTGGTATGTTGCAATTTTTCAATTGCTCCTCATTTTTTTTTTATCTTTTATGATATGCGTGTTTTTGTGGAACCTTATGTATGAAAGTTTTCACAAACATGTGATACAGGATGTCAATCCCGTTCTTAACTTCGTTTGGAATGACAATTTCATCATTAATTGCATTGCCTATGAGAAAGAAAAGAATGTAGAAAGGAAAACATCATTCAAATTAGTGTTTTGAGGTTTATGCTGCATAATTCTTTTTCTTTTTTTCTGGTTTTTCATGTCAGTGGACAGATTAGTGATAATAGTTTGGTGCCAATTATTAGGACTATTTTTCACTCAATTTTTTGTTCTCGAAGGAGATCAAACTTCAAATCCCAACCCTTTCATGGATTTATAAATGCAGAATGTCATGCATTGGACCAAGAATGGAGTGCTCCAGGTTATCACTGGACACTGGAGATAGCTGAAGTTGCCCGTGGAGCATGGTACAAGGTCACAGTGACAGGATGTACACAATCCAGATTTGCCTGCGTATGAGAAGTGGTTTGATTTGGAAAAATATGTTTATTATTTTCATTTTCTGATTATAGTTTTTAAATTTATTTTTTCATGATTTAAAATAGGTTAATGACCTATTTTGTCATCTATCTAGAAAGTATGAATTATTGTAGAATGAATAATGCATTTCCATTTTTGACATCTTGAGATTTGAGTGTTTGACCTTCAAGCAGCTGTCCATCATCTCCTTCTTCCCCTATTTTTTTTTTTTTTAATTTTGAAATTTGAAAATTCCCTCCACAATTAATTTCTTAAGCACTTTTTCCTTTCTTTTCTTTTTTTATTCTACTTTCAGTATTTTCTTCCTCTAATTGTCAAGTTTTAAAAAAAGACCAAAAAACAGTGTAATGGGAATAGTTTAGACTTTTTTTTTTAAAAAAAATGGACAGTTTTTAAATAATAATGATTTTTTTTTTGAAATTGTCAAATTAAAATTCTAAAAATGGTCAATTTTAAAATTTAGTAAATTAAAATAATAAGTAAAAACCACTAAAACTGAATTATCAACTGTGCATCACGTAATAATACTTATGATTTTTTTTTAGGGAATAATAATTGCATGAAATATTTGCTCATATTTTGAATTTAAATATTTCTTTTTTATTTCACTGTATTGTTGTCACAGCCTACAGGGCTACAACAATGAACACAGCCATAGTCTCTTTTTCTCTGCAACAACAGTCAACAATCACTATTTTGGCAGAATCTCCGCCAAGTATCCCTTGAGAAATTAATTCACTTTCCCTCTATAAAAGCAAAACCTAGAGTTCCCAAATCACCAATCACAATGAAAGCCTCCATCAAGTTCCGCGAGGAACAACAAAAACCCCTTTTCCGTGGCAAAGTCCCTCTGAGCATCCTCGGCATGCCCTTCCAATCCGGCATAGTCGCTGGCGACTCCAAAGAACTCACTCTCAACCTCTCCACTTTCTTCGAATCGGGTCCCTCTCTTAAAGTCGCGTACCGACCCAACGATTCCAAAAACCCATTCTCTCTGATTGTGAAAACGGGAACTGGACTCTTCGGTTCCCCTCTCAAGAGCTCCATGCTCATGAGCTGCGAGTTCAATGTTCCAGCCAGAACCGGTTCCCCGCTCTTCATGCTTCACTTCAAACCCCGCTTCGGCGACTTCACTTTCAAGAAGACGACGCAGTCCTCGATTTTCGATGGAAAAGGTTTTGGCTCTCTCAACGCGCAAAACAACGCCGTTGCTGTTGAGAACGGAGAAGCTAAAACGCCGATAATGGAATCGTCCTTCGCTGGAGCCAAGGTTCCGATTCTTGGAGTGGACTCCCCTGCCGCCGGCGCCGTCGCGGGGATGTTCTCCGGCGTCGAGGTGGCGGCGCGGACGACGCTGCCGGTTCGGGGACGCGCCGCCGTGAAGTTCCGGTGGGGAGTTAGGGTTCCGTCGGATTTTAAAGGGAACAACGCGTTTCAGCGGATTCCGTTTCTCGTTATGGATAAGATCGGCGTGGAGCACATGATGGAGTGCGGCGATTCGAAGAAGGGGAAGGTGGATGCCGCGGAGAAACCTAGGGTTCCGGCGAGTGCTGACGTGGCGGAGGCGTGGATTGCGGTGAAGCGGCAGATGGAGGTTCTGCAGGCGGAGAACGGGCTGCTGAGGAACGCGGTCGAGGATATCCGGCGAGAAGTTGTCGGCGTCCGAAGCGGAGGTTCGGTTTTGGGGAAAAACCCTAATGCGAGAAAGAATGATAAGAAAACGACGTCGGATTATAGCAGTTTTCCCGGGAAATCTACCGAGGCTGAAGCCAGTGAAGAGTTGAAGAAAGCGTTAATGGGAGCAGCTGCTGGCAGTGCTTGAATTTTGAATCCGTCGAAACGGAATGCAATTAATTGCACTGTCATTGTTTTTTGTTAGTATATTGTTCATAATTTCTCTTTGGGGGGTTGGGTGTAGAATTGTCTGTCACAGTTTTTAGTTTCAGTTTTGATGCTGCGAAATTTTCTTGTGTATTATGATGATGATGATGATGCTATATAGGTTGGTTTGGTTCGTCAAGGCTTTGGTCCCTACAAAGTGTTGGATTGAATTGGACAGGTTTCTTATAAATTGGATTTATCTACTGATGAAGAAATTAAACTGCTTTTTCCTACTTTTTTCTGGAGGAGTATTGATGTATGCCATGGGTCATGAGAGACGATAGTTGAGTTAGTTCAGGCCAATATATACACATCAGTTTTAGTTGATAGGAATACAATTAGATTTTTCTCTATTCTTGAATTCTGTTCTGTCTTATTTTCTATTCCGTTACACAACATTGAAGACGATGGAGCAAGACGAGCAATCAATAAAAGAGAGGCAGAGTCGATGATGTCAAAAGAAGCAGACTTGCCCGTCTTGAATTTCTTCAATGATCCTTTTTCTCTACATAGTTTACTTGCTTTATTGCCCCCATTTTCAAGTTTGACTCTATTCTTTCTTCTGTGTCTATTAACATTATAGCATTTTAGCCTTATGCAATTGTTTATGTTACAAATTCTATACTGATATATTTATCCTTCTGTTTTTTCAAATTTTAGTTGCAGGTATCTTATGATATGACCTGTACGTAATGAGTTGTAAGTAGCTACCATTTCATCTATCTATAAATCTATAAAATAACTGAAAGGGAGCTAGCCGCACCTTTTCACTGTTCTTGCAACAGCGCCTCTACAATTTCTCAAATGTGGATTTGGTGTTTGTTCTACTTTAGTGTTACAAACTATTCACTGTTTGAGTTTTGTTCTTTATCTTGGTGTATAATTTATTAGTTTGGCGCATAAAAGTGAAACATTGGCTTACTATGAATGGAATTTTTACCTTCAGTATCAGTTAAACAAACTTTTGTGGCCAGTACAGAATGGGAAATTTTTATCTTCATTGAGTATTGTTTATCTGAATTGTGTTGTGGGTATGAGTAGCTGTCTGTAATTTCCTGAAATTATGTGATTCCTGGAAGCAGTGAGATTAGATAATTGTGTTTTTGTAGTCTGATTTATACATTTGGGAGTTTTTGCAGGTTATCTTAATTCACTTTTCGAAGTGCGTATAGTTTTTTTTTTTCAGTTTCGCATCTTTTAATGATTGTTTGAAGATAAATTTGGTCAGTCATTTTTACTCCATGTTTTTATCTTCTCCATATTTCCTTTCTATCCACTGTCAATGTTTTGTTCCCGTGATAAGATTCAATGCTCTACTTAAGTAAGATATTCATTATTTCTGGCAATGCTCAACTTCAGATTTTTGGCAAGAACGGTTTGATAAGATGTAGGGTGTAAAGTAAAGAGTGATGTTAGGTTGGATTTCACAAAGGAAGAAGGGGGGATGAGTTAATGTGTGGGTGGTCTGTTTTAGTTTTAGTTTTAGTTTTTTTAATACAATAACACTAGCCAATGACAGAGGTTCAAGGATTTTGTCTATTTAAGTTTTAATGTTATATTGTACTTTTCTCTTTAAATATTCTTTTCTTATCCTTAGTATTTAATTATTTCATTCTTTCAATTCTATTTGATTCATCATGAGTAAAGAGTAAATGAGATTTAAAAGTGTTAATTTGTGATGAAGAAAATCGAAGGATCTTAACCATTAGAAATACTGTATACAGAAAAGTGTTTTAAAAAATGTATTTTTATCGCTTAAGTTATATATTTAGCTCCTTTTTTTATAACTCTATTGAAACTAAAACTTTCTATTAAAGTAACAAAAAAAGAGTACTTATGCTCACTTGGTACTTGGTAGTTCTTTTATTTGTGTTCCTTGTACTAATTCTTTTTGAACCATGCAAGCAATTAACTTAATGACCAATGGGTGTAATATGTTATTTGTGAGAAAAAAAATGTCCCACGCATCGTCGGACTCCTTAGACAAGCAACATGAAATATTGAAATGCGCTTAATAAATTAGACACTGGATTACCTTTTGTAGCAAAAGCCAAAAAGATAGAAGAGTAATAGATAGAAGAAAATAAGATGAAAGAGAATAATGTTAAAGAATCCCACACCTCTAAAGTAGGGGGTGCAAAAACCAGTTTGAAAAAAAAAAAAAAACTAACCGGTTTAATCAGTTCGCTTTTCAAACCAAATATGAAAACTGATTTAACAAATCCATTCAAAATGGCCTTGTTATCCTGGGTTAACTCCAAGTAGATTCACTTTGAGGCATCCATTAGTGTGTTATGCATTAAATAAAAATAGTGGCTGGAGCTTTTCACGTTAATTACAAATTTGACACTGCATTTTCCTTTTCATTTTCAAAATTGGGCTTCATTTAGAAAATGGAAAACATTTCTTAAAATTTAAACAAACAAAACAGAAAGTTCTCTTTTTCTTTTGGGGTGAGAGGAAGTTCTGATTTAACCATAATGCATTCAATACTCATAAAAAACAAGACCTTGACACAAGTCAATTTCAAGACAAAACTCGAGAAATAGTCAAAATCTAACCATTGGTGTTTGTGGAATCATCGTATCTTATTGCTTGCTGTGCCTAAAAGCTACTCATCTGTTTAAGATGATAGCACATCGATGCCAACTGGTAACAAACAGGATCGCAGAACAATATGCTAGAGATTTATTGATTTTGACTTCATGCTAAGATGGACAAGAAAGCAAAAATAGAAAAAAAAAAGAAAAAAAAAAAAAGACATCAGCTTGATAATAAATTAAACATATCTTCATGATCAGAGTTGAATGGACATTAATGATTTAGGTAAAACTCCCTATTCTGTCAAATTGATCAATCTATATAAACCAGACACTTCCAGAAGGTAGGAAGAGAAGCAAAACATCTCCAGTTACAAACTATTTTTAATTAATACAAAATGATTTTCAATAGCCAAAGCATCTCACAGAATGAAAATAAAACATAAATGGCAAAATCATGCTTTTCAAAAACTTTTCACTACAATGAAGATAAAGCATAGTGTTACAGGAAACTACCAAGCAAGAAGCAATCCCCTAACTTTATATTCAAGACAACAGTGTAAGGTTCATATCTTTCATCGTTTTTCTTTTCTTTCTAGATGATGAACATCAAAAACAGATTGACTTTGCCTGGGTTACCTCAATGTCTGAGAGTTTTCCTTTTGCACACTAAAGAATAATTTGGGAAGCTGAAATGCGAGTACATTCGCCTCTGAACTACTGAGCTGGGGTAGAACTAGAACCAACATTACCCAAACCCATCTTCTGCCCCAACAATGTAAGCTGCTCTACAAATTCAACTCCGGTTAGCATTTCTGTTGTTCCATATATAATATGTTTGGCAGGCTGCTGATGTTGTGCAAGCTCTTCCAGACTGCAATATTCAACATAATTGCCACCACCAATCATGAACACAATTGCTTCCTTAAATGGTCCTTTCAAATGGCTGCTACTTGCTCCTGAACCAGATTTCGGAGCACGGGGATCAAAAGAAAGGTATGAATCTGTTTCGGGATTTGGCCTCCCTTCAATCAAGGCCTCAACTGTCCTCGCCAACGCTAGCTGCCTGTCGTTGGATAAAAGATTTTTGACACCAGCCGTCACTGCACTAATTGACTGCCCATAGAGCTTCTCGGCCCAATCAACAATATTACTTCTGCTGGCAGAATTCGCCGATGCCAACGACACATTCAACGACTTGATCTTTTTCACATACTGAAAGGCAGCAATATCAACCTCAGATTCCCTGAGAGCTGCTTCCACAGCCTCCACTTCCGGCTGATTAATGGTTTCCGATGAGATGAGATATATGATGGCAAACCTAAGCTTATCCATCTTCGTTCCCTTCCCTCTGAGCACACCAAGCAGGTCACCCCGTTCAATGCCTCCTCTAACCATCATGTCATTCTCCTTCTTGGCATAAGAATCAAGTGACCTCTCCTTGATCTCGCCCAACAACACGGTTGCAATGTTGGTATGCTTATCGATCACCTGCTTCCTCTCGGTCAACTCAGGCAGAGAATTCACAGCATTCATCAAATGCTTTGTGTTCCCAATCAAATCCGTCCCTTCGAACTCCGCACCATGAGTCCCACCGGTCCTCTTGTTCACCTCATCCACATCCTTCTTGTACTTATTCAACTGCGTCTCAATCTCAACCGCAACCTCTGGGAACTCGAGCGACCCATTCGCAACCCAGAACGAATCAGCACTGTCCAATTCATAAGACCTCATCCCTCCCTTCTCCCCCTGCACACTCAGCCTATTCAGCTTCAACCCAAGCACGTCGTGAACAAGTGGCCGGTACCGGAAATCATGCTGAATCGCCACCGGCAGCTCGAAATTCCGGTCGAAAATACACAACACAGGGCGCTGAAACGAGCTCACGAAGTTTCCACCCTCGGTAAACAAATTATTCTTAGACAACAAGTGATCCCTAATGCGCTGATCCAACGCAGAAGCCACCATCTCCGCAGGGCCGCCGCGAGGGCAGCGAATAACCGGCACGACGGCGAGAGTCGCCAAGACGCAAAACAACCCACCAACGATCTTCTCAACAAGCTCCTCAATTTCCTTGTCCCCAGCGGAAGGGTCATTGAGCTGAACATAACAAGGCTTGTGGGCAAGCGAAAAGAGGTTATCCTCTAGGGTTACGAATTCCAGATACTGATCGTGGACCTTAGAGATTCGCTGAATGGAATCCGAATTTAGGGTTCCGGAGGCGAGGTCTTCGAGGAGGGGGCGGGGGATGGAGGTGGAGAAATTGAGGTGGAGGCTCTGGTAGAGCGATTTGGAGGCATCCGAAACGATGCGTTGAACGTTGGATTGGCTGGGTTGGACGAAATAAACGGCGGGAACGTCGTGAACGGGTTTGCGATCCTTGTCGATGAGGAAGTAGAGAGTGACGCCGTGCTTGCGGAGGTCCTTGACGTGGATGAGAGGGGAGAGGATGTTCTGGCAGAACTTGTCGTAGATCAGGATCTTGTACACGTCTTCGTTAGCGGTTCCGGCCGCATTCAGGGGCTGGTTCAGGTTCAGCATGCGCGCGATGCATTCTGAAACGGCAATGGAAACAAAGAAGGAAGGGATCGTTAGTGTCGGTGTTAGTGTGAATTGAAAAACGACGATGCCTTTTGGGAAATGATGCAGAGAGAGATCGGAGATGAGAGTGATTATTGTTACCTGTTTGCTTCTGACGAAGATTCAGAGACATGGCGGTGGTGTTGGAGGAGCGATGGGAATTGAGATTATGGTGACGGTGGATCTGGATTCAGATATATGCATTAATCTACTCTTTCTCTTCTTACATCTACATCTAATGTACTCATTTTTATTTTTTTTATTTTACTCAATGAAACTGTTTTTTTTTTTTTAAGAAACTCAATGAAACTCCTAAATCCAAATACAGTAATACAGTAGTAAAATACCAAATTATTCGGAAATTACGTATTTTTCTATCCTTCTAATATATTGAGCGGATTAAGACTTTTTTTTATCAAGAATTTTTTTTTTGCTGCATTTTTTTATCAAGAAAATATAGATAAGTTAAATAATATTTTACTTAGTCCCGTATGGAAAAATGTTACTCAAGGACTTTAAAAAAAAAATAAAATTAGTTAATTTATTAAAATATCACATATTTTATGAGAAATTATATAAATTAGTTATTGAGATGGAAGCTGTTTTACTTTTAGAAAAATTATTCTCATATTTTTTTCAGATTTTTTAATCCTATTTGGTAATCTTATTACATCTGATTCATTCATATCAGGTGGCAAGCAGAAGCAGGTGAATTCCAATGAAGTGTCTTAAAAAATGTTTTCCACTTAACAATACATAATATTCAAAATTGAATCTTTTTAAAATGTAATTTAAACTTGAATTATAAACACTAGTCAATGCTTCTTTTAACTTTACATAGAGAATGCCTTAGTCAAAACTCCCACACATTCTGAAGCCCAAAAGAAGTTGAGGTCCAAACCAGAGCATAAGAATCAAAGTTAACAATAGGGATGGCAATATGGACCCAGACCCTACGGACACCCGCAAAAATACCCATACGCGGGTAGGGTAATAACCCGCATATTTGGGGATGGGGATGGGGCAGTATTTACCCGCAAAATCTCATGGGGATGGAGTGCGGACGGCAGATGTAGTACCCACCCCGCCCGCCCCGCACCTTATGTATATACATATTAATTAATATATTATAATTTTATTATTTAAATTATTCAATTATCTATTTATTATTTTAATTATTCTTTTTATATGTTAATTTTGATATTCTATTATGATTTAATTTTTATTTGTATTAGTAGTTTAAAGCAATATAGAAACTATGGAAATAAGCATTTACAAAATATGGAGAAATTAATTCGGATGATGAAGTTAAAATATTATATCTATTTATGTTTTATTTTTAATATATAATTATAAACTAATTAGTTTTAAAAATATATTAGTTTTTCCTGTTTAATTAGAGTTTTTGTTTAAATTTATGTTGAATGATTATTTTTGTAATGTTATTTATTTATATAAATCAATATTCGTTTGATTTTAATATTATATAAGGGTGTATTGGATTAGGATTTTAAAATACTTTTTTTGGCATAAAAAAGTCTTAAAGATTTTTAAGATTTTGTAGAAACTAAAAACTGTTAAGATTTTTTTAAGATGACTTTTGTGATTAGGATTTTATAATTTGGATTTAATGGATTTAGAATATAGGATTTCACATATTTATAAGATAAGATTTGAAAAGATTTTATGGATTTCTAAAAAAAAAAAAATTCAAAACTATTAAACACAAACCAACAAGAGTGTGCTTGGAAATATTATTGAACATAGGAAATGAACCATTATGGCAAGGAAAAGTGTGATTCGGAAGGAGAAGAAGAGACAAAAATTGGAACAAAATATAATTTGATTCGCCGATCCTCAAAAAAAAGAAATAAGCAAAGTTCCGTCGTTAAGTGATAAATGGGAAATGCATGGAAAATTAGAATCACTACCGCGTAATAGTGCACCTATACGTCTTCATCGACGTTATTTTTCGATCGGAAGACCGCGAGCTAATTATCGAGACTTTGGATTATCCAGGACACATACTTCGTGAAATGGTTCATGCATGTTTATTGCCCGTGCAACAAGATCACTAATCATAAATTATCATAAACTGAATCATCTCACCTAATGTACATGAACTCATTTTGAGATATATTTTTCACAAATTTTCATAAAGTAATAGTGAAAAATAATAACAAAATATTAGTAAAAAATATAAAATGTTTCATTTAACTCATAAAATCAATAATGTCATCAAAATATAAATCAAATAATTCAACAAAAAATATATGATGATCAAAACATTAATCATCTGCTTAACTTGAAGAATATCCAAAGTTGTCTATGTTTTATAACATCCCAAACATTGCTCTTTGTTTCCTACGTTAAATTGTATATTTTTTCAAAATTGATTGCAATAGTTTAGAAAGGTCTTTTAAAACTTTAACTTGATTGTTTATCCCGAGTTAAAACTTCTTCTAGACTCGAGATCTATTTCTTTTATGAAAATTTTCATTTCATTAAAAATTTATGAACTTAAAATGAATGAGACAAAGTGGACTACATTGTAGGCTTGTAAATTGATTCATAGTGATTTTGATGTATGAACACATTACTATTAAAATCATATGAAAAGTCTCATCTTGAAAAAAAAAAAATGTGTGGGTGAGAGATTATGTCACTGCCTTCAAAGCAAAAAATAATGAAATAAATAAAAAAGTTTGAGATGAGAAAGAAAAAGAAAAGTCTCTCATAGTTGAATGTGATTGTTTGTAGGGTTTGGTATTTATATGATCAACTAAAAAGTCTATAAAATCTACCAAAATCCAATTAAAAAAATTCATAAAATCTTTATAATTTTGAATAACAGATGATTTTTTTTTTTTGTTATTCAAAATCCCAATTGAATACCACAAGATTTCGTTGCCCTTTGAAAAAAAAAAATCTTGATAATCTTGATTGAATACTATTAGATTATTTTTTATCATTTAACAATCTTGATTGAATACCCAATACATTTTTACAAAAAAAAAAAAAATTATTCAAATCTTAAACAATCCTAATCCAATACATCTCCTAAGTTTTTGTTTTTTTTTTTATATAATTTTTAATTTTATATATATGAAAAGTGCGGGTCGCGGGGTGCGGGTATGGGTATATAGGTACCCGGAGGGTATGGGGATGGGGATTGAAATTGTTACCCGCACGGGTATGGGGCCGGGGACGGGTACTTTTTTCAAACACGGGTATGGGGACGGGTACTATAGTACCCTACCCATACCCTACCCATTGCCATCCCTAGTTAACAATACCTTACACCCCAAGAAAAAGAAAAGAACGTAAAATCTCGGCTATTCATTGGATTATTGTATTATACATAGGTTGTCCTGAACAGTTTGTGGCTTCCTTGCAAATGAAGTACCCAAATTCTTTGACAACCGCTGAACATCTTCATTGATACCCCTTCTGAAATTAATCTTCCTCCTCACCTTTCCAGTTAATCATTTTATGTGTAAATTCCTTAAGTTACTATTTAAACTCACTTTTAACTTTCCACACCCCTCTCCCATCCAATCTTTCATGTCTCCTTTGCCTTTCAAATTTCTTCCTGATGCTGTGCAGTCTTAATGGATGAGATGATTACCTCATTAAACATTCAATCCCTTGAATCCACACTGCTTGTAAGTTAGAATTTGCTTTCTTGGACTTATCACTATTACACAATTCACTGAGACCTGTACAATTGAGTTTCATTATCATTGATTTAATGCCGAAACAGAATAATTAAAATTTGTTTGTTTCTGTAAAGAACATAGCAACTTCTAGCAGTTAAGTTAGCACCAAAACCACAACTATAGTCATCTTACATGAAGAAACTTAAAATACTAAAAAAATGCATTTGTCTACGTAAGTAGTTGAAAATTAAAATTAAGGATTTAACCGTATGAAGAAGTTGAAATGACCAAACTAAACTCAAATTTGGGTAAATAAAAAATCTAATACATAGAAGTGATGCTATTAGAAATTTGGAATATTTCACCACGGTATATTGTAGACCAGCCAAATGCTTAAAGGAGCGTGAAAAGAAAGCATTCGATAAAAATATAGAATTTGATTCTGAAACTTACTATCTTATGATTAAAGTGAGGAACAAAAAAGATGTAACTAGTGCTATCTGACATGCACTTTTGATTAAAAAAAAAATGCAATTGTTATAAATTTAAATTATAAAAAGTATAACTTGAAGTTGAAGTTTACTTATTATATATGTGTGTATATATACCCAATACGAGTGAAGAAAAAGAGAAAAAAGAAAAAGGTAAAAAAAATTGTGTATAACCCAGTACACCATATAGAAATCAATTCTGATTCCATTCACAAAAAGCACAAATATAGGAAGCAGAAAGGGACACGACCGAAGGATCTATAAAAGAATATGTGGACGTGTTACATAACTGATCAGGTGCTGCAGCAAAAACTAGGGTTAAGAAAATGTGCATCCAATCCAATGAGAAAGAAACGTGATGTTATGAGATGGGTGGAAGAAGTTAATCATCCTTAGAACACAAGTTACAATTATTAATTACTACACTAAAAAATATATTATGCACTTAATTGGAGTAATTAATGTACAAATTAAATTACAGATGCATGAGGCATCCCATGCAATATTAATTGTATTGTATTTTGACTTTGAGGGGAAACAGCATGCAATGAAATTCCGAAGTAGCAAAAGCTTGAAAATGTGATGGCAAACAACAAAACACGTTCAAATATGCTTTATATTTTAAGAATGATGATGACCTGAAGAGGAGGAGATGGTAGGTTGAGGAGGCGAATTTTGGTGGCGACGTGTGCTAACACCCTTAGCTCCACCCTATCATTCAGCAACGCGTCTCTCGTGAAGTCAGCACCATCGGCGGCGTTCGACAAGTTGACGTGATCCACTCTCACGGTGGCCACCACCTCCTTCACGCTGTGTGGGTGCTGCCAGAAAGCCGACACGGTGGTTCTGCCCAAGGGTGTGCCACGGTACAGGAGGGTTACCCTGGACTCGCCGCAGCTGATCCCTACCCCGTTGGGGTTCACCACCGCCAGCACCAACCGGATCAGCAGGTAGAGCTTCGCGCTTGATATTGGGCCTGGGTCGGGGGCGATGGCCATGTACTGGAGGCCCACTTGGCTAAGGTCCAGCTGCGGCCTTTTGGGCTTGACGGCAAGCACGATCACTAGAAGCGCCGCTAAGACTAAGAGAGCGATGAAGGATAAGAGAAGGAAGAGGCAGCAGCAGCACCCTTTGCAACATATTGAATGAGACGACGTCGTTGTCGTTAGGGGGCTAGCATAGTAGACCTGCTGTTGCTGTTGTCGCTGTGAGTTAGCTGCACTTCTTGTGTTCATACTTTTCTTTCTTCTTAACTCAGCTTTTCGAGGGATGACAAAGGTGTATACTATACCACTTACTAAAACATATTTGATTCTTACTATGAAGACTTTAAGATATTTTATGAAAAAAATAAGGAATATGGCTGCAATCTACTAAAAAAATTGAAGTCCATGCTTACTTATGTATATAGAATTTCAAGGTTCTTTATACGTAGCAGGGTGTGTGGTGCAGAACTAGATGCCTTTGCTGATGCTAGTTTCAGCTCTTTTAAAAATACTAGTTTTTTATAAATAAAAAAAATTGTAAACAGTGACTACCATAAAAAGGAAGGCCCATTCTTTTGACATCCCTTTTCTATTGCAACTTCCAAATAGTTATGATAACATCAACATTAAAAAAAATATTAATAGCCAAATTTTATTTGTCTTTCAACAGGAATCCTGAACGAGGGTGTCTAATTTTCTCTTTCAACTGGTATGAAACATGTGCATTCATATGTCTAAGAAAATTAGAATTAAGAATTCAATCTTTAACACAACACAAAAAAAGTATTTTAGTAATTATAGTATATATTCTGAAAAAAAAAAAAAGGTTTCATTCACCAGAAGAAAAAAAATCATCTTAAAGGTTTCTTTGTAGGTGATATTTTTCTTTATTAATATTATATATACTATTATCATTATTATTACCGTAATATTATATAAAACAAAATTTTAAATCAATACTTAAATATTAAGTTAAAAAAAATAGCTGTTATTATTGTTCTCCCTAATAAAATTAGAGTTGGAAAGTGCTTGCAAATTATTAGGTGATTCAAGTGCAAAAAACAGACAAGAGTCGAAGCCGGCCTAATTCAACAGTTAATCTAATTCAAAATAATAACTGTAAACAGTGAATATTCTCCAATATAATGCTGTAACTTATCTATTATAGAATGGATTTGATATTAATTCAGCTGAAAGAAAACTAATTTGAGACTACAGCTATTCTATGTCAAAATTAAAGTCCAAACTGACCAAGCATGATGTTGACGGATTGATTCAAGTCTCTTTCATATCATCCTCTGTCATGCATAAGTCATTTTAGCATAAGAAAAATTATTAATGCGAACACATTAATTTAAATAAGAGAGTTGTATGAATCAAACTCCTAGTTACTTCCATTTTTATTTTTTTTTGCAAACTCCTAGTCACTTCCATATTACTGTTTCAATAACAGATTCAACTTAACATATTAAGCATTTTATGATTGGATAACCTATAATAAAATTACTTTACGTTGTGGATGATTATTAAACTCTAAAATAAAATAAAACTGTGGTGTAACATTAACCAACAAAATTTTAATCAATTTTTAAATATAGATACTAAAACCAAAAATTGAGAGCTCCATCAAAACATGACCAAACCTTTTGTTTATCTTGTTGGGAACTAATGATGCATAGACAACAGATGGAACGAAGTCCACGAAGTTAGTTTACTGATAAATAATGATCTTTTCTTTGCAGCCAAAAAGGAAAAAGGAAAAAGGCCTACACGAAACAAACAAACAAACAAATACTTGAAGCACAAGCCAACGACGTTTACAATTTACAGCACAACAATACAAGGTGGTAGTGGTGACTGGTGGGTGAAGCAGAAGCACACCACATGAAACCAAAAACCCAAATTCAACACCGCCCCTTTAATACTTTTCGCTTTTCAGAGCCCCACCCTCTCTCACACACACAAGTTTCCATTTTTATTTTTTTTGGGGCACCCTTTTCCGATTAAATCCCTGTCCTCTTCTCCAAGCAATCAAAAAACCTTCTTCCTCTTCTTGCGTGCTCCTCTGCGTGAAACTAGGACACACCTTTTGGCCTCTTTCACTCTTCGGATCCCAAAGTCTTTATAACTTTTTTGCTGTAGCTCCGTACAATGTACCGCATGTCATTTCTCTGGTCTAATTCCTCAAATTGAGGAACTGGGTGGTGCTTGGATTTTGTTGATGGCGGAGAATGTTTTTGACTTGTGTTCCCCACAAGTTTGATTCTTTTGTTTTGTTATTTTTTTCCCTTTCCAGTCCTTCAGTTTAATGGTTTATTATTAGTTCAATTTATCTGCCTGTTATTACCTGGCTTTCTGCTCCTTATTGCTATTCTTCTCTCTTGGAGGATTTATTATACCTTGATTATTTGAAGGTTTTGTGGGATTCAATTTATGACTAATTAGATTGGGTTAGACACCAGGGAATTCGTATAGTATAACATAATATTTTGTTGTGTTCTGTATCACTGATTCAGAAATCTCCATTAGCCTTTTGATAAAGCAAATTGCTTCATGTGATAAGAACTTGAGACTGAAATTAAATAATTGATTATTTGAGGACACAATGGTTCAAGTGTGTATAGAATGGGGGATATTGTCCTTGACGGAAGTTCCATCATCATCATCACCAAGCCTTCAGTGAGTTGTGTACATAGAGAAAGAGTGAACAGGTTCTTATTGCAGTGTGCAGAACATCAGTTTTGATCACTAGTAAATTGGGAATTTAGACTGGAAGGCTTCAATTTGTGAATAATTGTGAGAAGTGGGTTCAATGATTTTAACAGAGTGACATTAAGAAGGATTGGATTGGTCATTCAGGAAAAGAGAAGGGGAAAGCACAAATTAATTCCATCCCTGAAAAAGGATTGGTATTTTTGATATGAGTAATGGAAGGAAGTGATCATTCATTAGTACCACAATGGTTGAAAGGCAGTGGAAATGACAGTAGGGTGGCTGGTATAAACAACCAATTCACATCATCACCATACTCTGGTAATTATTTATGCTTAGTGCTGAATACCTGAATCCTGATAGTTAATAGCATGTTCTTTTGTTTTAAAAAAAAGTAGGAAAAGTAAGGAAGAAAAAATTGAGAGTCCATTTTTCTTTTCTATCCATTAGTTAAAAAGAAAAGAAATAATATGGGGTAGGAAGTAGCTTTAAGTTTGATTCATGATTGTATCCAATTTTTCCATTCATTCGCATGAAAAAGAGAAAAATTCTATTGAGTATTTTAATGCTTGATCGGGCATTAGAAAGGAAATTTTGTTGCACTCTTATTTTCTTCCGCATAAATTTTGGTCTCATGCACATTTGTTTCTCTTCCTCCTACGCATACAGGTGATGTTATTTTGAAGTGTGGCATATTTTATGTCTTCTACTTTGATTTATCAGTATGACATTTTTAGTCACCAAATGTTGTCTGGCAAGATACTGTCATCCAATATGCATCATGGACATAAACATCTATGAACAGTTCTGATTTTTTCAAATATCATTCTTGTGTCAGATGGTATTACTTATTCTGGTCGCCAATGGAGTTCTAGTAGCAGAGGTCCTGGCCACTCAAGGTCATATAGTAGCTTTGAGAGACGCTGGCAGGATACAGACTGGGAGATAGATATCGACAGTAATGGCCTAACCTCAGCATCACATGATATTCCTATCACAGTTGGAAGAAGTAGCAAGGCTATGACTATGCATCAGTATAATGTTTCTACAAGCACATCTTCTATTACTCTTGGCACAATGGGCCTCAGTATGGCTGAGACATTGGCTCAGGCTCCACCTCGCTCTTACTCACCACAAGTGTGTTTGATGTTGAATTCTATTTCAAGTTGTTTGTTGAAATGTTTTCAGAATTTCAGTACTCTTATGGTGTATTTTTCCATACAGTTATCTGCTAGTACTCAAAAACTTGAAGAGTTGGCCCTTAAGCAATCTAGGCTATTAATCCCTGTGACACCATCCACACCAAGATCCTTGGTAAGGTGTTTCTTCTGCTTCTTTTTTCTTAAATAATATAGTTATGAAAGTATGTTTTAGTAGTATCTAATTGATGAATTATCCTATCTATGTGCGCAATTTGTTCCAACTAAACTTTCTTGTTCTATGTTTTAGTTGTATCTAATTGATGAATTATCTTATCTGTGTGCGCAATTTGTTCTTCACTTATTCCCTTTATATTTTCTAACTTTGGAATATACATGTATATCTTGTAGGTTTCTAGCTCCTCAGAGAAATCAAAGGTCAAGACAGGGCAGCAGCAGTATTCCTTCTCACGTCGATCCAATCATCCAAACTTAGATATACAGAAAATTAGTTCTGGTAATTCCCTCTATGTCAGTACTTCACGAGAGTTGAATGGTATCTCTTCAGCTGCAAAGGACAACT
This sequence comes from Amphicarpaea edgeworthii, assembly GCA_014843725.1. Classification (NCBI taxonomy): domain Eukaryota; kingdom Viridiplantae; phylum Streptophyta; class Magnoliopsida; order Fabales; family Fabaceae; genus Amphicarpaea; species Amphicarpaea edgeworthii. The sequence continues at coordinate 25,032,896 of CM026328.1, forward strand.
TAAGTCCCAATAGTAGAGTAGTGCTCAGTCCAGTTGGTGCCACTAGATCATCCACTTCTATAGGGAGCTTAGGTAACAATTCAACCCCTTCTGCATGGATAACATTGGAGAAGAGACCTACTTTTCCTATCCAGAGCAGGAATGATTTCTTCAAGAATCTTTCAAGGAAGAGTTCCTTGGAAAAGCCTTGTTCTGATATTTTGCCTATTGACATGTCTTGTGCCTTGGAGAATAAGTCTGAAGCCACCACAATGAATGTCACTAGTCCCATTCTGGAGTCTAGAGATGTCTCTTTAGCCGATACATCCGCTGGGAACATGTCAAGTACTGACTACGTCTCCATAATTATTGAGGATGGCAGCAATGCTGCCAATGAGCCTTTGATACCTTCAAGCAGTGGAGAGAAGCAACATAGCAGCAGCAACCCATTTCCTTATCCAGAGGAGGAAGAGATTGCATTTTTACGTTCGCTTGGGTGGGAGGAAAGTGCGGGAGATGATGAAGGCCTCACTGAGGAGGAGATACAAGACTACTTCGAGAAGGTTATTATTCTTTTGCTGTGATTAATTTGGAGTAATGTTTGCAGTTCATGTATCTTTTAAATGATTGCTCTAATGATCTATGTTTTTGTTTCATTATGCAGTACCCGAAATTGAAGCTGTGATCTAATATTCTCCAACATATGCTTCAAAAACTTGATTCATTACACAGCTACTTCACTCAAATAGTCAAATACTGGGTGATTTGGCGGAGCTTCTTGAGTAAATTGTGTTCAGAATTTACAAGTATGATATTTCAAGGTTTGGAATATGAAAGTGATGAGACTAAAAATGTGCATTCACTATGTCAGGGAGCTGTTAAAATTAAGGAAATGTAGTTGGAAGGTAGCTGTTAGATAAGGAGATTTTCCTTTTGGTTAATTGGAAAGCTCTATCAGAAAAAAAAAAAAAAAGCTACTAATATATATTGGCAAAGCATAGACTCTTTACTAAGAACTAGTAAAAATAATCATGTTGCGTATAATTTCTGAGCATGAAGAGCAAATGAAGATATACCAAAGATGATTTTTCTTTTGTTTAATACAGTAATGCAAAGAAGAAGAAAAGGAGTATATGAGAGTTTTTTTTTTCTTTCTTACCCTCTCTGATCTTTTCCTTTGTTTTTTTCCCCTTTCTTATTACTGATATTTGTTGTTAAAAATGTCTCCCGCACTTCATTATCATTAGTAAAGGAAAAAGCCAAAAGGTCAATAAATTCGTTGATTTTGCTCTTTCCTATCCATATCTGTATGACTTTTATGGTGACAGTGCCTTATTCTGTTTTCTTTATTTTTAGCTTTATATCATGAATCCGAACTACCTTCTTATTCATTTTATTTCTATAAAACAAGCTTCCATACCAAAAGTAAGACTCCTGAGTCGCTTTATTCATCATCTTTACTAATAATTGCCCCTAGTATCATTAATAATGTTTTTTTATTTTGTATAACAATTATTTTCTGACATCTGACTAACAATTATTCAACTGTTTTAATTCCATATAATTTTAAAAAGCATTTGATACCTTCTCAATCTACTTTATTGCATAAATATGTTTTTTTAAAATATAAGTAAACGCCAGTCCAAAAATTATAGAACACTAATTTAAAATTTTCAACTTAACTAAAAAGCTAATTTAGTCACATTCTTGATAATACAGAATCTCAATTTGCATGAGGAGGCTATATTTCCATAATTTGTTGAACAATAGTGCAGGTGCAACAAGTAGTTTCACTTTCACCTACCCCAACAAGAATTCCATTTGCTCCAAATTCCAATGTCATCATTGCAAAAGCACATTCCAGGGTCAAAGCCATAAGACTTAAGTTAAGTAGATCCATATTTTTTTTTGGAGTTTTCAGCTTATGTCATAAAATAGATTATTTATCTATAAGAAACTATTCTCCAATGATAGGATTTGGAACTCAAACTTGCTAGTTCTGGTTAGCCGCCAAATGAACTGAATACACGTATACTTAATTGAATATGTTATTTTGTGTGTCCTTAGTATGAAAGTGGATTATATTATACATAATTCAAGGAAATCGTAGTTTGATGCCAATATTGAGTCTAATCACGTTGACATGGATGTGGATATTGGGAGGCAGTGGCACAAAAGTGTTTTTTTTTTTTTTCAATGAAAGATGATACTAGTATGAACTAATTGTCCCTAGAAATCATAATTAATCTTCTTCTAGCGTAATTTATTTTATATTCAAAAACAATAAATCATTTGATTAAAAGACATATATTGTTATTATTTAAATCAATAATTGTTTGTTCAAATAAGATTGAAATTGAATTTCTTAAACAAAGCATCATATTCAAGTCTTCTAAATGAAAAAAAAAAAATTAAACATGATTGGAAAGATAACCTATCAGTCACAAGATTTAACTTTATGAATTTGAGAACAAAATATTTTAGTATGATCATGTCATTGTTTTAATTTAACTCTAAAGTATTTATGAATTTAGAATTAAAAAAAAGAAAATTTTGACGTCTAGTCCTTGCACATCTTTAAATAAATGCAATCTATTATCTTCAAATAAGCTCTAGCAGTGTGCCATATGTAGGAAGCATACCAGAACTTGTGTTATGGATAAAGAAAAAAAAACTTTTTCATGCTTAGACACCAACGCATGTCGAATCTTTCTCATGAATAATTTTTTTTTTGAAAGACTTTCTCATGAATAATTAAGCACAATGAAATGAGGATTTCGTCACAAATGCTTTCAGGAAACAAAGTTATGTGAAAAAATAAATGATAAAGATTTATTAACAAAAAAATTAAAATTTAGTGAAACGGAGAGATTTATAGATCAATTTAATTTTTCAAATAAATTATATTTAAAACGTATAAAAATAACAAAACTAATTTAGAAACATAAAAGTCATATATTAGGTCAAAATTGGATTAATTGGTTTTTAAAATTATTTTACCAAAAACTCGATCCAGATCTCGAACTGATTTATTATGTCAGGACTGAAGGTTACTGGATTGAGATATGCTTATATTTTTACATATATTCTTCTTTAAATTAGGTAGCGTCGAGGGGATAAGTAAATTACACGAAATTGTGTAAATCCTTTTTCATTACGAGTTACCATTATTTATACAATTTTTTAAAATATTTTTATTATTTATTTTTGTTACATTAACTATTTAATTTTTTCTTTCTTTCTCTCTTTATTATATAAATTAATAAATAAAATATATAAGTAATTTCTCATTCATTATTAACAATTTTGGAGAAACCAAATTCATACCATGTGCTTACACACTGCCCTTAAACGTGTCAACATTCCACAACGAAACCAAGTGGAAATAATTATAAGTCAATTAAGAGCAAATTGTGGAAATGATTTCTAGTATATATAGTCAACTCCTATCTGTTCAAACTTCAAATATGCGTAGAAAATACAACAATAAAAATATTATATATTAAAAGTGTAAAATAATATTTTTTTTTCCTATAGCTGTATTCTCTTGGTGTGTATGATTTATTGCTTGATCTCTGAAAACAAGATATTTTCAAAGTCAAAAACTATGAATCAATTTACTAAAGTAAATTGTTGAAGTAGGTTTTATTTCTTTCAATAAATTCTTTTCCATGGATCACTTATTTGTTTTAAAATACATATTTTATAAATACATATAGTATGAGAAAACCAATCTTAGATTCTTAGATCCCCATGGTTTATAATATATATTGCGTTCCACGTTAAGATATAAACTTTATTATTTTCTTGGACAGGAGACTTTGAAAATTGAAAACAATGCCTCGTTATGCTTTTTTTTGGGTACATATGCCTCGTTATATTTTGACACGGTAGTATAATGAATAATCACTTAAAATAAACTAATATCATCCAGTCCACAAAATTAGAAGAAAAAAAAAATCTAGCATAGCGATATTTTATGGTTATTTCTGTTATTAATTTTTTATAGCAGCTAGCCTCTTTAATTATATATTTATATGATTTTCTTTCATTTGACTTTCTTACACATGAAGATATAAAAATAATTGAATAATAATTAACTATTTAAGAAACAAAAACTACTTTTGTATTGATCGAATAATAAATTTGAAAATACTAATATCGTTTGATATAAAAATTTAAAGACTTAATTGCATTTTAAATTTTTTTATTGTTGTTATCTTGCAAATTTCTTTGATTTTTTTTTTTATACAAAATTGAATTCTCATTATTTTCTTTGTATAATTACGATTCATTTGCGTCAAAGTTGTAAATACACACTCATTATATATTTATATGGACAGATATAGATGATGGAATAGAGCGATATATAGCATATGCTCTTTATAATTACAAAGTTTAACACAGTTACATGGTGAGTACGTATACAAAAAGAATCTAGTAGGGAAATCAAACTCACTCACCTTGCGAATCTTTAAGCCTCAAACTATGGATTCGTAGATCGTAGATCTCCTTAATAATGTACACCAAAAAGATTTAATAAGAAATTCATCAACTACCACGAATTAAATGAATCGAAATTAAAACGGAAATTGTGGGGGATTATTTGCATAAGTAGTAAGTAGCTAGGTTATATATAGTTATATACATGTGAGGCATTTATCATCCTTCATCACCACTTACCGCTCATATTGTGGGGCTTAAATATTTATGTTCTACGTCATTGGGTCTATGTCTGATTAATTGACACTCATTTTTTTTTAAAATTTAAATTAAAGGTATTCTTATTAATAAGTCGTTGAAATAAGTAATAATGAACTCAAATCTCTTAAATGGGTTCTTAAATTTGAATATTACAAATAAAAAGATATGATTAAAAAAAAAATCAATAAAAGTGATCGGATAAATTCCAACAAAAATTAATCACATCCAACAAATATATTTTGTATCAATAACATTGTTATAAGAAAAATTAAAAGTATTCCTTACATTACATTTTTAATTAAACTAAAATACTACTTTTGTTTTGCATGAATTGCTCTTACATATAAATTAATCCAATTGCCATCTTAATTTTTTTTGGCATTATTGTATTTTATGGTTTTATAATTTTGAGTTTTGACTACCGAATCTTGAGGGGTATAAATGATCTAAACACTTCATCACAAAATTTAATTTTCTTTCTCCTTGATACAATCTATAATATTTTATGCAGACATTTTTTTTTCTTGTGATTTTATTTTACTTTTAGTCATGACATTATACTTTGAACTGTGATGAAAACGCTAAATTATAAATACTAAAAAGGTATTTAAATCTATCATTAATCAATCTGAGGTTTTTCATCCTTACAAAACATGACAAAGTTTCTATATATGTCTAAATCATATATATCCATACAGTAAAAAAAAAAAAAAAAAAAAATCCAGACTTCCTCACGAATCTTAAATCAAGCCAAACCTCTATGGTTCTATCTACAGCATAAAATATTCTTTAATTAATTAGTTGTACCTGGTAAAATTAATCTTAGATCAAGCCAAAGTAAACCAGTATTATTACTTTTTAGCTTGTTTAATTAATTAATTAATGTCCGAGTCATTTGGTTGTTCCCCCCATCTCCCACAAAGGTGCATGCATATGTGTAATGAAGAATGAAAAAAAAAAAAAAATCTTATTCAGTGCAGCCGACAGAAGAGGTTTTGCAATTAAACCCTTAAACGAAGTCAAGTTAGTTGGGCAATGTTTAGACTAATTTAAAAATGGTCCCAACCATGCATGGAGGCGAACGAAAGTTGAAAAAAAAAAAAATCTATACATAAACTTGAAAATTTCTGTCCACGACTCAATTTTATCTGTTGTGTTGAAAATCAGTGTTTATATATAATTAACCATGATTCACTTGTGTTGAAATTAAAATCTAGGTCACAATTAAGATTAAATCCCCCATAAGATTGAAAATTCTTTCATCATTAATTGCTGAGCAAAAAAAATCTCCCATTTGTCGCTTTCTTTAACCATATATGTCAATATCAGTTCTAGTGTAATAGACCCCAAAAGCTGACTTATTCCCCCATTTTCTCTGATCCATTCCTACCACTCTCACTTAATTTCTCTTTAGAGTTTTCTTTCTACTATAGGAAAAAAAAAACCTTCGGGGATTATTCTATAAAAATATATAATACAAAAACTAGTTTAATACAAAGAAACTTATTTGCATTATTATTATGCAATATTTCAAATATTCTATTGTTATTAATCTCTACTAGACTAGGTTGGAGAAATTTTGACAATAATGTTTATGCTAGGCATTGTCTATCCCCACACAGTAAATGCTCAAGGATTGAAATAGAACTTGAAATCATTCAGACCTGGAATTTCAAATTAACAAATTAAATCAATGAGAACATTATTTTATTTTATTTTAATTAAGACTCTGGGAATGGTGGTCCATGTATGTGTGTTTGCAGTGCTCCAATGGTGACAAAATATCCATTCTTTATTTTCGTGTCCTTCCATTTTGTGTGACGTTTCATGTACCAAAGAGATTTGTCATATTACAAAGAACCATTATTTTTATCTTCATTGTCTCTTTCCCACTTTAAATTTTTTGAAACATATATATCAATGACCCACATGTGCATATTATGTGTGGTTTGTACCTATATCGCTTAATTTGGTAGGCGAATGTGCAATTTTCCCATTTATTTTCAAGTCAAAATTTAAGGCATCAAGTTATTTCAAATGAATTTTTTTATTTCATGTAATGCATATGTAACACTTATCATTGGAGAAATGGGTAGTAAAAAAGAGAGACGATTTTTTTTTAAAATCTTTTTTTTTTTCACTCTCTATTTTTGTCATTTCAACCCTCCTCATCACATAACTCACTCAATTTTCTTCCTATACATCTAGCTTTTTCTCTTTGGAGTGCACATAGTATATGACCACATGGGATGTGAAAATAGTATTTTACAAAAACATATACATGAATTTATAGGATTCTTTGTGTAGAGGTCTGCCTTATCTATGAGTGTAGAAGGAGTATTCTTTTGACCTTCCATATTATTATTTTTTTTTCTCAATCCATGTATTTTTTTTTTCATTTTTCCTCTTTGTATTTTTTGTTTATTTTTATTCCCTTTATTATTGATAAAACACTAATGATAATTATCGACGTAAGTCACGTAACACATGATAATGCATATGATGCCATCTTTTAATGGTGTGGTACATGATGACGTTATTTTACATAATCCAAATTAACATTTTTATAACGACGTGTGAGAACAGGATTATTAAAAATATGCATTTTCATTAGAAAAACAAAAGTCTTGCATAAAAAAAAAAAATCTTAAAACCACCTAAACATGAGTTAACTTATGCAAAAGAGGACTATTGTCTCAATTACAAGACATACCTTATGTGTTGTGTTTTTCCTCTAAAAAAGATAATAATCACTTATTTTTATTTTTCTCGGTGACAATTCAGATATATATGGTATGGAATTTTTGCGTGGCTTAGTTGTGCTTCAAAGTATTTTTCATTTGACATCAATAGTGTTTTGGAGTTGATAAAGCTTATATCATAGATATAGTTTTTGGCCAAAGATAGATAGTTCTTAATGTTCTTTTTCTGATTAAGCTTGGTGTATTAATCTTGTAACTTTTATCTTTTGAGAAAAATTGTCATTAACACATTTTTTAACTATTCTTTTTTATTTATCGATACTTAATAATTTCTTCTCATTTAATAAATCTATTTCTTAATTTTGTAGTTTTAGTTAATCTTCAACCAATAGTAAAGTGAAATGTACATGTTAAAAAAAGTGTGTTAGAAAATGTTTTTTTTTTCTTGAGAAGAATGTGTTGCTAATTTAACACTTATATTTTTTTTATTCTAGCACCGTTAGACTGTATTCTATAGTTAGAATACTGTTTTATTTATAAAATAAATACTTACACTTGTAGGAAAAATATTTATTTTTTTATATCATTGAAATGATAAATAATAATTCTTTGTAACTTCTGCAGCCTATAACTATAGTAATCCTTCGGGTGTTGTGGATCTACCGCAATATTTAAAATTAAAGCAGAAATTAATTAAGCTAGTCCCTACTCAAAACTCTAATTATATTGTAGATAACTCGCCAAGAAGAAGGGGAGAAAGTTCTCTTTCCAGTTTAAGGTTCGATGGAAAGAATTGAATAGAGAGTATACGATGGTTGATGTGATTAGCAGAGGTAGAAAAATATCATAAAAAATGTTGTACGAATTTTGTTGAATAAAGAAATTGTTTTACTTACTGAAAGAGTTTACTACTAAAAAAATGGGTTCTTTTTCTTTAGTTGTATTTTGTTAATTACTATTAAACTATAACGTGGGTGGTAGTATACAACTAAACTATAAAGTATAAGTTGAGATGTATGGGGTTTTAAATATGGTCTTACAGTTGACAAAATCAAGATCTGATCCCAAGGTTTTTTTCCCCTTCATATGGGATTTCGTACGGGGCTCATATTCTATGGTAATAGATGATGTCATATTAACTCGTATATTATAATCATCTGCATGTTAAGCCTTGGAATATTTTTCCCATATTTCCATCTTATTATAAAGCTCAAATGAATCTCGTCAAATTGTTCTCCACATGTAGCACGAGTGCCCCCTTCAATCTTCAACAAATGGCTTCTCTTTCCATTGTAAAAAGACATTATTGTACTTCATGCGAGACATGCTCTAAAATGAGAAGCATGCAATTTATGCTAGGAGGGCCACGATGTGCATGCCCTAGCGTATGCCCTAGAGTTAGTTAGCAATGAAAAAAAGTTTTTTGTATTATTTAGCAACGAAAAAGATCCGTAGGGGCGAATTAGCACGATGGCAAAATTAAACATGATGTTAGGCGGCTTAATTACGTGGTCTAAAACGATAAACAAAAAAGCCTATGTTATTTTATGCTAAATAATAATATCAAACAGTTGAAGTGATGTGATGCTTTTAGCTCACTTTTTTTTTTTTTCAGTGCACTGGCTAGCTGGAGATTTTATGTAAGACCTTGGATTTGATTCTTAATCACACAAAGGGCAATTAAAAAGGTCAATGCACCCACCATCAACTTCACTTAGTATATATACCAATGGTTAATTTTGTCTTTTTGATAATGTGAGAGGGTTCATTTATAAAATATAGTAGGGGTGCCCACTTGCCCTATTTTGTTAAATTTTAAAAATAAAAGCTTATAGAGTGATTAATTTAATTGGAGGTTCATTAAGAAGCCAACTAAAGTCAAATCATAGATGCGTCCTTGTGTATCCAAGATAAGAAACGTCTTCGGGACGAGGGAATTGACTTTGGTGCCTTAAAAGTAGCTAGCTAGCGTATATACTTTTATATATAAATCACAAGAGAGGACAAAGGAAGAGATTCTCCAAAAGCTCAACCTTGGCCCTCAAATATTAATATTGATGATGGGTAGAAGCCGAGAAAAACCTTCAAATATGGAAATTGATCTATCTTTGAAGATAGATAGTAGTGATGATGATGAGCAAAAAGAAGAAGTAGATGAGCGAGTGAAAGAGAATAACGAGGAAGAAATGGCACAAATTCCGGATAATAATAATAAGGAAGAAGTCCCTGAAGCCACAGCTGGTGAAATAGAAGATGATGCTTCAGTGGTAGAAACTTCTTTGCAAGATAACACAAAAACAAAAGAGGTATGTGATTATATATTTTTCATCTTCAATATGAACAGATCCAAAAGCATAACCTCTTTCTTACCCCCTTCTAAATTGTATTAACTTTTGAAACACAATAATTCTCATGGTAACATTTAAGTGCTTATAAATATTAACTATGATGTATATGTTTAGAAGTTGTTAAAGGGTATGGTTTTTTTCCTACACAGTTAAGTGTCTTACAAATCGAGATGGAGAGCATGAAAGAGGAAAACAAAGTTCTGAGGAAAGTCGTAGAGCAAACAATGAAAGACTATTATGATCTGCAAATGAAATTCTCAGCAATCCAGGAAAACAATAAAAGAAAGGTAAATCCAATTGTTTACTTTAATATTTGAGATCTTCATTGACTTTCATCTATATTTTTATATATATAATAATATATAGATCGCATTTTTATAGGATCATGAAATTTCTCTCTCACTTCAGGACATTGCTACAACCAGCGGTGAAGGAGGACCATCGAGAAATATTCTTGAAATCTTTAACAAAAAAAATCAAAGTTCTCCAATATCTCCTCCTCCACACACTACTACTGATGATGATGATGGTTTAAGCGAGAGTGAATTGGGTTTATCACTAAGGTTGCAACCAAGCACAAGCCATAAAGAAAGTGATCATGTGGGAAATAATAAGGAAGCAGACAGAAATAATGATCAAGTACAATTGGCAAGTTTTGCATCAGTGCATCAGAATAAATTACATCGGACACATGATTTACCCGGTGTTACTACTCATGCTGCTTCCCCTCCTAATAGAAAGGCTAGGGTTTCGGTTAGAGCAAGATGTGAAGCTGCCACGGTTAGTTCAAAATCTCTCTATATATTTATATTTATAACTAATATTAATGTAATTAATTAACCCTTCAAGTTAATTAGCATTATCATCTGATTAATTAGAATAACATTAAGAGCTAATCATATCTTAATTGTGATATATAGATGAATGATGGGTGCCAATGGAGAAAATATGGGCAGAAAATTGCAAAAGGAAATCCATGCCCACGAGCCTATTATCGTTGCACTGTAGCCCCAGGTTGTCCTGTTAGGAAACAGGTAATTCTGATCAACTATATATATTTGCACTCTTTTTTGCTTCTCCTTCTCTAAAACATTAACAAGTTCTGAAACTTTTTCTACACTGGCTACACGGTTGTTTTGATAATAGAAAATTAATCCTCACACTTTTCAATAAAAACACACAGTATTCTAATATGTCTTTTTTTTTTTTTAAATTTAACTATCCATATGTCATAAATGTGTTTATCCATTTGAAAAATTATGCGGGTTTATTTTTTAGGATTGCTATATAGTTCACAGATAAAAGAAAAACAAGGAATTAATTAATTAGGCAGAAATCAAGCCATATCCTTTATATTGCTTAGTTTTTGTCAAAAAAAAAAATTCATGCATGCTATCTAATATTAATCTCCTTACATTTGATATGTATAGGTGCAAAGATGTATAGATGACATGTCCATACTAATTACAACCTATGAAGGAACACATAACCATCCACTCCCAGTTGGTGCAACTGCTATGGCTTCCACAGCTTCTGCAGCAGCTTCCTTCATGTTGCTAGACTCAAGCAACCCTATTTCTGATGGCACCTCCACTTTCACTCAAGCACCTCTTCCATACAACACCTTCCACCCATATAACCAAGTTTCAAATTTTAGGAGCATAAGCCCTAGTGATCCATCCAAAGGGATTATTCTTGATCTCACTAGCAACCTTAGTGAAGCACCACTGCGTTTTAATTCCACTGGCAGCTCCTCTAATACCACAATTGATCCTCGTTTTTCTTGGATGCAAAACAAATACCAAGGTGGTGGTGGTGCCATTGCATTGAACAACAACTTTCATCATCACAAGCCTAGGCCAGTGGATAATTTTCTTCATGATAGAATTTGGAAAGGAGATCAAGAAAGCAATGTTAATAATAATAATGATCACAATGTGTCCGCAATTGCCTCAGATCCTAAGTTTAGGACTGCTGTTGCTGCGGCCATAACATCTCTCATGAATAAAGAAAGCCACGCTACTCATCCTATAGGCACTACTTCCTTTGGTCCTAGGAGTGGCCAAAATGGCAGCTAGCTAGTAACAAGTAACAACTGCATGGTCGAAGTAGAAATCTCTCTTGATTTTTCACCTTCATGATAGAAGTAAAAGTGAATGTTATACGACAATAATGTTTGCCACAGTATTCAATAGACTATCACTTATCAGGTATTACGTACATTTTATATATGTAGCTTCATAATATAAATAATCTTACCGGGGGGTGGTTTCTTCTGTTATCCTTGTAATAATTTGATTTGATTTTTGTTATTGTTTTTGATTGCTGTGGAGTAATTAAGTTAAGGTTGCGTGATTAATTAGCTGGAATATGGCATACACATGAAGGACTTTTAACTAATGCAGTTAGCCAAGGCTCTCAATTATTAAAGTATTGCAAAGCCTTTCTTAACTGTGTGTTTTAGTCTTTTAGTTTATAATTGTACTCATGTTAAAGAAATATTTGGTTCTAGTAAATTTATTTGTCTTTTGTTTTGGAGGGATCCGGGGAGTACTTCTAGCTATATGTATCTTCATAGAAAATGAAATTGGTTATATCTGCCTGATTTAATTAATTGAGCATAATTAATGTTACGTCAAGTTCAAGTACATGTGTTAATTAATGTGCATGTCAGCAGGTGTACATGTTGATATACATATATTAAGTATTAACATATGTATAATAATATATCTGTCATATATTTAGAATACGAGGATGAGGTTACTAATAAAAAAAAAATACGAGGAGGAAAGGGAAGAATAGCGTTTGATTTTTATTTTTAAAATAATATTTTTGTTTTAAAAAAGTAAAGAAAATACTACAAGTTTATGACTCATCCTTTGAGTTAGGATCACAAATTAAAGGATGATGATAAAACATCTCAGCTTTTTGAAGCACTTGTTTTAGAATAATTTCAAAACTTAATGGATTTTGAATAAGAAACTGATTGTTTAGTAATATAGAATTATTTTAAAAAATATTTTTTTTAAACTAAAAAATAAAAAGAACTCAAACAAACCCCTAAAATATGTATACACACACTGTTACTATATATATGTATATTAACTATTTTTATCTAGGAGATAAAAATAAAAATAAATTTAGAAACTGCATGTCATGATTTCTTTATATGGAGAATAGTGTTTTCCTTTTTTAGTAGATGTAATAAATGCTTTTTTTTTTATATATAAAAAAAAAACTGAAGCATTCATTTCACTCCATTAGAGACTCACTCTACAAAACTCTACTAGTGTTACTTAAAAGATTTACACATCATATCCTCATTTTAAGAGTAACTTATCATCTTTATTATTCAATTTCTTAAAATTTAATATTTTTAAAAATTTAACAATTGTAATTGTAATTTTAATTATTAGATTTCAGAAAAATGAATGATAAAAATAATGAGTAATTAACTCTCCTATAGTTCTCTAAAAAAAAAAAAAATCTCCTATACTATATATTTATAAAATAATATTATTCATTATATTTACATAATTTTTACTTTCTTGAAGCATATTAAGTGTAAAATTTTAATATTGTGAAAAAGAAGAAAAATAAATATAAATTATCAAATTATATTTTGATATTTGAATGATAAAGGATAAATGCACACTTTTTTTTAAAAAAAATAATCATATGATGAATGATTATTTAGATTTTTGACTACTCATGTGTTATGTATATATGCAGAATTCGTAGGTGGATTTTTCTTGTGTAGCAAGGATAAGAAAATATATGTAGAAGTTCGAGGAAAATATATTAATCAAAGTAAAGCACGAGTCTAATCCCTCATTGCTGGCTGCCACTGGTTGGTACCAGCATCGCGGAAACATCCTATCCTTTTTACATATACGTCCAAGTCCAGCGAATCAATATGAATAACCACCCAATTCCTCGTTTATCATATATGAATTTCAGACTAACTTTTTAAATTAAGAATATAGAGAAACTAATTTAGTATTCATTTATAAATTAAGAAAATCCAAATACTAAAACTTTTTAGGAGTACATTACAAAATTATATGTTTTCAAACTTAAATAAACGCAAAAAAGAGTAATCCAATCAAATTTTTTTTTAGGGGTGATCCACTCAATTAATTTATCTATACTTTCAAAATAAATAAATAAAAAGTATATATATATATATATATATATTTTAACTTGAGGCATTCTTTGCCATCAAGAGTTAAAATAAATATTCTCTACGTATATTTCATATATACACAAGTGTATACATTTGTTTAAAGTTGGAGCTCAAATTCGTTAAAGAATCGATTTATCTATAATGTATAGAAATGTAGAGATTCAATCTCAGTTATATGTTTTCTTCATTTCAAATTGATCAAGACTTTAACATTAGAAAAAAATCACATTAATTGACAATCTCAGTTTTTTTATGAAAATATAACTTCCATTCCAATTTTATTTCTTAACAAATATTATTACTTTAAATATTTAATATAATTTATTTATGAAAATCGTAAAAAAGATTAAAACACTTTAATAAATTACAGCAAATTGCATTGTTTTAATTAATTTTCTTAATCTTAAACATGAATAAGTTTAGGATAGAGAGAATATTTTTAAAAGATGATTATCTAGGGTGGCACAGTGGCACTATGTTAGTAAAAGTGGAACTAAATAAATATATAAAAAAATAAAGTAAAGTGGGACTAAATAAAGCAAAAGAAAGGGTGTAAAAGTAGTATGAAATGAATAATGAATATTAAATAATGAAATGAAAATAAAAGAAAGCACAAAGACCATAAAAAATAGGGAATTAAATAATTGAATGCTTTAGTAATAATAATAACAGGGAGAGGAGAACGAGAGGCAGCTGCAAAGCAGATTCGTTTTCAGCAGTTCCTTGCAGCAACCTGTTCGTACATACAAACGGAGCACGCCGCCGTCGCCGATGGACTGGAGGCGCCGGACGAAGACCAAGAAGCAACCTCCGCCGCCGCTTCAGCCTCGATTGGAGCGCCTCAACGCCAAAAAAGGCATTAATTACAAACCCCCACCCTCTCCTCCTTCACCTTCTTCTTCTTCTTCTTCCCACTTGGACCACCAAACCAGCTTCCGCCTCTTCGGCATCGACGGCGAATTCGAACGCATCTTCGAGTCCATGGGCCTGTCCGGCCCAGAAGACTTCTCCATCCCCACCGCTGACTGGGAGGCCTGCAAGGCCCGCGTCGCTTCCACCGGGCCCACCACCACCACTTCCCAGATAAACAAAGTTACCATCAATGCTACTGTTGCTCCCGTTGTTGTTTCTTCTTCCCCCTGGTCCTCCGGGGAGCACGACGTGGGCAGGGGCAGTGTCGGTAGATTGAGGCACGGCGAAAGGAGCGTGCTTTTCACCGATTCCGGTTCCTTCACTACTTCACACGACGACGACAGTGATATCGGCGGCGAGAGGGCTTGTTTGGCTTCTAATTCTTTAGCCGCCGCTGATGAGTTGGTTATTCCGTTTAATTCCTCCAACGAGTGGTTCAGACAGACTTTCGTCTCGTGGCAGAAAGGCGACGTCTTGGGAAATGGGTCCTTCGGAACTGTCTATGAAGGCTTCACCGAGTGAGTTTTTTTTTCTCCTTTTATGAAACCCTTTATTTAATGACTTTCTTGTATTAGGTAAAACCCTTTTTCTGAAATTCGTAGTTATTATTAGGGTAGTTAATTATTTGTCCGTGTTGTTTGGACTAAGTTCCTGCTTCAAATAAGGAAACCCTAATTACCTTATTTTCGTTAACTAACATGATTTAAATATACTAATAATCTTGTTCGGATTGCATTCAATTTCCACCGAATACGTGCTAGTCAGATAATATTATCTTCTAGTAGTTGCTCATATAACTTGTGCTAAATTCAAGTGCAAAGGAAAAGTTTGACCATGTCCCCTTAGATGAATGATTTTAAGGATGCTTGTGCTTATGAAAGCTGTTTATTGTGTAGACTTATTCTAAGGCATGTACTTAGGTTGACAGCTTCAGCAGTTGCTCCTTATTAGAGAATTCGTTACTTACTAGAAATGATATACGTCGGTCGAATACATTGATCTGCAAGTGAACCTTGTTGCTTATCTCTTTTTGAGGCGGAGAGCAGAAAATAATCAGTTAAATGTGATTTTTTATAGTCCACATAAGAGAAATCACAACTATTGTGGTACTAAAATGTGGTCAGAGGAGTCCATTTGGTAATTATCATAGGAGGAGTTAAAGACATTGGAAAGTTGGTTTTATCTGGTCATGTCATGGAAGTCTTCTGTATCCATAGCTGATAAAATTTGGTCAGAGGAGTCCATTTGGTAATTAACATATGCATTCTCTTTTCTTGCAGTGATGGATTCTTTTTTGCGGTAAAGGAGGTGTCTTTGCTGGATGAAGGTACCCAGGGAAAACAGAGCATTTTCCAACTTCAGCAGGTTGGAGGACCTAGTCTTTGCATTAAAGTTTATGATTTATCCATTAATTCTTATATGACAGTATTCTTATATGTGATATCTGTGGCCTCTCTTTCAGGAAATATCTCTTTTGAGTAAGTTTGAACATAAAAACATAGTTCGATATTATGGCTCAGACAAGGTATGTTGTTGTTAGGAAGCAAGTCTCTTTTATTCTGCCATATGATATTCTAGGAAGAATAATTGCATTTCCATGACTTAGGGAAATAAGTATTTTGCAAATTTAAAAGCATTTACTTGGCTGAATATGTTATTCTCTGTTTTTATTGCCTTCTCTTTATTATTTATATTTGTATTTTGTATTTCGCAGGACAATAGTAAACTATATATCTTCCTTGAGCTTATGTCAAAAGGGTCATTATCAAGTCTCTATCAAAAGTACCGTTTAAACGATTCTCAAGTTTCTGCATACACAAGGCAGATTTTAAGTGGCCTGAAGTATCTTCATGATCATGATGT
Organism: Amphicarpaea edgeworthii; assembly: GCA_014843725.1. Taxonomy (NCBI): domain Eukaryota; kingdom Viridiplantae; phylum Streptophyta; class Magnoliopsida; order Fabales; family Fabaceae; genus Amphicarpaea; species Amphicarpaea edgeworthii. The sequence continues at coordinate 25,049,590 of CM026328.1, forward strand.
GGTTCACAGGTAACATGGATGAATTTCCTATCATTATACTGAGCAATGACTGTGCTTATAATAACAATAATCTCATTTGAGTGAGTTCCATGAGGAAGTTAGGTGGTTTGGTTATTGATGTTGAAGTGATTTGTGGTAAAGGGTCAATATATTTTTGTTTCATTCTTAATGTTATGGGGAACTATATGCACATCAATAATCTAGTCCTGGAAGTGTCTTTAACAAGTCAATAATCTAATGATGTGTTACCAATAGTTTTGGTACTTCTGTTCTTATATTAGAGGATATGTTATAGCTCTATTTTCACATATATTTATATTGAGAAAATTATAGAAAAACCAGATACGGAGTATGATTCTTTACCTGGAAAGTTGAGTTTGCTTTAACATATTTTATTTGGATAGTGAAAAGGCTTGACTTTCAATCATTGCAAAAGATGAAGTTGGATGCAGCACTTTGAAATTAACTTCTGGAATATCTTGAATTTTCATTGATTTGCTTCATTCTGAATGTTTCATTTCAAATATTCAATTTTAAAGGGACATCAAGTGTGCTAATATACTGGTTGATGTAAGTGGGGCAGTCAAGCTTGCAGATTTTGGGTTGGCAAAGGTAACCTTCAACAAAACTGAATTTCTCTTTTCAGTTTCATATCATACACAATCCAACTACTGGCTGCTTGTAGTTATATAATTTATATTTTTGTGACTTTTACCTTCTCAGGCGACGAAATTTAATGATGTTAAATCAAGCAAAGGCTCTCCATACTGGATGGCCCCTGAGGTTTGTCCCTTCTCTGTATCATTTGTTTGGAGTAATTCTTGCAAAGGAATGAACTAGAATGAAATCATATGGCTGGCTGTAAGAACATAAAGTTGAACTATCCATAAATTAGTTTTACTGCAGTATATGTTTCCATTGATTTTCTTGGGACAGATTGCAGATTCAGAATCTTGAAACTACAGTTTTTCCACCCATTTGTGATTTACGAGAAATGTTTCACCAAACTGGCAAATGAATTTTTATATTAATGAGCTTTTTATTGTGACTGGTTTAACTTTGAATTATTGGTTTATAGGTTGTTAACTTAAAGAACAAAGGTGGTTATGGGCTAGCAGCTGACATATGGAGCTTAGGGTGTACAGTTTTGGAGATGCTGACAAGGCTGCCTCCTTATTCTGATTTGGAAGGGGTACGTATTATGTCACACTTCTTACATTATTCGAGAGTGGATGCTATTTTGCCCTCTGTTTTGATTTTTTTACTCCTTTGAATCATAAATATTCAGGATTTTAGTTTAGTTGGTTATTCTTCTTTTTAAAATTGGATAATTGGTGATAGAGTATATAAATATGTCTTTTCTGTTGCAACAGATGCAAGCATTATTTCGGATTGGCAGGGGTGAACCTCCACCTATTCCTGAGAATTTATCTAGGGATGCCCGAAATTTCATTCTTGAATGCTTACAAGTTAACCCAAATGATCGCCCAACTGCAGCTCAGCTATCTGATCATCCATTTCTAAGGAGAACAACACTTCTATCTCCCTTAACTTTGGCTTCTCCACATAGGAATATCTATCGGTTATAAGAGTTCTATAACACCTCTTCAATTGGCACACTTAAGAACTTCAAGTTTATCCTCTACTTTTCTGAAGTTTATCCATACACATCTTGGGTTTACTGCCGGAATGTCCAGGACAAATTTAATGGGTTTGCAGATATATGCTGGAGTTGGACCTAACGACTCTCGGTTGTTTATTTCAATGACTTCATCTTGTCCCACCATCCTGCAATGTTGATCGGATCCCATGCTGAAGGCTGGTTCATTGAAAGGGGAGAATGCAATATCAACTGTTTCACAAAGCTAAACTTCTTTAATGCCAATGTGGATCTTGGTTTGACTGGATTGGGGAAATGGAGAATTAAGGAGGAGATGGACCTTTTCATTTCCAACTGATTGCTCTTTATTCTACAAGGCAGAAGCACCCACCAGGAGATTGCCATGGCCAAGTAAAGTTGTTGGCCATTTGGCACGGAGTTGTCAGGTCACGTTGCTCGTACTCGCTCGATTCTATCAGGAGCTCATGTTCTTGCATAAAAATTGTACATCAGGAGCTCATGCTCGTGTTCTGCTGATCCTATCAGCAGGTTCCTGGTCTCAGCTGTGTGACCCACCCAACATGTAAATAGTCAGGAAAGGAGAAGGTGCAAGCAATGTGCTATTAGAGCAGCAATGAAAGTAGAAGTTTTGGAGTGTTTTTTTTTTTCCTTAGCACAATTAAAGGTATATATAATTGCAGTATTTTTTTTTTCAAGGAATTACCATTTGTATTTATTTTTCATTTTTGTAAAATGATGGAACTTGTATAATATCTTCATTGCATGAAAATTGTTGATTTCTTATTGCTTAATCAAAAGTAAACAGTCTACTAAGTTCATCAGGACTCATTTGCTGTAAGGAGGTGAACTGGTGAAGCTGCAGTGTGGCGATTAATACATGTATTTCAAATTTTCAGCATTTAGTAAATTACTATTTACCACTATCAAGACTCAACTGATTAAGAAGTTGAAGACTTGAAGGCAAAATCAAGATCTTGTACAAGTTTGGTGGTGTTCCTAGTGGGAACCATGGTAGTTACAAAAACAATAGTTATTGGTTGTGTTGACTTGCTTGTCAATGGTAGGAAAGACCAAGAAAAGCTAGTGTGATAATTTGACAAATTTGTGAAATTCAGATTTTGTAAAAAAATTTGGCCACGATAAAAGACTACATTAATAATACCAAGTGTAGAAGATATATCAATTATTAAAAGTTTTACTAATATTTTGATGGATGTAGCATTGTTTTTTCAATCATAATATATTTATTTTTTTGTCTCTCTTCATGTGATCAAAAGGGTGTAAAACAAAAAGAGAATGAATACTGTGAAATTTCACATGATCATATTGTAAAAATATGTTATTTCTTTGATCACAGAAATCAAAATAGACGAAGTTGTATTCAAATTGAAATTTGCATACATTTAAGCAAAGAGATAAGTACAAAGTTTTCATATCATATAGTCATGTCAAAAATCAAAATTCAACATGGGATGATCCATTTTCCTTAGTGACAAAAAAAAAAACTCTTCCCAGAGTCAAGGGATAAAGTCAGCATATACGGGTTGGTGCAGTTCAAGACTCCATGTAACGCCATAATGACAACACTGCTGTAGTTCCGTGAGGCGCTCTTTCACATTTTTATGAGATAGTGAGATAGATTGATCAAATTTTCCAATTATGACAGTTATATCCTTAACCCTTAAACTTTCATTATAAAATAAATTCATTTTAATGGTTACACATTTAAATTAAATAATTGCATGTTATCCGAACACATGAAAGGTTAGGCCAACCTAAATACTTTATAGACTATTATATTCTCATTATTATTATTATTTTTTTTTTGAATGAATATTTATGATTTTGAATTTTTTTTCATAAAGATGAGTCCAGAGGAGTTTAAAAATGGTACACGATGGAATATGCTTGGTTCGGTTACTCTGGGAACGTGAGAGAGCACGTGAAGGCGCACTTTGTGGCACGTCACCACGTTCAGAAGAGCGTGGGTCGCACCCGCTACAGAAGCGCGTGTGGAAGAGAATGCGTGAAATATGAGAAGCAAAGGAGGGAGGGATTGTGTAATGTGTAGCGTAGAAATGACTCCATCTTTGCGATTCTTCTCTCTCTCTAAAAACATCAGAAGATGAGAGAGAAACTCCCCTGCCCTTGCATTTCCCTCTCGATTCCTTCGCCTTTGCTTTCGATCCTTTGCTAGGGAACCTAATTCCTTTCTCTCCCTTCAAATTCCGTTCATTTTCTTCCATTTTCAATCTATCCCTAATCGTCCGGTACGAGCACACAACACTATTCCTCCACTACTACCTCTTTAGTTTCAATTTTCGCTTCCTTTTCAATTTTTAGGTTAATTGATTTTCGATTCGTGTATGTAACATCTTAACATTCTTAATTTTTGCTAACCTAACCTAGTTTTTTTTTTTTAACTGTCAATTGAAGAACGGATAGGATACCTAATTGACTTTGCTTTCCAAACAGATAGGCATTTTTGTTTTGTCCTGATTTTTAATTTTAAAAAAAATTATATCTTTAGTTGTTTGATTGGATCTAAGATATGGATGAGTAAAGTTTAGCGACATGTGCTTGTTATCTTAGCTCCATGTTCTGGATAATATTATATTAATGTTGCTTTGTTAGTTGTCTTTGCTTGCTGGTGGTGCCTCTCACCACTTTTTTTCCTTCTCACCCTACTTGTATAAATCTCTTACTTTGTTCTACTTCTTGCTGTTCAATTATTTGTTGCCAGATGCACTTTGGTTTTGCAAACTAATTCGTTGGCTTAATTTACTCCGATTGTGAACTGGTGAGTTTTTTTTTTTTTCCTTATCCTTGTTGCGTGTTGAATTGTTGATGCATAACATGCTTTGTTTTCAGCAATTCCCTTTCTATTTCTATTATATGCTATTCCATTGGTTTGAGTGCTTAATTAGCCCATTGTGGCATGTACCTGTTCTTCATCTTCAGTATGTTAACTAGTTAGGTTAGGTATGTGTTCATTGCATATCCAGCTTGACTTGGGCAAATATGTTGCTGAAGTTGTTTCTGTAAGTTAAATTACAAGCTTTGTTATCTTTTTATTAAGTTTGCCTCATTATTGAGTTGGTTTAATTAACTAGTTTCTTCCTTATACTCTCTCATTTAGAATCTTCACTTTTTGCATTTATGAGATTGTTAGAATTTCTGAAATCAATTTTTGTAGTAAGAGAAATTTGGATTAAATAAATTTTGTACTATGAATCTATGATGATTTCACCTGATTGTTAGAGTTGATTATATGGTCATATGCTAACGTGCTAGTAGCACAAGGCTGCAAATCTTATTTTAGACAGCCAAAATGTGCAAGGGTAATTGACATGTGCTCTTCTTTGGGTTGTTATCCAAACAGAAGAAATAAAGTTGGTGATCTTGGTCATGTGGGCCATGCATGAACCTCTCTGAACTGTCTTCAAAGTCTGATAATATTGCCGAAAAAGGCAAATTAAATATGGTTTACTATGATATTGCATGATTGCATCCTTGATTTAGATATAAAAATACATATTTTGGGTTTCTTTTAAGCACATGCCTCATCAGCTATTTCTATATTCTTTCTCCTTTATAATGTGCTCTTGTCCAAAATAAAATAATAGACTGTCCTAGATCTAAAACAGATAGCTGCAATTGTACTGTTAATTTATAGGTTCATGTTGATGCATTTTGCCACGGACCAAGAAAATTGTTTTCATGTAATTTGCTGTCAAGAATTGAGGTCTTTTGTGTTGGTTTATGAGTAAATTGATCTACAGTTGTTAGAGGTTCAGTAATTATCTACCACCTTTCTGGCATTAATTGTGGGAAGGTACTTCAGAATGTCTTAGCCTTTAGTATTGTAGAGAGCATCATTTCATTAGCTTCTTGACCATAATTTTTTGAGCTGGCTATCCATTTAATAGTTTTTAATGTTTTCCTAGCAAAGATGACCACTTAATTCTATGAATAAAAGCCTTGATCCAAAAGGACAAGATTGTTTAAATTTCTTTCTTTATGTATTGGGAAGGGTTGTTAAGATCACAATCTTCCTTGTAGGATTGCGTGATCTTGCACCTTTGTATGGGAGCTTCAATCCCAATTATATACACCAACTTGGTTTGGTGAGATTGCTGTAGGATTGATGGTCAAGCTTGTTAAATTACTGACACAGTTTTTGTGGTCTGGATGAGCTACCATTTAAGTGATGGAAGGATTAATTTTAGGTAGATATACAGCCATATGAGCAAGTGCTTTTGTTTCTATACTAATAATTTCCTGTGTAATAGCTGAGAGGAGTGCTAGCAACACATTATTTTTAACACTACTATTTGTTAAATTTATTAAAAAATATAAAACTGTGAGTGGTTTGCACAATGGATCTGTGAGGGTCAGATCACCTTTTATATTGAATTGAATTTGACACAGCTTGGTGACGTCCTTTGTAATGAGGGAACTAATTTAATTTGTAGACACATTAGGAGGTTAGGTTCTCCCTCCTATCATCTTCTACTCTTTTCCCCATTGAAGACAGCTTACTACATGTTTTTGCGATGAGTTGTGGTTCACTGCAAATAATGAATCAATACACATTTGTGGAATGTGTGGAAAAATTACCATTTTCTGTTCATTTTGTTTGGCTTTTGTGAGGAACTTGACTTTCTATCCTGTCAGTACCTTGGTTTTTTCCTGGAGGATGAATATTAGGTTGGCCTTCACTCACAAGCTTTGTGGGATTATGCACACAACATTTGCAACTAGTGTTTTATTTTATTTTGTATAATTTTTAAAACCAGTGACCACTTTCTGTCAGTTTACATGAAAAATATACAAATGCATTTGTAGTTTGACTACCTAATGTTTAGATCCCTTAATGTAGACTCCTTGATAACATTTTGACAGTGAAATTCCAGGTTCTGTTGGAATATCAGAAATGGCAAAAGGTAGCAGGGGAAGACACAGGATAGCTTCTCGTCAATTCAGAGTGACTCCATACCCACTGGCTTCTTGCAAAAGGGACATTTGTGATGACTTGTGCCAAAAGAAATGTTCTAAGGCTTTGGAAAAGAAAGAGTTGGAAGATGTAACATGTTCTGTGTGCATGGAATATCCACACAATGCTGTTCTTCTTCTTTGTTCGTCGCATGACAAGGGTTGCCGTCCCTATATGTGTGGAACTAGCTTTCGCCATTCCAACTGTCTTGATCAGTACAAGAAAGCTTACACTAAAGTACTTTCACCCAATAGTCAACCTATGCAAGGCACTCCAGGTGTGCCACAGGATTCAAACTTGCCTCTTGAGAAGAGTGAAGCCACAGAGCTTGCTTGTCCTCTTTGCAGGGGTCAGGTGAAAGGTTGGACCGTCGTGGAACCTGTTCGGGACTACCTGAATGCAAAGAAAAGAGGCTGCATGCAGGATGACTGCTCATATGTTGGGAACTATAAGGAGTTGAAGAAGCATGTGCGGGCAGAGCATCCCTTGGCACGCCCACGGTTGGTGGATCCTGCCGATGAACAGAAATGGAGATGGCTCGAGTGGGAGCGTGAAAGAGAAGATGTTATCAGCACAGTGACATCAGCAATGCCTGGGGCAGTAGTTTTTGGAGATTATGTTATAGAAGGTCACCATAATGACTATGATTCAGATGAAGAGGAAGGTGCAGGTAATGCAGATAGAACTGGAAGGTTTCAGATGGGTTTAGAGGCAATGAATTTCTTCCTCCTGTTGCATGCGGTTCGGCAAGGGAACGAGCTTAACAACCTTGGTAGACGGCTGAGGCCTGAGTTGACCCACAACAGGGTTGCAGGTCAGAATGCGGCTACCGTGCTGGATGTCTCAGATGAAGAGAATGATAATAATGATGACAGGTACAATGAAGGTAATGAAGGGGTATCTTTGGTTAGCCGTCTCAACCGCCATGGTGGTGGCAGGGTTTTATTGGGTCGTTCTGGTAGGAGGCGTAGATGTAGAGAAGCACGTGCAAGGATTGGAGATAGTTGAAGATCGTGCTTGAAACAGGAGGTTGGCAAAGGACAAGTTTCGTAGGCATATATCAGATTAGAAAATTTAGCACCATGTAGTGGTGGCTTAATAACATTTGATGGGTTTTCTTCATCTGAGATGGGCATTTTTTTTTAATCTTGTTGTAATTTCGTTTACATGTACATTCCTTCATTCCTTCCTCCTATTACCTTTGCTCATTCCAATGTGAATTCACTTGTGTAAACATTTGATTTTATGAAATCTTTGACAGAAGTTGTTTGTCATGTGATGTGATGTTGGTCCCGTGATAGGAACAATTGGCTCTTTCAGCTATCTAGTGACTGGGAATTCTGTGGCAAATCCCACGTCTAATCCAGTGTTCACTGCTTGTTATGGGAGGACCACTGCCACTGCTGGCTTTCACTCCAAAAAATTGCTCTAAAAATTTCACGCACTCTATTACGACAAAGGACGCCTCTTTCGTTTCACAAGGATCATTTTTTCACGTCATGTCTATGACTAAGAATATACGTCGTAAAGTTTATCAAAATAAAAATAAAATAATTTATTTCAACAGTGTGCACAGAAATTATAAATTATTTTCATAATTATTTTGCAATTATTTTTTAAACGTTCTTGACTATATATATCTAAGTAGAATGTTCTGACGCTAGCTAGTTGCAAAATGAAAGGTCCTTGTGTCCGTTTTAGTGCTCCATTAGCAAAGTGAATTGGTGCACTCGTGTTTCTCATCCACGCAATACACATGACCACTTTCAAAGGAAAATGTTTCACTTGTATTGTATGGGCCAAGATAGTATGCTTATATCCTAAATGTAAAATCCATATCTCTAAGTTCAGCATCACACTCGGGTCATGTGACGTTTTAACGCTCAAAAGTAAAAAAACAAAACAAAACAAATATTTTCACTTAAGAAATATCAACGACAAAATCTTTGACACTCTTTTTTGACATTTTTCATCTAATCACTAAAATAATTTTTGCTATGTATATCATGACAATTTCAGCTTTTTTTTTTTATTACCACCTTAAAATGAAAATTCAGGTAAAAATTATTAAAAGAAAAAAAAAAAAGCAAGTGTTTATCATCATGTGGTAGCCTCACAATATGACATACACATTTCACATGACATAATTTAAAAAACAAATCAATCAAAGTCACATCTAATTCATCATATGCAACACAAATCTACCAAGCATCAATACATAGACTTGACTTGTGTCACATGTGAAAAGTTGACACGAAACTTCCAAGCATAATCTCTCATGATTCAATTCACCTACAACATTTATCATATTTCTTATCGTATAATTAATAACCTTTGATCCCTGGCCACCCCCCCTCTGAATTTTTCTCTTCCTCCTAACAGATTTTGATGAGAATATGCAATTGTGTTCTTTAAAAAATTATAGAAATGCAAAGCAACTCTAAAAGTCTTGGCATCGTTTTGTTAGACAGGATTTATTCATAGGTGTAAATCTTGCTCATAGGGGAGTGATCCACGAACCCCATGATACTATATATATGCGTTTTTTGCTTCAATAAATCTGGGGACTGTGATCACTTGTTCTTCTATTGTTCAATGTCTGTTGTTGTCTTTGTATTTAGTTTATTTGTAGATAGGTGTGCTGGTGGTCCTGCTATGCTAGCCACGTTGTTATGGGAAACAAATTAGAACCTTGTGTTTTTATGTGTGGCATGTTGTTGTGTGATGAGGAATAACATATATATCCTTTTTAAGGAAGGGATATTTGAAATGAGTACTAGTCTTTTAGATTTGATTAAAATGACGTCTTGGCATTGGCTTAGTTTTAAGGTAGGAAGGCTTTTCATTCTTTGTTCACAATGGTACGGTGTTTGAATTTGAACCCTATATGTCCTGTATATGCACATGTCCAAAATTCACTATTTGTATATGATCGTTTGAGTGCTTGTACTCATTTTAAATAAATTTCTTTCACTTATAAAAAAACTTAATTAATTTGTTAAAATGTAAATTGGTTTGATTAATTTAAAGATTGATTTACATTATTTAGATTTTTTAAATATAATCTGGTTTTAGTTATGGTTTGGTTTAGTTTAATTATCTCTTTTGTTTTTTTCACAGCCTTACATCACACATAACTAAAACAAGATTATATTTAAAACAAATTAGGCTTCGAGACTCTTTAATTTATATCTCTTTTTTTCTTTTTCTTTCATGTCTTTATTTAGTAACATCTATCTCTTTTTTCTCCTGTCTTTTTTTTCTCCCTAAGGTGTATTTGCTTCCAAGAAGTATGAAAAAATATTATAGTTTTGCATATGGAGCAAGTCATACATATCCTCTTCAAAACTAGAATAATTCTAGACCCAAGAAAATATCATACAAACTGAATTCAATTCGTGCAAGCATATGCTGGAGGCATATGTTGGCCCCAAGTGCAAAGAAAAATTGTCCTAACCCTTTTTAGTATCTGGTTAAGCAAGTCACGCTTGATTCCAAGTGCAAATTTGACAATTACGTGTCGAGTACAATGGTCTAAATTGTACTTACTTTACTTAAAGAGGTAGGGCCTAAACAATTTCCCCACTTTTGTTTTGTTCTCCACCTTAAAGCCATAGAAGAAGGGAAAGAAACAACGATTGAGATAGACGTTTTTGAACAATTTGAAGTGATATTCAAACTGCTATCACTTGCTCTCTAATGCATGGACCCCTCATTTGTCTCCCTATAGCTACAAAAACTTGCCTACCCTATACTCTCTCCCTATACCTTACCTTATTCATCCTCAGCCATAAATCATTAAATCCTCTTAGGATAGCTTAAGTTTTATAAATTCATTCCTTATCAATATCCTTCTCTACCTAGCTCCCCCTATATCCCCCCACCCCTCTCCATTGTTCTCCACTAGATAGATTGAGTAAATCCCTGGTTAACAAGACCAAAAATTTCAACCTACACTATGGATTCATCCATGTTATCAAAATCATGCCAAACTTCTACCTCTTTAATTTCTCTCTTTGACCATAGGGGAAGAACTCTGAACTCAATCATTAACTTTTTTTTTTTCAAAATCACCGACTTCAATATCTGCCTTCTCAAAGCCAGCTAGCTAGCTTTAGACAATCCCAACCAAACACCCACCTGAACTACAGTGCCCCAAGACCACATATCCCAAATCAAACACAATACAACCTTTATGTATACTATATACTATACATTATAAAACCTAAAAATTATAAACACCCACTCTCCTCATCCATCTGATTTTTATTTTATTTTCTTTTTTATCTTATCAATTATATATCATTTATCACATTTATTATTTTCTCTCTCCAGCCACATTTTATTTATTTATTTCTCCTATTTCCACTCTAGTCCACCCGATTCTTCGGTGGACGTTTTATCAGTATTCTCTATATACATATTTCTTTCACCAAACATATAACATCTTTATCTATCTTGAGATAAAGTCTATATATACATACACACATATCTTTCACCAAACATAAAACTCATCTTGTACTAAACACACACACATCCCTAGTCCCAAACCCTAAACTAGAAGAAAAAGAAAAAATAGTGCAACATCGTAACATCACATTCAAAGGTTCTACTCCTTAATCCCTACCCTAAAATCTCCATCTCCATATCCCTCAAAAGGAAGAAGAAGAAAAAGAAGATTAACATGTCAGCCGCCGTGGCCGCCGCCGCAGCCGCCGCCATGTCGGGGTACAACAACTCCTCCTCGAGACAACAACAACAACAACAAAATGAATTTCCATTAACACCACAACGAGTACTGTGTGCGTCACCACCACCTCTGAGCAGGTACGAGTCACAGAAGCGGCGCGACTGGAACACGTTCGGACAATACCTGAGAAACCACCGACCACCTTTGAATCTCTCCCGCTGCAGCGGAGCGCACGTGCTGGAGTTCCTCCGCTACCTCGACCAGTTCGGAAAAACCAAGGTTCACGCGGAAGCCTGCGCGTACTTCGGAAACGCGCACCCTCCTGGCCCCTGCACGTGTCCCCTGAAGCAGGCGTGGGGCAGCCTCGACGCTCTCATCGGCCGGCTACGCGCCGCGTTCGAGGAGAACGGCGGCGCGCCGGAGATGAACCCATTCGGGACACGCGCCGTGAGGCTGTACCTTAGGGAAGTGAGGGACGCGCAGGCCAAAGCGAGAGGCATAGCTTATGAGAAGAAGAAACGAAGAAAGCCTGAAACTCAAGTGGAACAAAGTGGACAACAACAACAACAACAACAACATGATCATGTGAATTATTCTTCTGGGTATGGCTATGGCTATGTTCCTCAGCAGATGTTGTCTGATTCAAATGGGACGCCTTCTACATCGGATGGGGTTTCCTATTTCTCATCCCAAGGTGGTGGATTCAACTGATTATTGTTATTACTACTAGTGAGGGTTTGAAATTAAATTCGTTCAAAAATAAAAATTATGTTTAGAATGTGAAAGTTATAACTATTAGTTTTCGAAAAATATATTATAAATATAGTTCGAAACATGAAATCAAACATTTGATATATTGATTCGTGTGTTGGGTGATGCATGGTGGAAAATTAATGATAGGATATATATATTCTATGCTTAGTGATGTGGTAGGGCTCAAGGATGTGGTCATTATTAGAAGCTTGTCAGTGTAGTGTCTAATTAATAGTGATATTTCGTTCTATATGAAAAAAGAAAAGAAAAAGCATGGTGGAAAGTTCAAGGAGTTCCTGTGTAACAGAGCTTGCAAATTATTGTAGAATAAGTGTGGATTTGATTAATATTAATAACAGTAGTATTTATATTCTCGTTTATTCATTCGCAAATGCTATGCAATGATTCATGATCTTCCGATCTAATATCTTTGCAGCAATTGACTTCTAATCCAGGTGTGCTTAAGGGGTTAGTTAGTTTGAAATTATCTGATTTACTAGCGGGATCTTGTTGGAATGCATTTAGTCTCTTGAAATTGTCAGTTTTAGAGTGCAGGGGATATTATGCTTCTGGAGGTGTATTTTAAAAGTTACTTTATGTAATGACTAGGATTCTTGGTTTTGAGTAACTTTTTAGTAATTTGAAGTCTATATGTAAGTTGTTGTCAAGATTTACCTCGGATCTTGATTAGCTCTAATGTTAGCATATGAAGCTCCATTTTAGTTACTTTAAAATAATAAAATACTATGCAAAAAAGAATGAATATTTGATGTCTACAAAATTATTTATTTATACTAATTAAAAGACGGATTTTTGTTGGAGAGAATTATAGTGGCAAGGATCACTTATAAATAGTAATTTATCTATATATACAATAAAAATCCCGAGATGAACAACTATATACCATCACATGTTAGTTTATTAATTTTTGATGTATTAATTTAATTGGTTAAACATCATTTTACAGTTTAATCTCATTATTTTATTTAATTTTCAAACATTTATTCATCACCTTAAAACACACTTTAGAAAATTTATGTTCTAATCTTCATTCTTCAAGTCAATGAATATTTTTCATCAATTACTAAATTATTAATTTGACATTAAAATCTGTTCATAAGTTTTGGATTTCAACTTTCTTGATTTGTCATATTAGTTAAATATATTTTTTGATAGTTCATGGTGAAACTTAAAGTCTTCATCTAGTTTTTGGTATTTTATATTCTTCAGTCTTTTTCATCTAAGCCAAAACATGTATAGATGTTAACTTTGTATTGATTGTTAAGAGACTTAGGCTTTTGTGTTTTTGTGTGTTATATGCAAAATATTTTTATAACTTAGGCTTTGTATGGATTTCAGATTTAATGGATGAAAGCCCAAAGATTTCAGGTTCATTCATGAATGCCTAAAAATTGAGGGTTTCGTGGATGCAACCCTAAGTATTTAAAGTTTCATGGATGCAACCCTAAAGATTTGAGGTTTTGTAGATTTAACCTTAAGGATTTAGGGTTTATGGATAAAACCTTAAAGATGTAGGATTTTTTGTTTCGTGGATGCAAACCTAAGGGTTTATGATTTCGTAGATGAAACCTTAAAGATTTATGATTTACTCGATGAAACCCAAAGAATTTAGCATTTCATACATGCAATCTAAATGATTAAGGGTTTTGTGGATGCAACTATAAGAATTTAGGGTTTCTTGGATGCAACCACAAGAATTTAATGTTTCATAGATGCAACCTTAAGGATTAATGGTTTCTTGAATACAACCCTAAGCATATCGAGTTTCATAAGGGATTTAATGCTTTGTGGATGTAACCCTAAGGATTTAGGGTTTCGTGAATAAAACCCTAATGATTTGGGATTTAAAGTTTTGTGGATGAAATCCTAAGGATTTAGATTTTTGTGCATGTAAGCCTAAGAATTTAAGATTTCGTGGATGCAACCTTACGTATTTGGGATTTCGTGGATGTATTCCTAAGGATTTAAGGTTTTGTTGATGAAACCTTAAGAATTTGGGATTTCCTGGCAAAACCCTTATAATTTAGGGTTTCGTTGATCCAACCTTAATAATTTAGGTTTTCATTGTTGAAACCTTAAGGATTTAGGGTTTCGTGGATGAAACCCAAAGTATTAAGGCTTAATGGATGCAACCCTAAGGATTTAATGTTTTGTGGATGCAACCCTAAGGATTAAAGGTTTTGTTGATGCAATCATAAGGATTTAGGATTTTGTTGATGCAACCATAAGGATTTAAGGTTTCATTGATGCAATAAAAAGGATCAAAGGTTTCGTGGATGAAACCTTAATGATTTAAAATTTTGTTCATTTAAACCTATGGATTTAGGATTTCGTGAATGCAACCCTAAGGATTTAGGGTTTTGTTGACGCAACCATAAGGATTAAGGTTTTTGTGGATGAAACCTTAATGATTTATCATTTTGTGCATGTAAATCTAATGATTTATGGTTTTATGGATGCATAAAAGGATTTAAGGTTACCTTGATGCAACCTCAATGATTTAGGGTTTCATGGATGTAACAAATAATTTAAGGATATATGGATGCAACTTTAAGGACTTAAGGTTTTGTTGATGAAACCCAAAGGATTTTGGGTTTCGTGAATAAAAGCCTTAGGATTTAAGATTTTGTTGATACAATCCCAATGATTTAGGATTTTGTGGATGTAACCCTTAGTATTTGGGGTATCGTGGATGCAAAAGTAAGAATTTAGAGTTTCGTTGATAAAACCCTAAGAATTTAGGGTTTCGTGGATGAAACCCTTAGGATTTAGTGTTTTGTTTATGCAACCTTAAGGATTTAGGGATTTATTTTTCAACCCTAATGATTTAGGGCTTCATGAATGAAACCTAAGTATTTAGGGTTTCTTGGATACAACCCTAAAAATTTAGTGTTCGTGGATGCAACTATAAGGATTTAAGATTTTGTGGATGCAACCATAAGGATTTGAGGTTTCGTTGATGCAATCCTAAGAATTTAGGGTTTCATTAAAGAAACCCTAATGATTTAGCATTTCGTGCATGTAAGTGTAAGGTTTTAGGGTTTCGTGAATGGAACCCTATAAATTTAAGGTTTCATTGATAAAACCCTACAGATTTAAGGTTTTGAGGATGAAACCCTAATAATTTAGTGTTTCATGCACGTTAGCCTAAGGATTTAGGATTTCGTGAATGCAACACTAAGGATTTAGGGTTTCGTGAATGCAACCCTAAGCATTTGGGATTTTGTGGATGCAAATGTAATGATTTAGGGTTTCAATGATGAAATCCTAAGAATTTAGAGTTTCGTGAATAAAACCATTAGGATTTAGGGTTTCGTGAAAAAAATCCATAAGAGTTAAGGTTTTAATAATGCAACCTTAATGATTTAGGGTTTCATTGACGAACTCCTCAATATTTAGGAATTCTTGGATGCAACCCTAATGATTTAGTGTTTCATGAATAAAACTCTTAAGATTTAGTGTTTCGTAAATTAAACCCTTAGGAGTTAGGGTTTTATTGATGCAACCCAAATGATTTAGGGTTTTGTGGATGCAACATTGAGTATTTTAGATTTCGTGGATACAACCTCAATGATTTAAGGTTTCATTGATCAAACCTTAAGGATTTAGGGTTTCGTGAATAAAACCCTTAAGATTTAAGGTTTCATTAATTCAACACTAATGAGTTTAGGGTTTCGGGGATGCAACCAAAATGATTTAAAGTTGCATTTACAAAACACTAAATCCTTAGGCTCGTATAAACAAAACTCTAAATCCTTAAGGTTGCATCAACGGAACCTTAAATCTTAAGGTTTTTTTACAAAACCCTAAATCCCTAGGGTTTCATGAATGAAGCCTTAAATCCTTAGGATTACACCCATGAAAACCCAAATACTTTGGGTTGCATCCAGGAAACCCTAAATCATTAAGGTTGCATCAATGAAACCCTAAATCCTAAGGGTTTTATTCATGAAATCCTAAATAATTAAGGATTCAAAATAAAAACATAAATCCTTAAGGTTTCATCAAAGAAACCCTAAATCATTAAATTCGCATCCACAAAATTCCAAATACTTAGGTTTTCATCAAAGAAACCCCAAATCATTAGATTCGCATCCACAAAATCCCAAATACTTACTGTTGCATTGATAAAACCCTAAATCTTTAAGCTTAGTTGCATGAAACATTAAATCATTAAGGTTTCCTCCACGAAACCATAAATCCATTAGGTGGCATCAACATAACCCTAAATTTTAAAGGTTTCACCCATGAAACCTTAAATTCTTAGAGTTGCATCCTCAAAACCTTAATTCGTAGGGTTCATGAAACCCTAAGTTCTTAAGGTGGTATCCATGAAACCCTTAATACTTTAAGGTTGCATTCATGAAACCCTAAATTATTAGTGTTACATCCATGAAACCCTAAATCCTTAGGCTTTCATAAATTAAATTATAAATCTTTAAGGTTTCATTCACAAAACCCTCAACCTTAAATCCTTGAGATTTTATCCACAAAATCCTAAACTCTTAGGGTTGCATAAATAAAACACTAAAGCCATAGGGTTTCATCTAGGAAACCCAACATCCTTATGATTTTATTCACGAAACCTTAAATCCTTAGGGTTACATCCACAGAATACTAAATCCTTAGGATTTGATTCACGAAACCCTAATTCCTTAGGGTTTCATCCATTAAATCCTAAGACCTTAGGGTTTAATCCATCAAACCCTAAACATTTAAGGCTTTATCCATGAAAATTTAATTCCTTATGGTTTTATTTACGAAAACTTAAATCCTTAAGGTTGCATCTATGAAACATTTCATCCTCATTTTTTATTTTTTATCATACTTTTTAAATTTTCATTTTTGCAAATTTTCAACACATTAATACTCTTTTTTTTTTTTTTAAATCATTGCTTAAATTTTATAATAATTACCATTATTTTGTCATTTATTTTGTGAAAAAAAAATCAATTTTTCAAGGCATTTCTCTTGTTTTTCCATATATTTTGTTTTTACATAATTTTTAAAATTTTCATTTTTTTTAAATTTATCAACACATTACACTTGGTTTTTCATAAGTTTTAATTTTTTTCATATATTTGAAGCCCTAAATCCTAGGGTTTCATTTAGAGTTTTAGAATCTGTGATTTAAGGTTTTGTTCATGAAATCCTAAGAATATGGGGTTTCAAAAATGATTTGGGGTTTCGTAAATGAAACCCTTAGGATTTGGGATTTCATGGAAGCAACCCTAAGAAGTTGTGGTACGTTGATGCAACTTGAAGGATTTAGGGTTTCATTAATGCAATCCTTACAATTTAGGTTTTTGTTGATGTAACCTAAAGGATTTAGGGTTTTTTTGATGCAACCCTGAGGATTTAGGATTTCTTTGATGCAACCTTAATGATTTGGGATTTCGTGGATGTAACCCTAAGTATTTGGAATTTCATGGATGCAATCCTCTGATGATTTAGGCTTTCGTGAATAAAATCCTTAGGATTTAGGGTTTCGATGATGCAATCCTATTGATTTAGGGTTTTGTGGATGCAACCTTAAGTTTTTTGCATTTCATAGATGCAACCCTAATGATTTAGAGTTTTGTTGATGAAACCTTAAGTATTTAGGGTTTCATGAAGAAAACCCTTAGGATTTAGGGTTTTAATAATGTAACCTTAATGGTTGAGGGTTTCATGGATGCAACCCTAATGATTTAATGTTTCGTTGATGAAACCCTAAGTATATAGGATTACGTAGATGCAACCTTAAGGATTTGAGATTTTATTGATGAAATCCTAAGGATTTAGAGTTTTGTTAATAAAACTCTTAAGATTTAGGGTTTCGTGAATAAAACCCTTAGGATTTGAGGTTTTATTTATGCAACCCTTATGATTTTAGGGTTTCATGGATGCAACCTAAATGATTTAAAGTTGCATTCATGAAACCCTAAATCCTGAAGAATGTATAAACAAATTTCTAAATCTTTAGGGTTGCATCAACGAAACCTTAAATCCTAAGGGCTTGATTTACGAAACCTTAAATCCTTAGGGTTTCATGAATGAAACGCTAGATCCATATGGTTGCATTCATGAAACTCTTAGGATTTAGTGTTTTGTTGATGCAACCCTAAGAATTTAGAGTTTCATTGTTGTAACCTTAAATATTGAGGGTTTATGGATGAAATCCTAAGTATTTATGGGTTCATGGATGCAACCATAAGGATTTAGTGTTTGATGCATGAAACCCTAATGATTAAGGGTTTCGTGTATCATACCCTAATGATTTAGCATTTCATGAATGTAAGCCTAAGGATTTAGATTGTTGTGAATGCAACAAATTATTTAGGGTTTCATTGATGCAACCTTAATGCTTTTGGGTTTCATGGATGCAACAAAGGATTTAGGGTTTTGTGGATGTAACCCTAAGTTTTTGAAATTTCGTGCATACAACCTTAATGATTTAGAGTTTCGTTAATGATGTTTGAAGTATATAGGATTGTGTGGATGCAACATCAATGATTTAAGGTTTCATCTTTGATGAAACCTCAAGGATTTAAATTTCTTGAATAAAACCCTTAGGATTTAGGGTTTTGTTGATTCAACCCTAATTATTTAAGGTTTGATGGATGAAACCCTAAGTATTTGGGATTTTGTGGATGCAACCTTAATTATTTAAGGTATCATTGATAAAATCCTAAGTATTTAGGGTTTCATAAATAAAATCATTTGGATTTAGGATTTCATGAATAAAACCCTTAAGATTTAGGTTTTCAAGAATAAAACCCTTATTATTTAGGGTTTTATTGATGCAACCTTAATTATTTAGGGTTTGTTGGATGTAACCCAAAGTATTTGGGACTTTGTAGAAGTAACCCTAATTATATAGGGTTTCATTAATGAAATCCTATGTATTTGGGATTTCATGGATGCAACCCTAATGATTTTGGATTTCACTGATGAAACCCTAAGAATTTAGGGTTTCATGAATAAAACCTTAAGATTTAAGGTTTAGGGTATGGAACCCTTGGGATTTATGGTTTCATGAATAAAACCCTAAGAATTTAGGTTATCATTGATCCAACACTAATGATTTTAGGGTTTCATGGATACAACCCAAATGATTTAAAGTTGCATTCATGAAACCCTAAATCCTTAGGATTACATCAACGAAACCCTAAATTGTAAGGATTTTATTTATGAAACCCTAAATCCTTAAGATTTCATTAATGAAATTCTAAATCTATATGGTTGTATCCACGAAATCCCAAATACTCAGGGTTGCATCAACAAAACCTTAAATCATTAGGATTACATCAACAAAACCTTAAATTATTAGGGTTTTATGGATGTGACCCTAAGGATTTAGGATTTTATTGATGAAATCCTAAGGATTTAAAGCTTCATTCACGAAACCCTAAATCCTAAGGGTTTTATTCACTAAACCCTAAATCTTGAGGGTTGCATCCACAAAACCCAAAATACTTAAGGTTGCATCCATGAAACCATAAATCCTAAAGGTTTTATTCTTGAAAACCTAAATCCTATTGGTTTCATCAAAGAAACCCTAAATCATTAAGATTTCATCCACAAATCCCAATACTTAGGGTTGTAATCACAAAATCCTAAATTATTAAGGTTGCATCTATGAAACCTTAAATCTTAAGTGTTACATCCACAAAATCCTGATTCATTAGGGTTGCATCCACAAAATCCTAAATTCTTAGTATTGCATCAATGAAAAACTAAATCCTTAGGCTTACGTGCACGAAGCACTAAATCATTAAGGTTTTAACCACGAAACCCTAAATCCTTAAGATTGCATCAACGAAACCCTAAAATCTTTAGGTTGCATCCACGAAATCCTAAATCCTAAGGGTTGTATCCACGAAACCATAAATACTTTGGGTTGCATTCATGAAATCACAAATTTTTGGCTTAATTGCAATTTTGGTCCCCCTACTTCCTTAAATTTATGATTTTGGTCCCTTTAGTTTTAAAATGGCAATTTTAATCCCTCTAGTTTTAAAAAATGGTAATGTTGGTCTCCTTGATCAATTATTAACTAATAATTATGATTAATAGAGTTATTAAGTTAATTAAAAATTATTATAAAAATTGTAATTTTTTACACAAAGAAAAAAGAATTAAAAAAGTCATTTTTAACATTAAAAAAATTGTTAATTACCAACCATAAAAAAAATTAATATTAAAAAATAATAAAAATGAAAAGAAAAATAATTTTTAACCTGTTTGAATAATTAATATTTTTTAGTAAATTTATAGTTAACTTAATAACTCTACTGATTACAATTATTAATTAATAATTGACCCAGGAGACCAAAATTGTTGTTTTTTAAAATTAGAGGGACCAAAATTGCCAATTTTAAATTAGGGGGACTAAAATCATGTATTTGAGAAACTAGGGAGATCAAAATTGCAATTTAGCCTAAATTTTTAGGTTTGAATCCATGAAACCCTAAATTCTTAAGTTGGTATCCACGAAACCCTAAATGCTCAAAGATATATCCACAAAATCCTAAATTCTTAAAGTTGTTTTCATCAAACCCTAAATTATTAATATTGCATCCATGAAACATTAAATCCTTAGGTTTCATAAACTAAATCATAAATCCTTAAGGTTTCATTCACAAAACCCTCAACCCTAATTTCTTAGGATGTTATCCATGAAACCCTAAATCCTTAAGGTTGCATCTGTGGAACACTAAAGCTTTAGGGTTTCATCCTAGAAACCTTACATCCTTATGATTTTATACACAAAACCCTAAATCTTTAGGGTTACATCCACAGAACACTAAATCCTTAGGATTTGATTCACAAAACCCTAATTCCTTAGGGTTTCATTTATTAAATACTTAGGATTTCATCTATGAAATCTAAACCTTTAGGGTTTTATCCATAAAACCCTAAATCCTTATGGCTTTATCCATGAAACTTTAAATCCTTAGGGTTGTATCCATGAAACATTTCATCATTGTTTTTTTTTATAAATAAAAAAATATTTTCTTCATAAATTTTCTAAACATTACTCTTATTTTTTCATATTTTCATATTTTTAAAAAAATTCTTTTTAAATTTTTACAACATTATTTTTTTCATTTATTTTGTGAAAAAAAAATTAAGCCATTTCTCCTTTTTTTTTCCATATATTTTAATTTTTCATATTTTTAAAATTTTCATTTTTAAAAAAAAAATCAAGATAATACACTGTTTTTTCAAAGTTTTAAAATTTTCATTTTTTCAAAATTTTCAACACATTACTTTGATTTTTCATAAGTTTTAATTTTTTCATATATTTGAATCCCTAAATCCTAGGGTTTCATTCAAGGTTTTAGAGTTTTTGATTTAGGATTTTGTTCATGAAATCTTAAGGATATGGGGTTTCATAAACAAAACCTAAAGGATTTGGGATTTCATAAATGAAACTATAAGGATTTAAGTATTTCAGGTTTCGTGAATGAACCCTTAAATCTTAAGATAGGGTTTCATTTATAAAACCATAAATCTTAAACCATGATATGAAATCGTAAATCTATACCATATAACCTTAAATCCTAAAGAAACCCTAAATCATAAATATTAGCATAAAACCCTAAGTCATAGACCATGAAATAAAACCATAAATCATAAACTCTAAAATGAAATCATAAATCCTAAACCATGAAAGCTTAAACAATGCAACACGAAGCCCTAAAATCTTAAGGCATGAACCTTAGACCCTAAACACTAAATCTTAAAACATTGAACTTGAAAACTCTAAATCTTAATATCTTAAAATCATAAACCATAAATCTTAAAACCCTAAAACTCTTAATGCAAAATACTAATGTAGGGTTTCATTTATGAAACTCTAAATCTTTATGGTTTCATTTAGGATTTAATAGTTTAAAATAGGATTTCAAAAATAAAAGCTTAAGGATTGAGTGTTTCGTAAATGAAACCTTAAGGATTTAAGGTTTTGTAAATGAATCACTAAGTATTTAAGGTTTTATAAATGAAACTTTAAGGATTTTGCCTTACATAATTGAAATCCTAAGAATTTATGGTTTCATGGATAAAATCCTAAGGAATTAGGATTTCATTAATGCAACCTTAAGGATTGAGGGTTTTGTGGAAGCAATCTTAAGGATGAATGGTTTCATGGATGCAACATTAAGTATATAAGGTTTTGTAGATGCGAACCTAAGGATTTAAGGTTTCATGGATTCAAGCTTAAAAATTTAGGGTTTCGTGGATGAAACCTTGATACTTTAGGATTTCATGGATGAAAACCTAAGAATTTATAATTTTGTAAATGAAACCCTAAGGGTTTAGGGTTTTGTGCATGAAATCCTAAGGATTTAAGGTTTTGTGAATATAATCCTAAGGATTTTTGGTTTTGTTGATGCAATACTAACAATTTAGGATTTTGTGGATGTAACCATAAGGATTTAGGGTTCCATTGATGCAAACTTAAAGATTTAGGATTTCATGGATGCAACCCTGAGTATTAAGGGTTTCTTGGAGTCTACCTTAAGGATTTAAGGTTTCGTGGATCCCACCTTAAGGATTTATGGTTTCGTTTATGCAATCTTAAGAATTTAAAGTTTTGTGGATGCAACCCTTTGAATTTAGGGTTTCGTTGATGAAACCTTAAGGATTTATAGTTTCATTGATGAAACCCTAAGGATTTAAGGTTTCGTTAATAAAACCCTAAGGATTTGGTTTTTTATGAATGAAATTTTAAATCTTAATTTATGTTTCTTTTGTAAAACCCTAAATTCTAAAGCATAAAATGAAACCCTAAATCATGGAAGCCTAACTGTAAATCCTAAATGAAACCTTGAATTCTAAACTATCAAACATTAATATAAAAGAAATCCTAAATCCTAAACCATCAAATGAAACCATAAATCCTAAATCATGAAACCCTAAATCTTAAATCATAAAATCATAAACAATGAATAAAGTAAGTTTTATTTGGACAAAATGTTTCACGAGTCAAGTAAAAAATCACTTAGCAAAGTGACATTAAGGGTAATTTTTCTGTTTTTAGTTTTTATGAAAGCATTTTTTCTTTAAATTAGTCATTCATGTTATCGAAAGATATAAAATCTCTACAAAGAAGATATTTATGGATTAAAATTACTTATGATACATAGAGATTAAATATTGTTTCAATATAATGTAAAGAATAAGAAATTTATTTTAATAATTAAATTTACATTTCATAATTCAAATAAATCACCTCTAAAACTAAATTAATTTATAAAATAATTGTATTTCAACATATTTCTTAATAATAACCAATTTAAACAATTTACTAATTTAGGTGCGCGAGTTTTTACCTGGTGTTTATTAATATTAAAGAATATAAAATGTTACTAAGAAAATTTCACAGAACTTAATTATACAGAGAAAAAAGGACGGTTAGATTTTACTCAATAAAAGAAGAAAATTGTTATGGAATGGTTAACAGTTTTGCTTGTTAATCAATAAATTAGTTTTCTGTTGAATTGAATGGTTAACAGTTATAAAAGAAGTTGTACTTTACATACCTTTCTTTAATAAAAAAAAAAAAACTGATATTTAGATTGTACCAAAATTAAGTGGTTTAATATTTTCCCCAAAAAAAGTGGTTTAATATTTCAATTTTAATAAAATATAAGTTCACTTAACAGTACTATCGTCTCTATTTTTATTTTTATTTTTATTCCATTTCACTCATTGAAGATACCACAAGGCAATGATAAAATTGAAAAAAAGAAGTTAATGTCTACTTAGTTTTTCAAAGAATAACAAATAATTTAAAATAAATAAGAACTTCTAAAGTTATAATTAATTTCAAACTGATGGAGAGATGAAGCATATTAGGTACAAAAAGTCGAGAAGGAATTAAGAATGGATCTTGCTTTTGGTGGTTGATTAAATAAAGTTTCATTATCAGATCCATGAAGTTGAAAAGAGATTTGCAAATGATTATAGCCTTTAGTAATTATTTGTTTACAAATGGCTATATTTGTGCTTTTCGTTAATGATTAATTATTAGTTCACAACTACATGTTAATATATGGTTGCAAATGAAATTTTATACCAAAACCATTAAGTTTAAAAATAAAATTGCAAATAACTACAGTATTATTCTTTTAATTAATATAGTTATTAATTTTTGGTCCTGTTGCCTGACATATAATTTTATATAAAATCTAGGAATTAAGTTTTGTTTTGATATATTGATAATATTTTACAATAGCAATACTATGTTGATCTGAATACATTTTGTGTAGTTTTTCTTAATTTAAACTTACTTTTTCCTTGAAATTAATTATTCATTCTTATACGTCCATCATAACATTGATTCTCCCTTTTGTTTAATTAAGGTGTAGTTAGAGCATATATATTGAGTGATTATTTAATATATAAACTACTAAATGAGTAGAAAAATATTTAACACCTTCAAATTAAAAAAAAAATGAAAACAATTAATTTAATAAAAGATAATGAATGCTTATTACCATGATATAAAAAAATTTAAAAGAATATTGAAATAGTGAAAAATATTATTCACAAAAAAATGTCTCAAGTAATAACAACAGAGTTAGAGTTCAACGTCGAGGGATCTTGATCTCTCAAGCAAATGAAAACACTTCTAGACAGAAATATTGATTTTTTTTTTCTTATTGTATTATATTTTGAGTTTAATTATAAACAAGTTCTTAGTTTGTGGTGTTGAGAATTGGTCCCACATGTTGAATGGTGGGGTAGTATATCTGGTTTTACTGTTTTTGTCCCTTTAGTTTATGGTATTTAGGCAGCAGATCCAAAATTGAATGATTTACACTAATGACCCGCACTAATGAAACAACAATCATATGTACGCACTTGCATATATAATATCGTTTTTTTTATTTTCAGTTATCTTAATTATTTTTGTCTTCTCATTATTCCTCACTAGGCCAATGTATACCAATCATTTTCCCTGATGAAAAGATTCCACTCCTTCATGGAGAAGCCAGTGAAGCACGTAAGGCAGGGGGTGCACATGGTGCCATGCTTTCACATTCAACTTGTTTTTACCGAATATGTATTGACTGATGATAACCAATCTAGGTTAAAATCATTCTAATGAAAATAGTTTTACACGAAGATGGTATTAATAATGGTGGGGCATATTTACATCAAAGTGTGAGACACCATAATCTAGCACATCTTGCGCAGCAACTTGTGATCACTTGTTAATCACTATTGTTTCTATAATTTCAAAGTCTCTCACGTCATTTAAAAGTCGAGGTTATAATCACCCTCTCACTTTAATAGGATAGTTAACATAGAACAATATATTTCTTTGTCCTAGATTTAGGTTTTACCATATCGGCATATTCCCTTGATAAACAATATGTAAGTATAGATATAAAATCTTATATACCTGTGACAATCATGTAGCATTGAAATGGAGTTTTTCCAAAAAGAAATACATGATGAAAGAAATTTAAAATGTTTAAGGAAAATTTCAAACAATTTAATTAAATTCATATAGTGCTCATGTTACTAAAAATCAAGGTATGTCACAAGGACTCAACGAAAGTTTGTAGTAATATTTATAAATAGACAAGAACTCAAAGTCAACACAGTTCAAACCTACAGTTAATACTCTTTTGCCTCTGAAGTTAATTTTTGTAAGATACCTAAAAGATAATCTAAATCTAGATTTAGTGTGCTAAATTGCAAGGATTTGTTGATTTGGGGTGATATATTATGCACGATTAAGTCCAATAATTTGGAGTGAAAATAAGTAAGGCCATCTAGTTTATCACTTAGCCTACAGGCTATATGAGACAGGTCAACCCAGGTTTGTTTACTAAATAAACTAAGTTTAAACTTTTAAGAAAGTTTATTTGATTTAATAGACTGATTAGTCTTAAAAAATGCTTTTTAAATGACTTAAGTCTAACCTTTTTAATCAAAAAATATAAATAATATTTTTTGTTAAAATTTAACAGAAAAAAATGTGTAATACTATGACAATATCATAACAATGAAAAAAAATTGCGTTTGAAACATGAAATACCTAAGCATTAAATTTCCTTTCAATTAATTTAATTTTCCTATCCAAGCATGCTGTTAGGATAATTTACTCGTACAATGATTCATTATATGTTGTTTATTGAACTTATGTCCTGATACCAAATTGACAAAGCAGACAAAAGCAGTTTATAGATGAGAACGGAAGTGAGTCAATTTTATATGCCCCATGCCAATGGGAAGTACCTATTTTTACTTTTACATTACACAAGTAGCATTCAGCAGAGTACGTAACAACGCATCAAGCAAACTGAAATTTTGCCTGTTGCATTGCATCGGGACTACAACATTAAAGGGGTAATAGGTAATAAGATCACACTTAAGTCGAATCTATAATAAAATATGTAAAGATCAAATAAATGAAATATGATTCGGTCCCAAAGCATTGAAGAAAAAAGCAAGGATAACACACGTTTGAGTCAAACCCCATAAATGCTATTATAGACAGCTCAGCCTTGAAGATAAGAAATCATGGTACAAATTTAATGTCTTTGAAGTATTCATGCTCAAGAGCGCTCCTAGCAGTAATTCTTTTGCTGGGATCCAAGTAAAGCATGCTCTGGGATACAACATAATTGCACTAAAGTAAGCACCAGAAAGAATCAATGAAAACAATTTTGAGGAAGTAGAACTTTTCATATCTTCTCTAATAAATTAGAAAATGAGGCTCTCTCTCCAATCTCTCAATCAAACTTTCTCAATATTTTTTCTTTTGTTTTATCCCGTTTCTCAACAGAACGAAAAGTACTTTCTCCCACTAATGATGAATTATATAACTTTTGGTTATATTTTATCTCCATAATAGAGAAAAAAATATTTTATTATTATTTTAAAATATTATATATGATGTTCACTTACAGAAAGAAGATCAAGACCAGATGGCTCAAGATTTGGAACCACAGTTTTCAGGTCCTGCAAAGTACAAAATAAGGTTAAATTCTAGATTTTTATAGTAATGACAAAATCGGGCAAAGACAAAATCCATTTAATTACCTTAGGCTGCCATTTGGGAAAGGCTGATTTAAAATCAGGCAATGATGTCACTCCAGGCCATGTATCTTCATTTGGTGTACCCAAGATTCTTTATACAAGGAACGATGTGTCAAAATATAAGCATACATTATGTAGCTTGGTTTATTTATTTGTTATATGCCTGTTTGAAAGCAAGAGAATGTACTGTTTGCATTACATAGATTGCAATACCTATAATAAAGTTTAAAGCAATGAATTAATTGGTTGGCTAGAAATCATGCAATGGCAATTTAAAGGAAGCTTCGATTTTAAAAAAATGGATATAACAGGTACATCTATGGCTGATAATCAGTAATCACCTACAAGTTACCATATTATGGCTTCACCCTTCAAGCAGTAGTAGTACAATGTAGAGGGTCTAACCAAAACTAATAAAAAATGGTCCAGAGGAGACACAAGGAAAAACCAAAAACCAGATGGAGAAAAGTGTAGTAGAACAGTCAAATATATTATAACTGAAGCTCTAATTATATGAATATGCGAAATATCCTATAAAGTATATATACAAAAGGTGGTCCAACTCCAACATACAAGGCTCTCATAGTGGGCTCTGAGGAGAGTAGATGTATGGAACCTTATTCCTACAAGTGGTGAGAGCTATTTGCTATCCAGGATTAGAACCTGTGACCTCTGGATCACAAGGCATCAAGCAATTCCACAAACATGCATTTGCACTTAAACATTAGAGCATTGGGTTCCAAAAAATAAAGTTACCAAGGACATATACTCAACACATGTTGATAACACTTTATGTCTTAAACCTCTCCATAGAATGTCCAAAATCTCAGTATTGAATCATAAGTATTCCTTAATGACATACCCACACAACCCACTAAATATAAAATATAGAAAGCCAATCACTAATGCAGGTCGTGAAAGAGAATCTGTTAAAGACTTACAACTATACACTTTGACCACAAGATACTCAGTAAATTCTAGGGTGATCCAAAAGACTGCACATCAAGTATATGGCAAATCGCTCAAAGGAATTTCTGCCATTTTCCTTCCCAAATCCCCAACTGGTTTATAAAGGATTGCATAAATTCAACTTAATCAGATAGTTACCAACAGAATTCAAATGAGTGTCAAAGCACTGGGAAAAGTTAATGTAACAAGCATCTGAGAGACTGAGAGTGAGACTTCATAGTTCATACACATGCATATCATTTGCATCTGTCCACCAGAGTATTACATTTAGTGTTCAGATTCTTCCATCAGAATCCCTATCAAAACTTTTAATTCCAAAATATTAAAAACTGCAAAAAGTATTTGCAACCTCCCAATCATGAAGATCCATATTAGTTCAAATGCCAGGTTGCTGGTACATATTTGTGCCATACATCCATTCAAGTCTAAAGACTGTTAGGGGAATTTGAGCAGGCATTCTTTGTCAAGTTTTCAGCCAACAGATTTTAATATGTTTCCCAAAGAACAATAGAAATTATGGAAAAAAAAGGTTATTCACCTGAATATTTTAAACAATTCATCAATCTCGGAGTCCCCGGGGAAAAGAGGTCGTTGATTTACCATCTCTGCAAATATGCATCCCACTGACCAAATATCAACTGGGGTAGAATAATGACGGGATCCAAGCAAAATTTCCGGAGCTCTGTACCACAGTGTTACCACCTACAAACAATCGCCACATCTATAATTCAGGAAAAAAGATAATTTGATGAATTTTAGATCAGGAGAATAACAAACTACCAATCCCGTCTCCAAGATGTGGTTTTGTTTTAGCATTCTAGGGCAGTAACTAAAGTTTGGAGTTCAAAAACATTCAACCTTAAAATGCTGCATGAGTATTTCTTCTCTAGTACATAGAACCATTAATTTCAAAGTTTAATTATCTCCAAGGTCAGAAGCCAGTAAAAGGTAGCACACAGACCTCATGTGTAAATGTCCTAACAGGAATTCCAAATGCCCTAGCCAATCCAAAATCTGCAAGCTTTAGTGCATTATTGCTGCGATCTATCAACAAATTCTGTGGTTTTAAGTCTCGATGAAGAACTCTATGAGAATGACAATAAGCAATGCCACAGAGAATTTGGTAAAGGAACATCTGCAAAAAACATCATTTAAAAATTTAAATTAGCTCATCTTGTTTTGAAACCACAATAAAAATAAAATATATTCAATTAACCATGCATAGTAAGGTGGAAATACTTAATCATGATCAAACATACAAACAATGAGAAGGGAAGGTAATGGGATTGGGAACTGAGGAAAGTAATACAAAATTACAAATCTGCCCATCCTCAGATACTTCAATATGGAGGAGGCAGGCAATGAGAAAAGAAGCCAAAATCTAATGAAATATAAACAGCTGCATGTCAGTACAACATCTTTATTGTCATACTGTAATGACTTGAACAGACAAAATAATGTTTTTAATTTTCTGATTACCTATTTTAGATAATATATAAACCCAATACCGAATTGAAAATAAATAAGAATAATTAACTTATATACATGGCTTACATTTCCTTAAGAATAGAGAATTCTACTTTAGCATCTTCAGTTTTAATAAGCAGTTAACAGACCAAATCAAAATGTTAAAGGCCAAACTTAATATATGCATCACTTGTCTTCAGAAACAGGTAACTTTTATGGAAAAAGTCATACCCATAGACTGCTATCCACATAAATGGTAATTCATCACAAAATTCACGAGACATGCATAATATGCATGGACTTGCATTTTGACAAGCTAAAGTTATGACGAAACCATAAGGGTATTTGATCATCATATTCATTGGCTCACATATTTGCTTTATTTAATTTAATTTAATTTATGCTGAGAAGAAAGTGGATAAGAGAACCAGGCATTTGATGGCTAAGCTGTATTTCTTGCTCTCTCTTAATTATAACTTCAGTTACAAAAAGCTAAAAAATCTACAAAGAAAAGAAAAGAAGATAAGCCACACTTTTACTTGTCGTGGATCTTTTGCAAATTCTGGAGATGAATCCATGTGCTTCTTTAGATCTAAGTCAAGGTACTCAAAAACCAGATACAAACTCTTCTCATCATGTACTACATCCTGCAACCTGTGCTCCACACATACACCAATGATGATGAGGAAATGACTAAGAGACAAGTAACATTAGGACAATAATGTACAAACTAAATGAAGCAACATAATTAAAGGAACTAAAGTCAACAGGTTTTCTTGGGCCATTCACATCTTTTAGATAAGTTATATAAGAGAGTTTTTACAAATTAACTATTAGAAAAGACAATTTTAACATATGGAGAAGTTCATTTCATTTTTTCTTCATATTTTTTTCTTTTAAAAGTTATTCTAGAGAAGTTTACCCAAACAGACAGCTCTAATCCCTCAAGGTAATGAGATTCACTTAAGAGGCTAACCTCTCAAAACAGATGTTTTTCCATACACAAACAAGGTTATCTGTCAATCATATCACGTTGTGTGGGTGTCTATATATGCAACATTAGAGTGAGTGACTAAAAAAATCCACACAGCCTTCGATAAATAAAGCATAAATTATCAGCAGCATCGTCCCACAAAACTTTAACCATGACAAAATAATCACTGATTCCCTACCTACTTTGTGTCATCTATCATAATTTAAATGCTTAAACATTGAATTTCTATGCAGAATCAAAACAACACAAAATAAACACCACGTCGAGACGAGGCTCACACTGAACATTAAATCTTCCTATTTTTCTAATTTCTAATTTTCTATCACTACGACCATGGAATATTCTTTCTCAGCACATGAATTACACAATTGACGAGGAGCAACACATTCTTCAGATATATACCTGACAATGTTCCTGTGCTGCATTTCTTTCAAGAGAGAAATCTCTCGAATGGCAGTGCTGGGAACCCCCTCATCCTCGTGCTCCAGGCGAATCTTCTTCAATGCGATGGTCTCGTTGCTGACGCGGTCACGACCCTTATAAACGACGCCGTAGGTTCCTTCGCCTATCTTCTCAACCTTCTCGTACTGCACAAAATTCACAAAACGCACACATACAGAGTAGAGGGAAGGGATCGAAACTCGAAACTGAAAGTGAAAGTGAAAGTGAAGCTTCAAAACGCAGTGCGTTTTACTAACCTGTTCCATCAAAGAAGCTCTCTCTAAGTTTCAACAATCACCGGAGAGAAAAGAGGAAGACGAAGAAGAAGAAGATCTGGAATGATTGAAACGATGAGAGAGTTACAGTGCGTGCAGTTGCTCTCTCGGTCTCAGCCTCCTTTCTGGCGAGACACTGTTTTCTCGCTTTCTCACCTCTATCAGTTTCTTTCCTCACATCCCTATTCTCACTCAGTCTCAGCAGTATTCAACAAATTTGTTTTACTTTTTACCTATTTCTTTTTTTCTCCCATTATTTTAATTTTACTGATTTCTTTTTTCTTCTTAGAGTTCTTCGTTAACACTGAAGCGTCATTTGTTATTAAGAAAATACTTTATTTCCGTTTAAGGTTGTTTTTCTTGGAAATGAAATTATTAAGAATGAGATTTTTAAGAAAAATAAATAAATTATAGTAGTGTTTAATTATGAATATGTTTTTTCTAAAAATAATAGATTTAGCAGTTATTATTATAATTAATGTGGAAACTTATTTTCTACATACTTTCAAAGTCAAACTAGGAATTACTGGTTTTTTATATCGATTAATTTTATATCCACTTGTGTGAGTTATTGATCTATAATGTAAAAAACCGTCAATGTTATTTTTTTGTTATTGTATGGTAGGAAGGAAATGAAACCCTACTTTATAGGATAAGCCTCTTGTTACATGTTGGGAAAAATATACATCAAAGTGACCCAACCCTCTGGATTAAAGTAAAAGGCCTAAATCCATTTTATTGAACTAACTCATGAATTCATTTTTTTTTTCAATTTTTTTTTAAGAATAAACTATAAGCTTCTAGGTCCTTAGCTAACTATCTTAAAGTTAAAACTGTTTGCAGCTAATCTCATTGAAGTATGAATTACGATTGAATCCACAGTGATGCAATATTAATAAATTAGGATGAATAACCTAGAGAGAACTTATCAAACATTTTGAACCTTGTTTCTTAATTAGAATAAGGAAACTTTGAGATGATAAGGTCTTGGTCAAAATATCTTCATATTGGTATTTGATACGGTATACGTGAAACAAAGAGAGTGTTTTTTTTTTTTTTTCTTCACAAAAGGTGTTTAAATTTTATGATTGATTTCGAAATGCAAAAGAAAGTAAGAAAAAAAGTGTGGCGTTTTCTGGGGACAAAATCACTGGGTTTATGGAACGTGTAAAAAATTACTAGTAATAAATTTTATTTATAATTTTACAAGGGTCCCCACATAATTAGATCGATGCATTTCACAAGAGACTTGTGTATCGAAGTCAGTAGTAGTCTTTTCAGCTTACCACACGGTAAGACACAATTTCGGTCCACTGCTATTAATGCTAATCTTTGAATTTTTTTTTTAAAAAAAAGATGAAAATATATGAAAACAAATTCATTACTAAAAAGTCTAAAATGTAAGAAGACATTTAAATACAGTCACCAAATCCGTGTTTAAAATTTTCGAAATTTTAAGTAAAATTTACGTGTTTTTTTTTTTTTTCTAAATTGTGAAATTATTAATCAAGAAACTCCTTTTTTTTTTCAATAGATAATATAAGTAATAGCATATTTAATTTAAGCATAATTTCTGTGTTTTCTTCTTTAATCATTTACATTATTAATAATGCATAGTTTGGATTGTAATTTGGATATATATATATATATATACCTCGATCAATTTGTTGGTAAATGATTAAAGAAGAAAACACAGAAACAGCCGAAAACAAACTCTGCAACTCAGCTGAAAGTTGATATATCCACTAGTACAAGGTCCACCATCGCAAAAAGATCAGGACCATCAATAAGATAGAGCTGATTAAAGGAGCTTCCATGCTTCGCAATCTTCATGCACATTTTGCCTCACCAAAAATGATGTATTATGTTAATACGTAATGTACTAATATGGTATATATTATTAATATAAATATTTATTTATGTGAATTTTTTAATTTTTATTAAACAAAAATTATTGTACATATTTATGTAAAATATATGTACTTGAAATTAATTTCAGCACACAAATCACATGAACTGTTTTTTTTTTTTTTTTCTCTCAAACTTTCATTTGCCTTGAAATATATATATCTATGAACGAAAGACACTTTATGTGACAACGAAAAGACAAATACCGAAATGAGATATGAACTATCTACATGTCTTTTCTTGAACTTCAAATGATAAACAGAAAAATTTATTTGCGTAGGATCCATAAATAATCCCCCACATAATCTCTTCTACCCCTTGTTGGGCGAGAAAAGCTGTTTGTATCACATGGGAAATTAATTAAGGAAGTGTTATGACATATGTGGTCAGGAAGTAAAAATAACTTTTCAAATCTATTGGTCGAGTTGCATGCATAACAAGATGGAGGATGTAAAATTATATTAAGCTATATATTCGATGAGGAAGAATTAAATTACATCGAAAATAACTTTATGATCTATATATAATAAATCACTAATTTTAACCATTAAATGTTTTTATAAGAAAATGAATAATAACAATTAAATGTAACTTTAGAATTGCTCTTACTATAACTTGGTACTTCATCCTCTTTGTTTGTTTGTTTGTGTCTAAAATTAATTTTAGTGTGATGGTCCTGCCAGACCCACCATAAATTTTTACAGCTAAGCCTACTAAGTAGGCACTGTGTTTGGTTGTTGGAAGCAAGAACCCCACATGACATCCCTTAAGATCATCCAGATATAAAGTCAGACTGTCCCTCTTGCAACTTGCAATTGGCCATTGTTTCCTTAAAAATAATATATGCAACTTATAAGCAATTCTCGAATATGGATTGCAACTTAGAAATGAAGCAAACACGGTCTTATATATAAACCCTGATATAACACTTAATTAGTTTAAGCTGACCTACATTTTTTTTAAATAAGCCAAAAAAAAAAAATTCATGAAAGGATGCAACAAGTTGGCCTAAATTAAATTAGGTCATCAGAATGTGATGTTTTTAGAAAGTAATTAAAGAGATAAAAATATTGAAGGTGGTAAAATTATACATATAGAATACTAATTCATTTTCTCAGTCTGTGTAAAATGGAGAGAGGAGTGGTCAACCAAATGGTCGCATGCACAAACAATCATAGCCGTCCAATTAGTTCAATTTCAAGGACCGTGATGACATCTCTACATGTAAACGTAATGAATTGACATGGTTGCCTAAAGATTATTTTAGTGCATATGGGTTTAAACACTTGATTAGTTTAATCATAAGCTGGCAGTGATCAGAAACTATATATAAAGACATGTTTAATATTATATATGGATATGACTAAATTAGATGGCCTGCTTCACATGGTAGGATGCTGATGATCCTCATTGGGAACACAAAATCCTTGTTAATTAGACAGAGTATTGGTGGACTAGAAGAATCCCAGTTCAGTGTTGTTCGTTTGCGTGCTGTGTGATCGATCAACCGGCATGTCATGCAGAAACGTGGGAGCAAGTGTTTCTTAATTGCCCTTAATAATGAATTAATTTGATTGAAAGATAAAATACCACGCAAACGGGATTTTGCAACATAGTTTTTTACTAACTGTTTGAATTAATTAATATATATAAATTTAATATACTTATTAGAAGCTTGTTCGAGTTCTGTTACATATCTGATATTGGAAAGTAGCAACCATGAAAAGGGAAATTTATTTGTGAAATTTTATAAACCTAATAATGGCGGAGAGACTTAGAGATGTATTCAGATTTGAACTCAGACATGATCAAGATGGGGAGACCGAAGATATCACAAATCCAATCCTATCATTCGGCAACATGGCTGCAGAGTGAAGATATATGAAATCTGCCAATTTTGTGATACACATTAATATGATTAAATAGTAAAATAAAGCCACATGGGTAGAATTGTTCAAATTCACAATTCATGTGTAGTTTACTATTACAAATGTTAATGGGGCAGTGACTATTCATATGATATTATTATGAGGATATTGTATGGGAAATGAACAGCAGCATTTGTAGTTGGCGTAATAGTAGCTCTTTTGGAGCGTATGATGTCAAAATCAAAACCTAGCATGACAAAAGGTCCTGAGAACTGAGAAGGGAAAGAAAAGTTAGGGGTGATCGAGTTTTTCACTGTGCATATAGTAGATTCTCAAAATGTCTCATCAAACACAATAATATAGATCGGTTCTCTTCTTGATCATTGGTCCATCGAAAATTAAACGTGAATTCTTCAAATTGTATACAAGAGTAAAGCCACATATCTTCCCCACAAGTAAAATTATATGGGGAGGAAAATGTTTCAAAACCTCATTATATTGTAGAAAGTAACAATCAAGGCCCTCAATGTCTTATCGTGTGTATGTGTCAATATATCAACAAGATTATTATGCATATCAACTTTGAACCTTTTCACAGGACTAATCCAAATAACAGGTCAATAGGGTCCTTTTTAAGGAAAATAAAGTCTAGTATATTACTAATTAATAAATCTCTTAGGTTAGGCTTTCTATAGTTTTACTAATTATTAATCATTGTCCTTTATCATTCCGAGATATATATATATATACCAAATTAGTTCCCAGTTAATTGCATCCATCCCACAGCCTTATCATTATCATTTTAGAAGTTTAATTTAATTATATATCCTTAAAAAGCCATCCTTAAGCATCTCAAGCATTATTCTCTGGCACTTAATTCCATTCCTAATAAACCTGTCTAGTTAGATCTTTCACACACTTTATAGTTGTGAATTATGACCTCTGAAAATGATGAGAAAATAGACTGATTCCCATTAAAAGTGGCTTCTGAAATAGTTGATATGCATAAAAAGAACTAATCTCAACCACGAGAAAATGCATATATACCATATGGCCTGTAAGGTCAATTCATTCCGACTTTCAATGGAGTAAGTGGACCTGGATGTTCTCAACCATGCACTCTTCTCTTCGATATATAACACGAATAAGATCATTCACTAATTTGTCTCAATTATATTTGCTGCATAATTCCATTTCCATAGTCATTTAGTCATTAATGGAGATGTACTATTTGTTACTACAAGATTTGGATAATGCATCGATCTGAAACGTTTACGTAGAATTATTGACTAATGTTTGGTGAGCGCTGAATATTAGAATACTGTAGTAGTGAACAAGTTTGAGAATTTTTAATGTGCATTTAATTATTTTGGTAATGCTGGAATTCTTTCCGTAATTGATGGAGCAATGTATTAAGGAAAAGATTAACAGGTACTTTAGGGCACTGGTTAATTAGAAACCAAAAGTGAAAAAAGAAATTTAGAAATTAGTGTAATAGTGTATTCCTTTGTGATTTTTAATGCAATTTCAACAACAAAAACTTTCTGTTCATTGATTCCTTAACAGTGCCTAAAGGCACTGGTTTGGTTAGCAGGATCATATATTTATAAATTATAAGTGAGTGAAATGTTAATGGTATTGGAATTTAATTAACTTTGGCTCTTGAAATCACCATTATCACAATGTGAAGGTTCTTAATTGTAAAGATAGATAAATAACTAATGTTCACTCATGTATGAAGTTACATTCCTCCATTATATATAAAGAGGAAGGCTTGTGAAGAGAAAGAGTTTTTGTATTTTTTTAGAGAAAGAGATTCTTTGAGTTTTATAGTGGAGATCTTTTGCTGAACTAGGTTCCAAGGTTTTTATTAGCTCACATTGAGAAGCTTTAATTTGCATGCAAATTTTCCAGTATTATCTACTCTTTTCATTTGTTTTTGCATTAGTATAGAACATATATATTTTGCATTAACAAATGAAAGAATTTAATTTAAACTTAATTATAATTTTTATCTTCCATATTATATTGCAGTTACAATTAATGGTTATTGATGTATTGCAAATGTGCAATTTTAATCTTCCAAATTCCAATTGCATCATTGTATCATTGTTCAATACGTTTTGTGTGTAGTTTTAAGTAAAGTTAAGCCTTTGGTTTATTAATTCCCAATAGTATACGCAATAAGAGATAATGAAGAGTAAACTAAAATGTTTGGGGGATGTTGCTAATGGTCTAGAGAGTCATGTTCCACTTCGGGAAGATTGTCGCGAATGGTGGGGAACGTTGGACATTGTCAAAGAATTCAGGAACTGCCATTTTTTTCAATGCACTTATATATGGTTCACTTTTTGTCCTTAAATTAAACCTGTTTTTTTTAATTAACGAAAAAAAAAACTTAAGTTTAATTTGCGTGAAAAGAATCTCATTGTTTAGTTGTGAATTGTTGCGATATGTTCAAATAATAAAATAAAAAATGGGGGAGTCAGATTGAATGGTTCGAAAGGTTTCTCCGATAAATGCGGCTACCTGTCGCCTCTTTTATTTCTCCTCAATTGTTTTCGAGAGGTGACCACTCTGTAATTTTCTTTTAACCTTTCATGATAGTGTTAGATAAATTAGTGTTATTCCTACACTTAAGATTCCACACCTTTTAATTTATTCATAATTAATGATAAATAAAATATATATTAATTAATAAGATATTGATTATGACAACTTTTTATTTTAAGAAATAGATTATTTTTTGTTAACTACTAATAAACACACATTAGATATAATTCTCATCGGCGTGTGAGAAGTGAAGTACTATAGTACATACTAACCTAATAACGTGTGTAAGAAATATTTTTCATTATATCCCACCTCAACACTCATTTTATATTTGTATTAGTCCTACCAAATTTGTTTACTTGTTAGTATTTAATAAAATATATACTAGTTGCGTATGAAAGGGAGTGCTTGGAGCCATATTTTGTGTCAAAAGTCAGCGTCTGTGTTTTTCAATTCTCTTGTGTGTGTGTATTTGGAGAAAGGAACAGTCAGTTTTCAACCTCCGAGAACCTGTTCATTTGCTTTTTAATTTCTTGCCTCTTAGCAACCACAATAAATCCCATTTCCTAAGGAGAAAGTTTTCACTCTCATTAGTCACAACCTCTTAATCAAAAAACCTATAATCCCCCCCCCCCCCCCACACACACAACAGAATTCCTAGATTTGCATGTCTCTATTATTATTATAAACTCTGCAAATTAGTGTGGCCACAAGCAATCTATGTTCCAAAATGAATATGCACTGCTTTCCTCTTCCTTGAGGAGTTAAGTTTTCTCTAAGGAAAAAGCATGGACAACTATCAAGGTGATTTAAGTGACATAATTCGTGCAAGTGGTGCATCATATGGCAGTTGCAGCACTGGAACTTCATCATCTGAAGCTGCTAATAATCCCTTCTCTCGTAATAATCACTTGCAGTTCTCTTCTGTTTTGGAAGGGTTCAATTTCAATAGCAACTTTGGTGATCCATTCTCAAACATGAGAGATCCCTTTCTACACGAGCTTGATTATTTGCCTGGCTCTGCCTACTTTAACAGCACAACAAGTTCTGGGGCATTGGAAGAAGCTACTTGTTTTGGTAGTAGCAGTAGTAGTAGTAATAGTTGTGTTTTGGCACAGAAGATTCTTGATGAGGATGATGATATGAGAATTAGGCCATGTAACAGCATGATGTCAAACATGATTCAGATCTCTCCCATTAATGATGATAAGTTACCCATCTCGCCAGTGGTGGATGCTTTGTCAAGGGCACTCAAGCCTTCTGGTGTCGTTTCAGGTCACAACATCATTGATTCAAAGACCTCTATGGATCATCATTTCTTGGTGGACAACACAGAAGAAGTTCAGATCTCACCTCCAAGGAATAATCCAGGTCTTAAGAGAAGGTGAGGTATTATCAATTACTAATTGATTAATTTATTATTAATTAATTATATAGTGAATTAAATGGAGAACAGCTTCCAAGAATTGAGTCAAATTATATTAAATTTACATTTGTACGTTGATTAATTTTATGTTGGCGTCCAAATGGAATTAATCATAGTCATTTTTGGGAACTTAAATTTTTGTGAATTCATGGTGTGAGGGTGGGGATAAAGTAGGGTTTGGCCGCATGAGTGAGGCAATTCTTTTGTCTTATTTTCCAAATATGTATGGTTGACTGCATCTGGTCATAAAAACTAAGAGGATTATAATGAGTTTCATGTTGGAAACAGTTGATTGTGATTAAGACTAAACATGGTGTGCATCGGGGGCCTTTATAGGGTTAATCTACCTGAAAAGTAGAGCTAGCTAGATAGGTGTCACCGTAAGAGTCACATACTGAGCTTTCAACAAAGCTTATCGTAAACTACTTTTCTTCCGAACACACCTGAAATGTCCTGTGCCTTTGATCACGAAACCATATCCCTTTTTCTTGGCCACAAAATTTCCACTATTTCACTGGAATTAAACACCCTAGCTAGTTCAATATATATAGGACTTATTAATCACATGTATATGTAATTGAGAAATTATATTTTTATTACTCCCTTTTTACAATTATTGTTTGCATTGCATAATTAGGAAAGAGATAAGAATCATAGAACAAATAATGCGATAAAAAAGACTTAAAAAATGTGCATAAGAATAATGTACGTAATTAACTCCATGATGATGATACTGTTGTGTAATTGCAGAAAGAGTCAGGCAAAGAAATCGATTTGTGTTCCTGCACCAGCTGCACCAAATAGCAGACAAAGTGGCGAGGTAGTTCCTTCTGATCTGTGGGCTTGGAGAAAATATGGCCAAAAACCCATTAAAGGTTCTCCATATCCAAGGTAAGTTGGTATTGTGTGATCTTTCTCGGAAAGAGATAAGGTATTTTAACGAAGACTTTACCTAACTTCTTTAAACCAAGAAAACACTTAAAGTGACCAAATTTAAGTACACTATATTAGGTTTTGCATGTTTTTATGATTAACTTTTGTTTTAACTTGTAATATATGTTGGTTTGGTTTGTTTAACTTTTTATAAAATAATTATTTATTTTAATAAAATACGTAATTATTTATATTTTTAATATATTTATCTAAATAATTTTTATTTAAAATAAGTTATTTTTTACTTATTTAAAAAATAAATTTTATTTATTTATGAAATAATCAATTATATGATAATTATTTATTTTATAAACACTTATTATAATTTTAAATAAATTAGCCCTAACACATATAAAGCTTTAAGAAAAAATGTTTTTAAAGATCTAATGTTATTAAACTATTTGGTATAGATAAAGACACCTAACTTAAATTATAAGGGTATATATATACAGATAATTAGTCATCTTTTTTTTTTTTTTCACTACACATATTTATTTACTTTTGATGAACTAATGGTTAAAAAGTATTAAACTAAAATACGAAAAACTTTTAAATATAATATAATATATTTCAAAAAGTAGTTTAACTTTTATATGTTATTAATATAAATATTTTTTACAATATTATTCAATTAGAAATCACTCACTCTTGTTATAACTTTTAAAATAATGTTTATAAAAATCAACAATCTTTATATATATATATATATATATATATATATAACAAACTATGATCGGAAGATAGCTTAAAATTATTAGTGCATCCTAATTTAATTCTTTATAAAACTAGGAAAATCATTTGATAAAACCGTGGGCAACGCCACAAACAAATATTGTAATCTTGTAGTAAGATACATCTAAATTACCTGTTTCTTTTGAGTATTCTTTTCCTACCCTTCCAAAAGAAAAATGACCACCTCAACAGATAAAATGAACATTATTTTCCAATTATGTATCATATATTTGTCACCCCAGTGCTTTGGTCACTCACACAGCTTGAGGTTTAAAAAGCAACTAGGGAAAGTTATTAATATTTTTCCAAAATCTTTCTATTGCAACTTTTCTATTGGAAGAAATTACTGTACAGCCTGTACTCACGTCAAGCAATTTATATTTATGTGGTACGCAACATTATGTCATTGGTGCAGGTGATGGAATTCTTGGTCCATCCCAATACTAGTATCATATATGGATTCTTATGTTTGTCTCTCTCTCTCTCTCTTTGTTACCACATGTAGGAGTTACTATAGATGCAGCAGCTCAAAGGGCTGTCCTGCAAGGAAACAAGTTGAGAGGAGCAAAACAGACCCTAACATGTTGGTCATTACTTACACTTCTGAGCACAACCATCCATGGCCAACTCACAGAAATGCTCTTGCTGGTTCATCTCGATCGCAACCATCAAAAAACAACAACAACAACAACATTGATGCTTCAAAGAATTCAGAAACCACTCCCCAAAATGATGAAGAAGAGGAGGAGGAAGAGAGCAATAGTGACAGCAATAATGTGGAGAAGCAGCTTGAGATGGATGATGGAGAATTCAGTGACATTGGATATGGAGTCCCTCACAAGCCAATATCTTCTAAGGTGAAGAAGAACTACCAACAACTTGATCAAGGGTTGTTTGCAAAATTTGGAGAAAAAGAAAAGGATCACTCACTAAACCTATTGTCTCCACCACAAAGTTTTGATCATCATGACCAGCAAAGGGAATCCAACGCTTTAGATTCATTCCATTTCTTTGACCGGAGAGGTGATAACAGCACCAATTAAGTACAACCTCGTTTGAAGAACGAATCTAATTAGAGAATTAGGTCGTGTATATATATATATATATATATATAAGACCTTGAATGGGAATTAAGCATGCATTACCTCCCTCACAAAAAAACCTTTTAATAGGTGCAAGGTCATCATCAGATTTCAAATGTGTCATGTGGGGGAGATTTGAGGAGATCATAAAACCACTTTTCTTGTTTCAATTTTTTTTTTTTTAGTTTTCTTTTTCTTTATCTGTCATTTCACATAACAGTACTAAGGGTGGGGTAAATTAGTGGAAGAAAAAAATGGGATTCTGTATGTGGGAGTGCTGCTTGATTGGAAGCACAAGCACACATAATGAGTCCCACGTTCCTTTTGGAATATTGGTGGATGGGACAGAAAGCTGAGGAACAGAAGATTTTAACAGTTAAAAACAATTTCTAGAGACTTTATTGATTCAAAAGCTCACTGAGTAGATTAATGATTAAAGGATGAGAGGCTAGTCCTTTCACGCTTTCAAGTGGGAAAAATTATTTTAGGTCTCCCCCCTTGGTGATCATGTGGGTTATTCCAGAAAGTGACAAGAGAAATCAAAATAGGTTCGGAAAACAACATGGTAGAATAAAGTAGAGTGGGGGATGATGTATGGAACCTCCCTACTCTTATGAGCACTAGGTCTCCATAGATCACTTTTTATATATCAAAGTACATATTATAATTATAATTATAATTATAATAATGCAACATAAATTAAATTTGACTCTAAATATGACATGCTTGAGGGGACATGGCCGACATATGCAAGCTTTGGTGTTCCTCAGTTTTCTGCCTCTCTTACTGTCCACAGACCTGTGTTCTTTTTTTAATGATTACTTGATATGTTACTATTCAATAGTTTTAAAGTTTAATGCTATTGCTTTACACAAAGATGATTTTATTGTGTCTTATATGTTTGTACTTGTACTAGTAGTTTCGGATGTATAGCATAAAAAATTCCAGCAAAACGAGGTTGGCTTTTAACCATTTTGCATGTGCATGTGCATGTTAGTCAACTTGTCCTTGTAGCTTTACATTTATAATTCCTCTATCATTTCATTTGTATGTTATATAAAACCATAACTTGGGCTCGGCAACTTTTCCAAGGAAGGAAAAATTTAAGAGGTGAAATATTTTGTAACAGCTAAGAATCTAGTGAAAATGCTTATTCTACAATATGTTGCTGCATTACATATTTATAATTTTTTTACAAATACACAGATCGTAAATAGAAAACACCAAATTCCAAAAATGTTTTGAAATTAGTTAAAGCCTATAGCTTTGTTTTCTTTTGGTAAGCTGTGCTCTTTTACCTTTTTGGACAAAATAGTTATGTGAATAATATTTCTGCTGCTAGCACGTGGAAACACTATTCAAATAGTTATTTCCAACAATCGTTGGCAAATAAATATTGTAAAACCATCGGTTAGCTGTTGATCCTGAAAATACGAGCAGGGTCCAGGAGGCCCAAATGGTTTGGACTGAAGTCCAAAGGTTATCTCCCACCTTGGTATCATTGGAGGCCCAATATAAATTGGTGTGCTAGTACAGTGTACACACATTAGAGAAACTGAGTAACTTATAAACTTTGCTATGATTAACCCTATGGTTTATATCATGCGAGTGTTATTTTACTTGTTTAATGAATAGTGATAATTTACATTTAGTTTTTTTCTACGTTTCATTAACATTTTTTTTTTTTATTTCTACATGTATTTCATCATTTCATCTATTACACCTATAATTTTTTTTCTCTCTCATTATCAATTAATATTTGAATGTAAAAATATATTTATTCTTGTTTAATTTTGCACGTGAGACTTAATTTTTTTTAGATTAGCAAACAACGTGAATCTTATAAAACGGGTCGGGTAGCTTTTTGAGACCTGCAGAATTCTAGCTTGACACCCAAAAGCTAATACCATTGGAAGGGAACTTGATGGCAAAATTAAAGGCACAAAGCTGTTAGTCGCAGTGTTATATACGGCTCAAAGAAAGAAAAAGAAAGAAAGAAAGAAAGAAGGTTAGGACTTGGGATAGTGTTTGACTAGATCAATTACTACGAGTGGATAGTAAGATTTATAAACTAGTACATGATTACCAATGACTAATGAATTAATGAGCTGTTGTGATTTGCTAAACCACCCAGTACTGGTCAATGGTCATTATCTGTAGTAACATATGCAATGGGCCTCTTTCCGTCAAAAGACATTGTGTTAATTATTTCATTGTAACATTCTTTTCAACCAAGACTAGAATAGACATGATGCCATGGATGCACAAATATATTACTAATTAAATTCATATTAATTAATTTAAGTATATTTTTAAATTGGAACCTATATCCAATAATACAACACCTGTAAGTTTTGTCCATTAGAAACTACTAGTATATATAAGACCATAGTCCGTAAGTTTTGTCTAATGGAACTATATATCCAAAGGATCACAGCCCATTGGAGGGAAATAACATGCACAACTTTTATGACCACTTACGTAGCCAGAATTAACTAGAATTAGGAGACATATATGCCGTGATGCCAACATTTATATACACGTAGAATCCACGTCCATTCTTCACAGACATTGATTCAAAATCTCTGCAAATTAAGATGTCACGCTTAAGCATTCTCGTTCTCTTCCTCATAGTCCTATCCTTCAGTCCCGTACTCTCAGAACTATGCAACCCACGAGACAAACAAACCCTACTTCAAATCAAGAAAGAGCTTGGCAACCCAACCACTCTCTCTTCATGGCTCCCAACCACTGACTGCTGCAACAATTGGCTTGGTGTCTCATGCGCCAACCAAACCCAAGCATACCGCGTCATTGACCTCGAACTCTCCGACCTTAACCTCCCCAAACCCTACCCTATTCC
This sequence comes from Amphicarpaea edgeworthii, assembly GCA_014843725.1. NCBI lineage: Eukaryota > Viridiplantae > Streptophyta > Magnoliopsida > Fabales > Fabaceae > Amphicarpaea > Amphicarpaea edgeworthii. The sequence continues at coordinate 25,094,227 of CM026328.1, forward strand.
CCACCCCATAGGTACCCTTCCCTACCTCGAATTTCTTTCCATCACCAGCACCCCCAACATCGTCGGCACAATACCCTCCACCATCACAAAACTCACCAAGCTTCGTTATCTCTATATCAAATTCACCAATCTCTCCGGCCACATACCCCATTTCTTGTCCCAAATCAAAACCCTAAAAGTCATCGACTTTTCCAACAACAAACTCTCCGGCAACCTCCCTGCCTGGCTCCCTTACTCTCTCCCCAACCTCTCGGAAATCTCCCTCGACGCCAACCGCTTCTCCGGTGCCATACCGGACTCCTTCGGCTCCTTCTCGAAGTCGTTCGCGACGTTGTCGCTCGCCGACAACCACCTCACCGGGAAGATCCCGACGACGCTGGCGAAGCTGGACCTCAAGTTCGTGTACTTGTCTCACAACAGGTTGCAGGGTGATGCGTCAATGTTGTTCGGGTCGGAGAAACACGCGCGGCACATCTATCTAACAAACAACTCGTTTGCTTTTGATTTCGGAAAAGTAGGGTTGTCGAAGACATTGGAGGGGTTGGATCTTAGCCATAATCGTGTATATGGAACGCTGCCTAAGGGACTTACGTCGCTTAAGAATCTGCTCTGGATGGATGTGAGCTACAATAGTCTGTGTGGTAAGATTCCACGGGGTGGTAAGTTGCAGACGATTGATGAGTCTTTCTATGCTCATAACAAGTGTTTGTGTGGCTCTCCTCTTCCAATCTGCAAACGCTTCTAGCGCTCAACAGAACATATATAACAACATAGTTCACTTACAAAAAAAGCATATACGATCGAATAAGAGAAATTCTCATAATAAAATAAAAATATGAGAAATTCTTCAATGTTTTTATTTTTATATATGTTGAGCTACTTCGCTAAGATTTATCGCGTCACGTGATTGTGTATGTGACACTCTGTAATTGTATTGCATTTTTAGTTTATCAATATATGTTAAATAATTTTTATAAGAATTTATAGTCTTATATTTTGGACCAAGATCCTTTGCAGTCGAAAAGCAAATACAGCGCTATTATAATTTTTTTTTAATATCGCAATTTTAATGTTTTTTAGCTTTGTATTTTTGTTCATTTTTTAATTATTAAACGTAGATATAATTTCATAAGTACTTTTAGTATTAATGTTCCCCAAGTAGAATTGTAGACAGTTATTCAACAAAAAAAAAAGAATTGCAGACAGTTTCATTTTAATAATTTATACTGACATTTAATGTAAATTTTTACTGTACACATTATTGAGACAAAATTCTAATTATAATTGGAGAACAATAACAAAAGGACATAGTGAAACTGCATTTAAGTTTTTCATTGAAATTATCCTTCTACTCTAATTAGTATATTTTGACCCTATCCAGTAAATCTTTCTATGTGCAAACAGTCTCAAATTTAATTACAAAATTTATTTTAATTATTTTTACTGTATATATATGTGTTGCAAAGATCGAAGGAATAGTTCATTAAAACTTGAAAAAAGCATTTACGTACAATTTGTAACATATATTGATTCATAAATTAAAAATGCGATACAATTATATCAGCTGGGTTGGCCTTGAGTCTAGTTCAAAAGGTCAATAGTCCAGGAATAAGGAATCAGGGTTGAATGTGCAACTATTACATTTATTACATGCAATACAATTATTACATTTGTTCCAATACATATATTGTGTTAACTATGTTGATATATATGTTCTGTGGTGAGCTCTATAAGTGCTTCTTGCACTTTGGAAGAGGAGAGCCGCACAAGCACTTGTTATGAGCATAGGACGAGACATCCATTTTTTGCAACCTACCACCCCTTGGAATCTCACCACACAGATTATTGTAGCTCACATCCAACGATCCCAGATTCTTAAGCGACGCAAGTCCCTTAGGTAGAGTCCCATATATACGATTGTGACTAAGATCCAAGATCAACAAAGTCTTTGACACCCTTACTTTTCCGAAATCAAAAGCAAACGAGTTGTTTGACAGATTAATCTGCAGAGTGTGTTTCTCCGATCCGAACAGCACCGACGCATCACCCTCCAGCATGTTCTGAGACAAGTCCACAAAATCAAAGTCCAGCCTGCCCAGCGTCGCCGGAATCTCTCCGGTGAGGAAGTTGTTGGAGAGAGTCATCAGCTTGAAGGGCTTCGAGAAGGAGCCGAATGAGTCCGGGATGATACCGGAGATTCGGTTTCCGTCGAGGGAGATTCTGTAGAGGTTTGGGAGAGAAGAAGGGAGCCAGGGAGGGAGGGTGCCGGAGAGGTTGTTGTAGTGAAAGATGATGGTTTGGAGGGTTTTGATTTGGGACAGGAAATGGGGTATCTCGCCGGAGACGTTGGTGAATCTGATTTGGAGTTCACGGAGCCTGGTGAGTTTGGCGATGGTCGGGGGTATTGTCCCAACAAGGTTGTCGGTGTTTGTGATGGAAAGAAAATCGAGGTAGGAAAGGTTACCTATGGAGGGGGGAATAGGGTAGGGTTTGGGGAGGTTAAGTTCGGAGAGGTCGAGGTGGTCGACGCGGTATGCTTGGGTCTGGTTGCCGCATGAGACACCTACCCAGGTGTTGTTGTTGCAACAGTCAGTGGTTGGGAGCCAGGATGAGAGAGTGGTAGGGTTGCCAAGCTCGTTCTTGATTTGAAGGAGGGCTTGTTTGTCTTGTGGGTTGCATAGTTCTGAAGATAGTGTTGGAGTCAAGGACATGACTATGAGAAAGAGAATGAGAATGCTTATGCGAGACATCTTTGCATGGAATGAATGGGGATTCCATGTAACATATATATGGGTTGCCAAAGGCATTGGCATCATAAAGGTCAAGCATGTACGCGGCCGCCACTGGGCTATGGTCTTATGGAAATAGACAAATGGACTACTTTCAATGGACCAAACTTATGGGCAATGGTCTTAGTAGATTTTCATTCCAATGGACTAATTAAAACACATGGCTTCTAGTTGTCGTATTACTGGATAAATTACTTTTTTTTTTTTTTTGAATTGGAACGTATATATAAATCCAAGAATAACACAACCCGTGAGTTTCGGCCATTAGAATCTGCATCCAATATAAGACCATAGCCCATAAGTTTTGTCCATTGGAGCAATATCCTTAAGACCACAGCGCGTAGCACGATTTAACTTGAATTAGGTGACACACATGATGCCGTGATGCCAATGCATATATTACATGGAATCCAGTTCCATTATTCACACCACCCCATTCAAAATCCCTGCAAATTAAGATGTCACGCTTAAGCATTTTCATTCTCTTCATCATAGTCTTATCCTTTACTACTCCAGCATTATCAAAACTTTGCAACCAACAAGACAAACAAGCCCTCCTTCAAATCAAGAAAGAGCTTGGCAACCCAACCAATCTCTCCTCATGGAACCCTAAGACCGATTGCTGCAACAACAACTGGGTAGGTGTCTCATGCGACACCGTCACCCAAACATACCGCGTAGACAACCTCGACCTCTCCGAAATTTATCTCACCAAACCCTACGCAATTCCACCTTCCATAGGTAACCTTCCCTACCTCAAATTTCTATACATCACCAACACCCCCAACATCATTGGCACAATACCCTCGACCATCACCAAACTCACCAAGCTTCATGAGCTCCATATCAAATACAACAATGTCTCCGGCCAGATACCCCATTTCTTGTCCCAAATGAAAGCCCTCGAATTCATCGACTTCTCCGGCAACAAACTCTCCGGCAACCTCCCTGACTGGCTCCCTTCTCTCCCCGACCTCTACGGAATCTCCTTCGACGACAACCGCATCTCCGGCGCCATCCCGGACTCGTTCGCCTCCGTCTCGGAGCGGTTCTCGTATATCTCACTCTCTGGCAACCGCCTCACCGGGAAGATTCCGGCGTCGCTGGGGAAGCCAGACCTGAAGATTGTGGACTTGTCCCGGAACATGCTTGAGGGTGATGCATCGGTGTTGTTTGGGTCGGAGAAACACACAGAGAGGATATATCTGGCGAACAACTTGTTTGCTTTTGATTTCGGAAAAATAAGGTTGTCGAAGACCTTAGGTTTGTTGGATGTTGGCCACAATCGTGTATACGGGACTCTTCCTAAGGGACTTACGTCGCTTAAGGATCTGTACTGGTTGGATGTGAGTTACAATAATCTGTGTGGTGAGATTCCACGGGGTGGCAAGTTGCAAAACTTTGATGTGTCTTTGTTTGCTCATAACAAGTGCTTATGTGGCTCTCCTCTTCCAACCTGCAAACGCTTCTAGAGTTCTACCAAACATGCATGGTTCATTTGAGTTTAACAGAATAAGGGTATAAGAATAAGAGAAATCTTCTGTGTTCTCGTAAAACATGAAAAGAAGAAAAACTAGATACCAAAAGAATGATATATACTTCATTCCATCCTTTATATAATACTTTATCAATTTTCGATTATATTGCGTTTTAGAGATTATTTTTATTTTTTTGAAAAATGGATATCATTTTATAAAATCAATGATGTCTGAAATTTTTTTTTTTAGAATTATTATTCATCAATACTTATTGGGAAATATGGTGTATAGTAAAAGTAAAAAAGTAATTAATTAAATAAATAATATATTATAAAATTACTTAATATTTTCTTTGAAATTCAATCAATTAATTGATTTTTTTAATTTTGGTTCCAAAATCTTAAACGTATGAGTAAAACGTAAATCATTTATCAAGAATAATGGAAATAGTTATATACTAATATTTATTGCCGACTCTTTATGCGTAGATTATCCAAACACATGCGGTGATGCATGAGAACCAAAAATAGCCAAATATATATCCATAATAAGAACACATCTGCTGATCGATATGAAGCTTAGTTTCAGTCAAAAACGTATTTTATTTAATATTCATTTTATTTTAAAAAATGGTATGGGAAACATATATCCATAGCTTTGTCCAAATGGAACCTACACTACATTTATTAGAACGCATGCCCAGTGGGGATATGGCGTGTAAAAGCGTGACCATTATGATGAGCACTTACATTATTGCCCAAATTGACCGTAGAAATAAAATATTAATTCAGCAACAAGTTGTCACGACACGAAAGACCATTTAAAAGAGGCATTAATAATGCACAAATACAATTCCTCTCTGTGTATATACTATATACTATATATACTCCTCTTTATCTTTCAAACACAAATCACATCAAATCAAAGATACATCATGTCTTCCTTAAGCATAGTCTTTCTCATAGTCTTATACTTGAGTTCTGCAGTCTCAGAAGAACTATGCAACCCACAGGACAAACAAGCTCTTCTACAAATCAAGAAGGAGCTTGGAAACCCTAGCACTCTCTCCTCATGGCTTCCCACCACCGACTGCTGCAACAGAACATGGCAAGGCGTTTTATGCGACACCGACACCCAAACATACCGCGTCGACTCCCTCGACCTCTCCGACCTTAACCTCCCCAAACCCTACCCTATTCCCCCCTCCATCGGAAACCTTCCCTACGTGAATATTCTTTTCATCACAAACACCCCAAACCTAATCGGTTCAATACCCCAATCCATAACCAAACTCACCAAACTCCGTTATCTCTACATCACCCACACCAACGTCTCCGGCGCAATACCCGAATTCTTCTCCCAAATCAAAACCCTAGTCACCCTCGACTTCTCCTACAACGCCCTCTCCGGCACCCTCCCCGTCTCGATCTCTTCGCTCCCCAACCTCGTCGGAATCACCTTCGACGGCAACCGCTTCTCCGGCGCTATCCCGGACTCCTACGGCTCCTTCTCGAAGCTCTTCACGTCGATGACACTCTCCCGCAACCGCCTCACCGGGAAGATTCCGGCGACGTTCGCGAACCTGAACCTGTCGTTCGCAGACTTTTCCCGGAACATGCTGGAGGGTGATGCGTCGGTGCTGTTCGGGTCGGAGAAAAACACGCAGAAGATTAATCTGGCGAAGAACTTGCTTGCTTTTGATGTGGGGAAATTAGGGTTTTCAAAGAACATGAATGGATTGGATCTTAGGAATAACCGTATCTATGGGACGCTGCCTCAGGGACTCACTACGCTTAAGTTTCTGCACAGTTTGAACGTGAGTTTCAATAATCTCTGTGGCGAGATTCCTCAAGGTGGGAACATGCAAAGATTTGACGTATCTTCTTATGCTAATAACAAGTGCTTGTGTGGCTCTCCTCTTCCCGCATGCACTTAACTTACACTTTGATTTCGGTAATCTATGGATGAATAATGTTGCAGTTAATTCATGTGTGACTTACATTTTAATCTCAATAATAATAAGAATGCCTACTCTAATGCGAATTTTAAGCTCAGTTAAAATTATACAAAACTTTATTTATTTTAAAAAATATTAATCAAGTTATTGAAAAGGATTTTGAAAAATATATATTTATAAACAATTAACAATTAGTTAGTCATTCATAAACAATTAGGTTTGCGTTGCTTTGTTAATTAAAATAAGAGTTTTAATTGTAAAAAAAGAAGTGTTTAATTTAATGCCGCCACTATATGCGTAGATCATGTAAACATTAGTGCTGATATGAGCACGAAATGTTTTCTCGTCATATATGTAAGATATTTACGGTCAAAAACGCGTTTTATATTTTAAAAAAAGGTAATAGAACCTACCTATATCCATAAAATCACACCCCAAGTGGAAAGCGAGCGTACAAACTTGACCTTCAGGATTCATGGGTATGATTGCTTACATTACAAATTGACCATAGTAGCAAGATGTAGCAGCAAATAGCTGTCACGAAAGACCACTACAGAAGAAAGCGACGTGGAATAATATTCAATATCTCAAGACGTACAGAGGTTTTTGTTTCCAGTTTTTGAAAATTATTTTGTTTTTAAAAATCTAAAAAAAAAAAAAAACTAAAAACACTTGTTTGGTAGTGTTTCGAATAAGAAAGATGTGGGTGTTTGAATTTACGTCCAAACCTCAAAAACGTGAATCCAAGATATAAAAATTGGAATTAATACAAATAATTTTGGCTTTAACATGGATGTGATTTTAAACACGTTATTAGTAGGATTCTTGTTTCACCATACCGATGTGATATAAAAATTAAAAAGGATAAAAGAAGTGTTTTTTGGAATTACAGGATATAAAAGCCAAAAGCATCCTATGGTGAAAGACAAAAGTACGTACATAAACGGAGGACATTAATTTGCACGTGAAATTTTCTTTTAAAAGCAGAACAAAATTGCGTGGACACAGACAAATGTAACTTTTCAATTTTCATGCAACATATGATTCGATTCTTTATCAACAATTAGTAGCATATTAAATTAAAGTCAAATCCGCATCATGCTCGTCCAGGGATGTTGATAAAGGGTGTAACAAACTACCTAAAAATAGAAAAATCCAACACGAAAAATGAAGATAAAAGATGTAAGAGTTAATAAGGAGAGCACCTCTGGTTCAGATTTGTCTGCTCATTTTACCTTGCAGCACGAGGGGGGAAAACGTATTTAAAAATTTCAATTATAATACAAGGGACTCCCAATAATACAATATCTACTATACAAAATGGATAACAATACGATGAAGGACTCCCAATAATACAAGCCAAATTTGAAATGGATTGGTACAAACATGTGTTAAAATAACAGACACTCTCTCAATAATTGTTCTGATGACAATAAAAATAACTAATTAAGTGTCTGAATTAATTTACAGGACATCAAAAGCATTAGGCATTCTATGGTAAAAGGACAGAAGTACGTACATAATTGAACAACGTTAGCACTTAAGAACAAAGTCATGTGCGGCATCCTCCTCGTCCCGGAGATGAAGGGGACCATGTAGATAAATGATAAGAACCTACTAAAAATAGAAAAAAGAAAATAGAGAAAATAGCTCTTTGAAGTACAAAATCAGATCTTGTAACGCTTCGGTTTTCGTTATTAAGCATAAATCCTGCACACAACAAAGCATGAAAACATAGATCCAAAACCACGAAGTAATGTAAACCTCCACTTATTAAACTGAATGGTGCATGCATGCATGAATAAATTAAATTGGGAGTAATAAACTTGCATGTTTGTGGTAAAGACCGTCACGTGAACAAATGGCCACAAAATAGTTGAATGATTTTCTCAATAGTATCATAGTTCTTAATTTTTGAATAATAAATATTCTCTTACTATAAACATACACTTTTTATCTTTCATCTCATCTCTATCCTATTTTTGGTTTGTCTTTTTTTCCCCTAGAATCACTTTTTTGCATTAAATCACTTAACACATTATTATTTCTTCTATCTATGTGTTTTTAGAATAATCATGTGGAGACTTCAAATTAAATAGTTTATTTTTCTTCTTTCTTATATTTTCATTTCATGTATTATCACTATCACTTTAATTCTCTCTATATATGTCCTATCCCCTTCACAAGATCGCATGCATCGTACCAAAATCCCTGCAAACATGACACACTTAAGCATCCTTCTGTTCATACTCATAGTCCTAACATCCTTCACTCCAGCACTCTCGGAACTATGCAACCCAAAAGACAAACAAGCACTCCTCCAAATCAAGAACGAACTCGGCAACCCAACCCCTCTCTCCTCCTCCTGGCTCCCAACCACCGACTGCTGCAAAGCCAAATGGCAAGGTGTCTACTGCGACACCGACACCAAAACATACCGTGTCAACAACCTCGACCTCTCCGACCTTAAACTCCCCAAACCCTCCCAAATCCCAACCTCCATCACCAACCTCCCCCACCTCGAATCTCTCTACATTTCCCAAACTAACAACCTCGTCGGCACAATCCCCCAAACCCTAACAAAACTCACCAAACTCCGTTATCTCTACATCACCCACACCAACATCTCCGGCGCAATACCCCATTTCCTGTCCCAAATGAAAACCCTTTTGACCGTTAACTTCTCTCACAACGCGCTCTCCGGAACCCTCCCTCCCTCCCTCTCCTCTCTCCCTAACCTCCTTGAACTCCCCTCGACGACAACCTTATCTCCGGCGCCATCCCCGCCTCCTTCGGCTCCTTCCCGAAGCTCTTCACGGTTCTCACACTCTCCCGCAACTGCCTCTCCGGGAAGATTCCGGCGACGCTGGCCAAGCTGGACCTGGCCTTGGTGGACTTCTCGCACAACTTTTTGGAGGGAGACGCGTCGGTGCTGTTCGGTGCGAACAAGAGGAACGCGCAGAAGATTAACCTGGCGTGGAACTGGCTGACTTTTGATTTGGGAAAGTGAGGTTGTCGGAGTCGAAGGACATGGAAGGGTTGGATCTTAGGAACAACCGTATCTATGGGACGATTCCCAAGGATCTTACCGCGCTTAAGTATCTGTTGACGTTCAACGTCAGCTACAACAATCTTTGTGGTGCGATTCCGCAGGGTGGCAACTTGCAGAGATTTCATGAGTCTTCCTATGCTCATAACAAGTGTCTCTGTGCTTCTCCTCTTCCTCCATGCACTTAATTACTCTTTCAGGAAAATAGGTATTAGGAGTGGATAATGTGCATGTTTGTCCTTTAACTTACACGTTGGAATTATTCCACGTTTACCCTATGTTTTAATGCTAATATAATAACAATACCTATTCTAATATTTTATATTTCTGCCAGAACTCATAGTCATAGATACGCTTTACGACTTGTCACGTACTTCTGTTTGAATTCAATTCTAAAATCAAACATCCCAAACACACAAAAAGGAGAAATGACGCCACATTGTAGTACCACTTGGTTTTTTAGATTGTACTTTTGAGATCGATAAATAAAAATAATTTTATTTTATACATTAACAATCAAATAACGAAGTTCGGTTTTTAAAGTACATTGACGAACAATCAAGAAACTCATGTTGAAAACCCCCAAACAAGATGCAATATTGTTTCGAGTTCATAAATCTTGAGTAGCGGAAAATTGAATTTCACATACAAGCCGATTAATGGCTTATGACTCAAACAAATCAATAGCTACTATACAACATGGATCTCCCAATTGGAAAAAAATGGTTTACTACGAATATTCAAGACCTAATCACACAATGGTTCTAGGTCTATTAGTTGATGTTTTGGATTTTGCTCGGGGAGCCTTCTTTGGAGCTTCTGTAGTTAATGCATACATCTTCACAGCAAATAATTCTTCAGGGAATCCTTTCTGATCCTGATTGAACAAAACAACAGCTTAGAAAGCAGTAGTGAAACTAAAAAAGGAATGGTAAAGAGCAAGTAGAAAGATAGAAGAGACTCAAAATATATCAACAAGTGACACAATTGATAGGACATCGAAGGAATCCTATGGTAAAAAGTTAAAAAGTTCATAAATGAAGGATATCAATATCATCACGTGGAAACATCTTCTACAAGCAGAACAATAACGTGAAGCACAGATAATAAAATGTAACTTTTCAGGAAACATAAGATACGATTCTTCATCAATTGCTATATTTGAAGTCTTGTCCGTATCCTCCTTGTCAAAGTAGGGGACCATGTTGAAAATTTCAAAGAGATATCATAAAGAATCCTAGTATGTATGGAATTTACCTTTGATTTGTAAACATGTAATCCACAACGAGAAAATAGGTCTTTGAAGTACAAATCAGATCTTGTAACACTTCGGTCTTCATTATCAAGCACGAATCCTGCACGGCACAAATCATGTAAACAAAGATGCAAAACCTCATTCATTGATAGACAGTAAAGAAAATCAAATTGTATTAACATCATTCAAGGCAATATAATTGGGTGGGTCTATGAAGGGGAGCCACTCTCCACTGTTTGGACTTTGGAAGCCAACATGATAAAGAGACTTGATTTTAAGCATCCCAAAGAGTTCTTAGTTATCATGATATTATATTTTTAGGGTGTTTAAAACCCTCTAGATATTCTAAGTTCTAACCTTGCCCCTCAAAGTAAAGCTTACTAAGCTTTAAGCTTGCTACAAAAACTAAACAACACAAGGCTATTCCCATATCTGAGTTCCTTAAAATCTTGAGCTCAAAACTACTGTGCTTGAAACTGGTTGAAAAAGTTTCAATGTGTCTTAAAGTTAACTAATTTTGTCCTCAATAAAGCTAATGATCAAAAGCTTACTAAGAGCTTTAAAAGAAAGTGATTTTTTCCACAGTTTAATTAAAACAGAACATACTAATATGATTAATTCTCCATGTGTGATTTCTCTTTAACTAGTCACTCTAGAAGTTTATTTGGGGTGCTGTTCTAACATATTAACATCAATTTATAAACATAAACTTGTTGCTCTAACTCCAATCCGTAAAACATTATTCTCCATAGCTCCGCTCAGCACTCTCCATGTTAGACACCACAGGAGGCCAGGAGCAGATGAATGTATGGTCGAATACTAAATACAGGTCTCAGAAAAGCTGTCTGAGCTAATTTTATAAGTTTGATAAAATGCAGGAAATAAATGATTCAGTATGATTTAAAAGACAGCAATGCAACAAAGAAGAGAGTACCAGATCTGGCAATATTCTCCTTCAGGACAAAAAATCCACCTGGTTTAAGGCCAACCTATAGTAATGTATTTGTCAATATGACATCAGAGTAAAAGTATTTAAGTGATATATTTTTATGACTTCAACAACAATAATGGCAGGTAAATAATGCATACTCTGATACTAATGTGAGTTAACCCCCAACATAAGAAAGAAAAATTATTAACTGAACCAATCAATTGAGACAGGTATAATAGCTTGAATCCAACAAAACCATCACAAAGTTACAAATAAAATGAACCTAAGTTTATGGCTAAGGATAACCAATGAAAGCTATCAATCTTTAATAGTGATAAGATAAAATATATACAAACTTTCAGATTATCAAATATTTCTGTAGCCAAATTGAAAATAAAAAGTACAGTTTATCCTATAGAAATATTGATTTAAATATATATAGGGCAAGTAAGAGAATATTTTTTTATATTATAGAAACAGAAAGATTCCTTCATAATGAATAGCTGTATATATAATACATACTTTTAGAAATGGTGACTAGTTTCATACTATCTAATCTCATTCACTGCTATAATGCAAGACTAGCACATTACTAGCCAAGGCAAATCACATTTATTGCAAATGTGAACCAAAACGAACAATTTGAATCATAGGTGAGCAGAAATAATCAATAAACTAGATTACTTTATCAAGCATGCACTACACATCTTGAATTCTAAAAAATTATTAGTAGTTTATGTGGAACTTTTGCTTATCCAAAATTAATTTTTCTATATGTCCCAATTAATAAATACCCTGATCTGCAGAGAATATAAATCAAATAAAGGAGGACTTACCTTTGCTCTATTGAAAAATGAAATAAAATCTTCATCTGTAAGATGACCAATACACCATTGAACCCATATTACATCATATCTTCCAGTATCTGGTGTAAATTCCTAAAAGAAGGAAGCAAGAGGTGCTCAATAACATTACTGAAGAATGGGCCAATAGTGGTGCTAAAATTATGAAAGTCCACACAAATATCAAAAGTGTCAGATGCCACATTAAGGGTCAAACTGTACTATCAATCAGAAGAGGGTAATCTCTCTCCCAAATGTTATGCTAGTCGTTGTTTAAATAGTATTCACAATGACTAACTTATTCTTACTCATTCTATGGGGAATATAAGGCAGGGAAGGGAAGTGACATGTTTAAATATGAATTCCACACTCCATCTACACCCTGTATCATATCAATTATTTAACCTATTGAAAGAAAGATGCTGTCATCTACATGAAAATGAAGTACACACCTGAAGAGGAACACAGTAAAAATTAACTGCTTTGTGCATATCTGAATTTGTTTGACATCCCGGAGCCAAAGTTTCACGTGCAGTCTCTAAGAAATGTGATACTGGCTCCAGAAGATCAACCTGAATTTTAGAACAAACGAGAAAATTAAAAGTGATAATTAACTTAAAATGTCTCTAAAATATCATGCATGAAAGCATTCCAGATTGAATTTAAAGAAAAAAAAAGATTACATACAAATGTAAAAAAGGCTAATACATGCAAGGGGCATCTTAATGATAACAAAATAAACAAAAGATAGATGCCATCTCTAACAAGTCATAAGAAGAAATTTTTAAAAAAAACTTAGAGAAACATAAAAAGAGAATCAAAGAATTAAAGACGTGCAGACATTGACATCAGGAAATGCCACCAATATCAGAATTCAGAAGCAACCAACCAAAACAGGTCTATTCATGTTATATATTTAGTAGAAGCTAGAAAAGATAGGACCTAAAATGCATTGTTTGATAGTAATACTTGAATAATTGATAAAAATTTAAATGGAGCATATTAAAGTTATAGTATATCTTCATTGTTAGAACAAGGCTGTGGCAGTAAAATGCTCAACCTGAACACAGACAGAATAATTATATAGCTCGGCCTAACAGGCTAGCATGACCTGTTTATAAGTTAGGTTAAGCTCAACCCAAGCCCATGTAACTCAAGTCAAGTCAGCAATAACAGCTGCTCATTTTAGATTCTGCTCTATATCACAATCCCTGCTTCTTCTTTTCCTTACCCTTTTGAATAGGATAATTGCTTGATATCCCAGAAGCTGTTAAGCCTGGATTGGTACACATTGGGTGGACTTGATCCCACCCCACGGATAAGTTTGGTAACAATCAGGGCTGGATAGGCTTATACCCAGCAGTACTCTTCAAATATATAGAAATAGAGGCTAGTTCACCACTATGGTTTTAAAAATAAATAGCTTGAGAGTTCCCAACTAGTTTAGAATGAAATGGTCCAAACTAGGGTATGCATTAATTTAACAAAGGCTTAAATTAGAACAAGGGTAGCCCAACAAAGTGGAATGATATGGTCCCAAAATAACAGATTCAATGAAACACCTGAAAACAAAATTGCATATTAAAACAGTAGGGAATATTACAGCATCATTATCCCACTAATTCTCCATTTAGTTTGTAGTCTCTCAAAGATGCCAACATTAAGTTACCTTTCAAATATAAGCATAACCCCATACAGGTACCCAAATATTGGCATAGTAAACATTGAAACAACCGATGCTCCACTGACTTTTCACATTAGAATTGTCAGACTCACAGCAACAACAATTACTCAAAATAAGCATTCATCAGTTATGAAGTACTACTATAAAAGAACATAAGCTGCTTGGTATGTAAGGAAGGTAAATCTGACAAACCTCATTGAAGTATCTTATTAAAAGATTTTTGGTGACTCTGCCAATGCCAGAACCACAATCTGAAATTGAAAAGTTTGCTTATCAGACCTTACTAACAAGTGTTACACTCTAGAAAATGAACTAAAGAGGAGTGAACTCTCTCTAACACTCTCTTTTTGATTCTCTCCACGTGATTGGTTGAATTTTATTGGACATTATAAATTTTGGTAGGTATCACTTAAATCAAGAAAGAAACTCTAAAATGATATATGAAATTTACAAAAATTGATGATTTTTAAGAAATTCGAACCAATTACAGGAGGTGTATTTTGAAAAAAAGTGTCGCTAGCATTTCTCTAAACTAAAACATAATAGACATAATTCACAAGAAGGGATTTTAGCTCAAGTAAAAGTTGAGCCAAAATCTCATTCGATTAGAAAGTCCATGAAACAAGGTTGAAGAAGAAAGAGTACCAAGAACAACAAGTGGTTGGGTTCTGGCATCAGCAGGAAAACGTTCAGAGAAGAGAATGTTCAAAAAAATTTCACTGCAAGTTATGTCAGGCTCGTTGACATTTGCAAAGCCACCCAATACCCCATCCACACTTGCCTTAACACCCTGCTCATACAAATAAACAAACAAAAACCAAACTTTACAACAGCATATTAAATATTTTGTCTTTTATTGGCAAAAGAGAAACCCAATAAGAAAGAGAGAGAGATAAGTCATAAGTACCTCCCAGTAGGAGACGCCGTCGCGATACCACTGGGTCTTCTTGCTAGGGTCACCGGTCTGTTCCCTCCACATCTCCTCGGCGGTGTTGAATTCACGGCCATCGGAATCTAAACCGGCGGCGTCCATGCACCTTACTTTTGTGTTCGAGGGGAAAGAGAATGAAGAAGGATAGTACGCAGGCAGCAGTGAGTCCCAAAGTGCGAGTGCGAAAGAGAGAAAAAGTAGGAACGCAATAACACAGCATATTTAATTTGCTTTATAGTATGAAGCATATTTGTTCAATTAACTTTGCTTCTATTAAAAAAAAAAATTTCTCTTCATTAAATTAATGATGAATTCTATCATTTTTTTGTATTTTAATGGATAGGTGTACTTTTTACAAATAAACTAATATATAATAAACATGTATGGTTGTAAGTTTCATCTCATAGATGAATCACATAAAATGATAAAATATTAAGCAAAGATGCTTAACGAAAATGGATGTTACTGTAAAAAAAAAATGGATGTTAATTAATTTGAATTGTCACCTTACCCTAACTCTTCATCCCAATTGCTCAATGCCTTTTGTTTTTCTGTACAAATATCTATTTTGATAACTTTAATCTTGAACTGAAGAATAAAATTTATGAGTAATATTTCGAAAGATACAGAGTGTGTACTAAGTACTAGCAATCGTACATGACCAATTTTCAAAGGATAAATTGTATTTCATCCGAGAGAGAAAAAGGACTTGCACTGTGCATCAGTGATCGTTTACAACGTATTATACCTTAGAACTTAGAAGTCATGCACACTACAAATCTTTAATTTACAATTATAATGCAGTGATCAAAATAACATTTTGGAAGTCAGAACAGAGACAACACTAGCCAGTTCTAAGAATTAGCTCTGAAGAAAACATCCACTGATACGATGACTTATCAGGTTTGAACATGCATATGTCCCTTAAACATTCTATAATTTGCAGATACAAGGCTAGCCTTGTATGCTCTTGCTATAGTGTTAAATATCAGGCTAAAGCTTGGTTGATCATTGTTTGTTTGGTCTATGCACATTAATCCTAGAGATAGAGCCTGTTTAACTTGATGAAAACTTGTTTCAGTTACTTCCATTCTCTCATCAATCATCTGCTGCAAATCTTCAGGATTAAGGGCTCTTAAGTACCTAATAAATCCATCATCACCTCCATCAAACTTCTCTTGAACCTTTCTGCTTAGTATCATCTCTAGCAAGAACACTCCAAACCTACATGTCTCTACCATATAAAAGAAAAATATACCAATTAACAAACATGCCTAAAACAAGAAAAAGGAAGAGACAAACACAAGGGAAGAAATATTATTATGTATTATTCTTACTTCTTCGATTGCTGTTTTGATCTCCAACTTTGAACCTTGAAATCAATGGTTCCAAATTGTCAGACAATAATATACTACATGTGTTGAGTTCATAGTCAACTTCAGGCCATTCTTCATGCAGATAACACATGCATTCTACAACTCCCATTAACACTTTCACTCTATGATTCCATGGTGGACCTGACCCAGATAGCCACATTTCAACATACTTTTCTCTTGTCCATTCAGTTATAATAGCCCTGGATTTTCTGCTCCTACACCACCCCAGAACTCTAACAAGGTTCTTGTGCTCTAACTTACACAGAATCTTACATTCTTCAACAAATTTACGGTAACTATCCCTTGGTATATCATCCCAGTACATCTCAATTTTCACTTCAGTGCCATCTCTCAAGACCCCTTTGTAGATGTAAACAACATCACTCATTCCTACCAAATACTTATTTGAAAAACCATCAGTTGCTGCCTTTAGAATCGCCGGTGTAAACCTCCTACTTCTTTGAAGTTTACATGGTAGAAAATCAGGCCTTTGGAAACAAAGCCATACCAAGTAAATTACCATCAAAGTGACAAGGATGGGAAATCCAACCAATAAAAAAACAGCCGTTAGTGTAAACCTTTTTTGATCCAAAATAGCACCAGAATGAAGAAAAGTAGAAAAGTTAAACCTTTTGAAGAATTGGGAATCAGAAAGTTTACTCTCTGAAAAGCAATTATAGGAGAGGTTGAGAAAAGTGAGTTTGGTTAAGGCAGAGAAACTATGAATTGGAATGTCACCAGAAAATGCATTGATACTTAAATCAAGAGACTGAATTTGGTTGCAATATAGAACATCAGTTGGAAAATCACCCTTCATAGAATTGTTGGAAAAATCAATGGACACAATGCTTAAGGGGCAAAACTTCCAAAAGAAATCAAAGGACAAATAAAGAGGTGCAATGTTTGGGCGGTTTCTAAGATCAACTTTGGGGAATGACTCCACACAATTGGGGTTCTTTGATTCATTGCAGAGATGGCTTGCAACAATAGTGAACTTGAATATTTCATCAAGGTCCATCATGGGAGAGGAACTGCAGTACCTAAGAGAGGGGTTCTTGAGACAGTTGGAGAAAATTGTAGAGTTGAAATCTGGTGGTTGGTGCAAGTTTTTGAGGTCTTCTAGCACTGTTCCACATAGTGTTGTTGTGGGACATAACGATAAAATTATGGGAAGAAACAAGTACCATGTTGAAGAAATGGTAGCCATGATCATGAATGAGTTAATTTTGAGGACGTTTGATTTCGGGATAACAATCTAAGCACTCAAAATTTGGACTTCCAGTTGCCAAAGGAAACTACTTTAGACGTGTAGTGCCAAAAAAAACTGTCCTCCTTGTCATTTTAGAAATCAACCGAAGGAGAGTTAAAAAAAGAAAGTTATAAGTTAGCATACAGAGAGAAAGAAGGTGACTACTTCGATATCATTATTGATAGATGGGTATGATACTTTTGAAACATAATTTTAAAAATTTGAAATAAGAAGAATTTTTATATAAATTTTAAAATAATAAATTTATTTTTATAAATATAATTAATTAAAAAAAAAAAGAAATTATCAATTCATCAACAATAATAATTTCACTGTAACAATTTTCTCCTTCTTCTTTTTCTTATTTTTTCTCCATAATTACTGTTGTCCACCATCATATCCCCATCGTGATAGAAAAATATGTGATTAACATTTTTAGAATAAGTAATACCTAAAATATCAATGAAGATAAATGGTGGTAGCGACCATAGCGATTGTGGCGGAGGTGGTGGTGAGAGTGGTGGGAGCAGTGGTGGTGACGGTTTTTTTTTTAAATCAAAATAAAAATTTCAAATTTTCTCAATTAATCCAAATTTTTTTAATAAATATTTCAATTTTTTAAGTTATATTTACAAAATATTAAAATTATAAATTAAAAAAAAAATACACGTATCATAACATTAATATATTTCATGAAAGTATTGAAACCCTTCAAATAAAAACAACACTATAAAATTTACCTATAGATAATTTTGCTATTAGTTATACTGTCTTTCTATGTAAGAATTAAAATCTACTTTTATATTTTATAAAGGATTAAATATATTTTGGTTCATGTGAAATGAGAATTATGATTTTGGTTTTTGTAAAAAAAAAATGGTGCTCATTCTTAAAAAAAAAATTAAAATCTCTGTTTCTTATCTCGCTGTTATATCTTCAGAAAAAAAAAATATTAAAAATGACATCCATTAACTGTATATATGTTTAATGGAAAATCAAGTGTATTCTAAGTAATATTCACTCAGGTGATATCATGGTAGTACTAGTATGCAAGTATGCAACACTTATTTTATTTTTTTTACATCCCTAAAGGAATTTTATTTATATAAAATTAACATTGGAGCATAAAAAACAATGATTTCAGATGTTGGAGGAAAAAAACAAATATTATTTTTACAAAAACTAAAATTTTCTATTTTTTTACGGGATTAAAAATAATGATTCTAACTTTTGGAGGACGTAAAGAAAATACTTTTCTTACTAGATAAAAGAAAAACTTATTTATTTTATAAGAATTATAAATATATTTAAGTCTATTATAAATATAATAAACAACTTTTTTTTAAAAGTGCAACTTTAATTTTCTTTATTTTTTCAATTATATATTTTTAATATATTTTTTTCTTCCTTTCCTTAGATGTACATTTTACAGAGTATTTCTCAATTATCCAAAACTTTCCTCTCAGTCATTTTTATCCTATTATCCTAATATAGCAAAAGCTCATCTCCCTCTATTCTTATATTATCTTTAGTTGTCTATTTGAATATCTATTTTAAAAAATTATTCGTTTTAGTTCCTACGTCTTATGTCTACATATGTATTTTTTTAATCTATTTTTATTTTTACATATACATCTCAGTTTTTTTTAGTTCATACAATTTTAGATGACTTAAAGGAAAATATAAAGGAAAATAGATTAAAAAAAATTATTACATTTAAATTCTGTATAAAATGATAAACACTCTTATTAACAATCTATTTAAACTCTTATTACCTAGTACGATTATAGTTCTTACACATATATATTTAAACTCGTTTTAGTTTCTAAATATTCACGCATTAATCCATTTTAGTTCTTATAATTCTAGACCATATGAACAAAAATAATCTTTTGTAAACATTAAAACGA
This sequence comes from Amphicarpaea edgeworthii, assembly GCA_014843725.1. Lineage (NCBI taxonomy): Eukaryota > Viridiplantae > Streptophyta > Magnoliopsida > Fabales > Fabaceae > Amphicarpaea > Amphicarpaea edgeworthii. Next base: position 25,113,678 of record CM026328.1, read on the forward strand.
GTAAATTTTAAATAAAAGAATCAAAACACAAAAATTGTATAAATATAATGATCAAATAAATAATTAAACTTTGATTTTTAATTAAATCATAATGTTGCTCGAATAATAAATAGTTATTACTATTAAAATGGAATTTTAATTTAAGAACAATAGCCAAAAATAAAAACCCAAGACATTCGATATTTGTATAAAAATGATAAATTAATTGTATACCATGCTCACTAAAAAAAGCTAAAAATAAAAAAGTAGAGGCTTTATAAGTACTATCTCTCAAGTTCTCAGTGAAGTCCCTGCCCTAAGTTCAGACCATTTTCAAAATTCAAAATTTGAAAACAGAGAGAATGTCATCATCATCTGTGTCTGGAAACATGAAGGGTTTTTACAGACAGAAGAAAGCCACCGCTCCCAAAAAATCTTCAAAAACTACTTTGGGCTCCAGTGCGGCCCAACCACCGGCCCTCATCTCCCACGCCGGAAAGCCCGACCTAGAAGGTCCATCCAATATAAATTTCTAGGGTTTTCTCATTTCCCCCTTTTATTTTTTGCGACTAAAAAAGTGAAATTTCGTGTGCAGATGAATTCAAGGAGAGCGAGGTGGTGCTGCGGCAGTTCGACCTGAACATGGCGTACGGGCCTTGCCTCGGGATGACGCGGCTCGCGCGGTGGGAGCGGGCTCAGAGGCTCGGCTTGAACCCTCCGCCGGAAATCGAGAGCCTCTTGAAGAGTGGGAATGTTCAGACTGGGTCCTTGTGGGATTCTCGCATTTAGGGTCCCTTTTCTTTGTATGAAAAAAGTTAAAAAGAAAAAAAAAATGAAATCCTAGTCGTCTATTGTGTATTTAGGTTTTGCTTAGGAAAATCAGCTTCTGGCTGTGTTCCTTATTATGTTTATTCTAATGTCTAAACCAATCATTATGGATGCTGGTTTTAGAAACTAAGAAGAAAATGATGTTGTTTTCTGCTTCCAGTTGTTAGTTGTGGTTATAAAATCATGATTTGCTCTGTTAGTTCACTGGCTGGTCCATGTTGCAAGTAATTATAAATTTATAAATTATGAATCAATTCCTGTCTCTCTTCATTGTCACATTTGGCCTTGTTAGAGTTGATATTGTCTTAGTTGAAAGTTGGATTAATGTTATTAAGTTACAAAAATGGTTCATGGACACCCAGGGACAGAAAGAGATAGAATAGAGAAGTGTAAATGTGATAGATAATATGATGTAATGTAAGAAGATGGGTAGAGAAAAATTAAGAGTGTCAATTAAGTGTTTACGGAGGTGTTTATATATTTGAGGATCTGGGTTGATGTATTTGGGATGATATAAACCGATGTTGCTTGCTGTTGAAGTATATTGATTACATCTTATTGAAACAGGGATTTCTAGAGAATGGTGTGCCCTCTGTTTTTGCATGTATCCAAAATGAAAACACTGTCTAACATGTATGCATGTGTTTTTCTGCATCATTTTTAAGATTCTTCCATCTGATGTTCCAATGTTTTAGTCAACTGTCATGCCACTGTTTTATTCTATTTCCTTTCTGTTCTTGAGGGAGGGAGGAGGGGATAAGATTTCATTCGTGTGAAGAATAGGTGAAATTAGGCCTTTATGATTATTATGAAATATTTTTTACTTAGTTTCTTTTACCAGCAGGAGATTCCAAAGGTGTAGTAGTATAGGCAATGAATCACAGTCCAGGGGCTATGTTAGACACTGTTTAAGATATGCTATGGATAATAACTGCTGTGAGCAATTAGCAGAAAAAAAATAAAAAGAAAGAAACAAGGAAGGAATTGAGGGTAAGTGTGACTATGGCCAGGGGGAAGATGAATTGCAACTTGTAACTAGAGTCCAGAGGCCTGTATTCAATTCATATGTTAAGTTTCCTGTTGTATGTAAAAAAAGGTGAGGATATGCAACCATCCAATTTTATGCTTAGCACAGAGCAAGTATGAAAGTAGTGCAGGTGTTTTGCCTTTGAAGTTTAATAAATAATTTTTGCCTAACATGATTAGAAGTTTTTCTTGCAAAATATATTAGGCTATCCCATAAATAATTCGAAAGTCACAGTCTACCAGAAGAATAAAAACAGCACTGCACATGCTCCTCTCACCATGTGGCATATACTGCATATATGCATTACCTGGTTGGCTTTTGTTTCTAAATTTGTGCACAGATAATTTTTTTTTTCTTGCAAACTTTCACCGACGCAGCTTAAAGTAGTTGTTTCATTCTCAATCTCTTTATTTGAAACGATGTTTTTGTGCGTATGATGAATGAATATGCTAATGAATAAAGATACATACATTAAGGTGTGGATTAGGAAACATTCAAGTGTGTTACCATTTCATCCATGACAATTCAAGATTTTCATGCATATACAAATGTTATGGTTGATGTAAATGACAATTTCAGGAGGGCATGACATAAATATTGCTCGTCTTTGTTGCATAATGAATACATGTACTAATGCAGATTATGCAGTGGAAAAAAAGGACTAAACAATAAAGATATGTTGAAGGTGTAGAATAAATGAATCACTTAAATTTTCAATTCCCTTGCAACATTTTTTTTTTTTATGAACCCTTGCAACATGTTAGTTCAATGTAGTTTGTTTATCTTTTTAGTAGGGTTGGATCTAATTTGGCCACCGTGTTATCTTGGCCCAACTTCACGTTAACCTAAAATGAGAAGTAGGCAATTACTTCATGTATCCCATTTTGCTTCCTACACCCCAACTAATAACTATTTTTGTGAGGTGTAGGAAGAAAATGGAGGTGCAAAAAGTAAATGTCTGAAAAGTATTAATTAAATTAAAAATGTTAGAAGTACACTCTTTAATCTTCCCATTTTTTTTCTTAAAAAATTTAAAAATCATAAAATTAGATGGAACTTACATCTTATTTAATTTTTTTATTGACAAATATTGACAAATGTTAGTTTATTAAATATATTTATAAAGAGATTTAAACTCGTAACTTATTCTCTCATTTTTCTTTCACTTTTTTTTTATAAACTTATTTAATTACCGTTTCTTTTAATTTTATAATTTTTAATGAATTTTAATCAATAAAAAAAAATTATATATATACATATGATCATATTCCTACTGTTAGATTGATACTATACAAGCTTTTTGGCACAAAGCAAATGGACAGCATTTTATTAAAAAAAAAGAAGCTAACATTGTCTTTTATTAGAGGTTTTAGGTCCATGACAGAGAATTCAATTCATTTTAGACTCTTGCAAATACAAACAGCATCAACAATGTTACATGTGCATTGAAATGTCTTTGTAGGTACTTAATCTTTCTCCATCGGGCTCAATATGAATCTTAGTATAAGAAGGAAGAACCATCGTTATATAACTTGGAGCTTGATATTTAATACTAACATTTAAACCTAAGTCAAAGTCAATCAAAATCTAAATATTTTTTATTTGAATAAAGGTATCATTTATTTTGGTTGAAATTCATTGACTTCGGCAATACTTAGATAAATGCTTATAATATATTTTTCAGACACTTTCTTTTTCGATGAGAAAAATACACATTTTTTAAAGCTTGTCATTAATGAATTGTCAATCTTAATAATGTGGATTTCATTAGTATATCTCTAAAATTCTTATCAATCTTATCATTATAACAATTTTTAAATGAGAATAAACAATAATAATTATTTGATTAAAATTAAAAATAATAAACGCAGATTAAAAGTTTCGTTTTAAGTGCATCACGATGAACTTTTATCCCTCACTCTCTCTCTTAATTAGTTTTTTTTTTTTTTTCTAAACGTTTTCCCAACAATACAACAAAGAAGCAAAACAAGCACAATTGAATCTTTATTCAAATTTCCTTTCATAATTGCATGTTCTTCATTAGGCATATCACAATTGAATCTTTATTCCCTACTCTCCTATCTAAGCACATACAATTGTTATTTTTCAAAATTAGAAAGCCTCTTTCAAGAATTTGTATATGCTTTGATAGGAAAGTAGGGAATAAAGATTCAATTGTAATATACCCAATAAAAAGTGTGCAATTGTGAAAGAAAATTAAATAGAGGTTCAATTGTGCTTAAACATTAAAAAAAAAACTAACTTAAAACTTAACTTTTAATATGAAGTGTTTATTATTTTTAATTTTAATCCAAAGTTATTACTGTTTGTTTTCATTGTATTCATTTAAAATGTTCTCTCTCTTTATATATATATATATATATATATATAAATGTTTTAAACTTTTAAATAAACAAAAAATAATGCAATCTTCGGACATTAAGATTAATATTTAATTCAATAGTAATCATATTATAAACCTTTTGGATGAATCTCTAAACTGAAAATTAAGAAATAAGAAAAATGCCAAAACTTACGAAAGCAATTTTCGTAAAAAAAAAAACACACACCACTATGTATTATATCAAATTATGTTTTTTTATTATTTAAATTTTTTAATCAATATGCGTTTTAAAAGGAAAGCCGGTCATGGATTTTTTTTCGTGCATTTCGTTCACTAATTATTCGTACAGCACTCAAGAAATAATTTCATAAAGTACTAATTAAGATTCAATTGTAATGTTTCATATCTTTCCATTTTTTTTTTTTCATATAGTATAAATCTAGAAATCTTAAACTTTTGATTAAGACATATTTAAGGAATAAGATATATATAAATGATAGATATCACACCACCATGAATTCACTTTTAAATAAATAAATCTTTAATTTAACCTCTTTCAATTCATGGACTTATTTGTAAGTTTAATATTATTCGAGTTGTGAGTTTGTAATAAACATCCAAATTTACTTATATCCTAAAATTTAATAATTTAAGTTGATTAAATGAATTGTTTATGTTATTTTTGTGTGTTTTATAATTCTATATAAATTTAAATATTTTATACAAAAATCCATTTAAATGCTAATTTTTTTTAGAATTATGGCTTAATTTACTTATGCAAACTTATTATATTTAAAAAATATATTATTTATGATATAATTTTTTTAAACTATAGGTTCCGGTACCAGCAACAATACTTATATACATAAATAACTTTACCAAATGAGAAAATTGTTAAGTAACTTTACTAAGAAGATGTTCTTAGGAAGAAAAAAAAATCATTAATATATGTTTTAAAGCATAGTGAAACAAGAGAGTTTAACTTAGTTGGAGTTGGTATAGTCATGTGCGATAGCGTTGTAAATTAGTTAATGCATGTTTTTAAAATAATTAATGCATGCTTTTAATAATTTCAATGAATAAGTAATGAATTACCCTAAATCAATAATGTTCTTAACAAAAAAAGAAAAATCGTCTTGTCAAAAAAAGAAAAATCGTGTGATCTTTATATACAGTTCTGATTCAATGATGATGGAGTTTGATTACTCCACCTACCCATAAATTGAACCGTTTGATGACAGATCATACCTCAAATGCACAGTTTGAATAAAATACGAACCGTTGGATCTTCATCAATAGGATAAATGGTTGGCGCGTTAAATTTTCGACCCTAGGGAATCCGGGCACGAAATGACCACCATTTCTGCTTACAAAAGGTGTTGAGAATTCTGAAGAAGAGGCTTAATCATTGAGACTGGAGAGAGAGATGGTGAAAATATCACTTGGTGGATACGATGATGGTGAAGGACCCAGCAACCGAACCCAGAAGCGGCGCAGGGAAGAGCATGATGATGATGAAGAAGAAGAGGAGCAACAACCGCAACGAAGCTTTGAAATGGTGGACCCTTCAATCGGAACTCAAGAGCACGAGGATCACGCTGCTCCACCCCATGCTAATGCGCCTGCAGCCACTATCAGGAATAGGTCCATTCCTATCTTCGTTACCGACACTGATGTCCTCGATTGTTGCATTTGCTATGAACCCTTGAGTTCCCCTGTATTCCAGGTTAATTTCCCTTCGTGCCCCACTTTTTCTTTTTTCTGATCTGGGTGTTTTTGCGTTTTTATTTGTGTTTTTCTTATGGAGATTGCATTTAAATGTTGTTTTATTTCTTCTGTTTTGGTAAATTGATTCTGGAAGGGGTGAGGGTGGTGTGAAAGGGTTGTCGTTAGAGGACTAGGAAATTCAATTGGGATTCTCAGCGTTTGAGGGCTGTGCTTGAATTGTGTGTGATTTTGAAATTTAGAGGAAAAATAGGATTTTTATTTATTTATTTTAAAAAGCTTTTGATCTCGGAATAAAGGTCCAGCCTTTGGTTAGTGATTTAGGTTGGTTACTCGTGTGAGTGTAGATGTTGTTGAGGAATTGACAAAGTGAGGGTCCATGAACGTAATGTTTGGACAAACAAAGTGAAGGTCCATGAACTTAATGACAAAGTGAGGGTCCAGACTTTGTTGTGTTGTGTGATTCTCTTTTATTTGCTAAGTATCTGTTTTGTTGATTGTTCCATGTAATGAAAAGTCTAACTTGATGACTTTCTTGTGATTAAACGACAATTCAGTGTGAGAATGGACACATTGCTTGCTCCAATTGCTGTGTGAGACTCAGGAACAAGTGTCCCATGTGCTTAATGCCCATTGGCTATAACCGTTGCAGGGCTATTGAGAAGGTCTTGGATTCGATTAAAATGTCATGCCCCAATGCAAATTATGGCTGCAAAGAGACATTTAACTACAGCAAGAAAAATGAGCATGAGAAGGAATGCGTGTATCTACCATGTTCATGCCCACTTGCTGTTTGTGATTTCATTGCCTCATCCAAGGAGCTATGCCTCCACTTTAGCCACAGACATGTAGGCTCTGGAACACAGTTTGCATATGATAAGTTTTTCACTGTCATCTTCAGTACTAACCAGAAAACAATTGTTCTCCAAGAGAAAAATGATGGCAATCTGTTTGTTGTTCACAATAACCTTGAGCAACTGGGGAATGTAGTCCGCATTAGCTGCATTGGCCCCAAGCCCATGGCAGAGTTTCAGTATGAAGTCTTGGCTAGGCACCGAGGAAATGCGCTAATACTGCAATCTTTCACCAAGATTGTTCAAGGCCCATATGCTGATGCTCCATCAAGTACGTTCCTTTTGATTCCGTCTGGATTGTTTGGCTCTCCACCACAGCTGAAACTGGATATTCGCATCAAGTCACCACATTAAACCTTGGATGGAGATTGGTGGAGGCTTTATTTTAGGTACTGGTTATCAACTAGTTTATTCTATGTAGCTCAGTTGACTTTTGTCAAGAAGGTTGCAGTTGTACATTATGTAGGAAACTAAAGAGCTTTTATTTATGTAGGTATATCCTGTGTAAATGTGAAGCATGCTTAAACTCTACAATTATGTGTGAATTTTGTTCGTGTCTCTTAAAATACACAATGTGTTGACAAGTTTAGGTGTTTTTCTTCTTTCTATCCATACCCTGTTAAAATGCAACAATGTCTTGGGGATTCTACTGGAGAATTCTTTGTTTAGAGGTATGTTTACAGTGAAGTATTTCCAAGGAAAAATGTGTTTTCAAAAACTTTTCAAGATAAATGTCTTGTTAATGGTTATGGAAGGTCACAGAACCTGAGAAAATGCTTTGCATGGATCTTTTGCAGTTATGAAATTCACTGCACCGAATGTAGTGAAAATCTTATCGGCTCTCAAATTGGAAAGCTATGCTTATATTTCTTTAAAGCAAGTTAAATATTTTTTAATGCTCCTGATCTTGTGCAGTGCTCGAGTATGAATCTGTGAAAAATTTGCACTTTTTTTAGTGAGTTATTATCCGTGGACTTCAATTTTTCATGATAAACATACAGCGCATTGTAACTTCCATTAATTGTTTTCATAGTGTGAAGCTTTCATCAAAAGTCCCAACTTTGCGTGGCCTAGTGCTCGAGTTTTGCACTTATAATGGCATCGGTCTTAAACAAGTTCTCTTCATTGGAAGAGATGTTCTATTCCTTTTCTTTCATCAAATCCTTTCACTTCACAGTTTGTACTAGTGTCAGCATGTTAAATAATCAATTTAATAGCTAGAGAGGAAAAGAGAGAAAAGAGAAAAAGAATAGATAATAGATTATAGATTATATAATATCTATATATCATGATCCTTATCTATTTTTGTATTTCAAACACTGGTAGTTTCCCAGTTGTCTCTGAGCCTCGAGTCCTGTTAGATTCTCAACCATTTGTTTACCCTTTTTTTCTCTTGTATCGTCCATCACTTTGGTCTTCCTTTTCCTACCTTCTCGTTGGGTTTTGTCCAGTTTGAGCTTCGTTCACCTCAGGACCGAGCTGAAAACTTAGATAAAGAAGGTCCTCACTTCTACCCAATATATAGAATTTTCATTTTAAAAATTGATAAATTGACACTTATTATGTTCTTTTTCTTCTGTCATCTTGCTCTCCATCAAAAAGAAGCTGGAGAGTAAAGAAGGTTCAATTTTCCCCATCAAAAAGAAGCTGGAGAGTCTCCAAAACTGTTTTCTTCCAACTTCAAAGTACAAACCGAAGAACCTTTTCTTCTGTATGATACACTTTTTACACAACTTATTTGTTTGTAAGTTTGGTGTTGCTGTTCAGTTCTTTTAACGAATCTGTTTGAAATAGATATACATATTGAGATACCCATCTCTTTAAGGTTAGTACGTAAAGTACTACAATTACAAATATTAACCAATATATATATATATACACAATTTACATGGAAGTATCAATTTCATTATTATTATTTAATCTAAGAGGAACTACTAAAAATCTACTATTTGTGTACATAAAAGGAGACAAAAAAACAAAAGGATATAATGAAACAAGATGGCTTGCTAAATACGTGCATCGGTCCAAAAACCATGATGTAAGAGAAAACCGTCTTAGGCTGATAAAAAGTAGACATAAAGAAAAGCTAATGCAATCACAAAGATGGGGTGAAGTCGGTAGGATATCAAAACCAAAAGCATCACAGCAGAGACAATCCAACCCCATGGCATTGATGATGATGTCTCTGACGACTCTGCATCTCCTTCATGCAAACGTGTCGCTGCAGGAAGCACGAGGCGTGTTACTTGGGCTATGAGGGCCAACGCCAGTGGCAAAAACAAGAGGAACAAGTTCACGTTGTTGGTTGTGGATATTTGCATGTCTGAGTGGTTGTTGTTGTTTAAGTGTGACGAAACCCATAGCAAGAACACCACGACGCCAACTATGGCCACCACTGGTAGTGGAGGCGCAGATAACAAAGTGCTCCCTCCTGTCCACGCTTTCTTCCATTGTGGTTCCCTTGTCTCGTTCAATGGTGAAGCCATTTTTCTCTCTAATTTTCTTGTGTCAGTTATGGAGAAGAATTACACAACAGTGTGATATATATATATATACACACATATATATAGAGAGAGAGATAGATACGAAGCTGTAACAATCTTTGTGACGGTCTCTTGTTAAATGAGCCAGTATATATCAAATACAGCAGGAGTTTAAATGTGAATTGAAGGAAATCTAAGTGTGAATTGGGATCTTATCCATCTTGTCCCTCGTATATTATATATAAATCTATAAGTAGGAAATCTTTCAATTGTATTTATCGAAAAAAAGCATTCTTTCCATTGTTAAAACAGAAAAATATAAATCCAATTTATATAATATGAATAGTTAAGATTGAAAATCAAATAAAAGACTAAAATATAGAAATAGTCCTTTTGCTTTTATCTTTTAAAAAAAAAAATTGGTCTCTAATTTTTAAATTGATCCTCTTATTTAATTCATGATAAATTAATCATATAAAATTTTAATTAGTTTTTATAGTTTTAAATCTAATGAGATAAATTTTACTTCTTTAATCAATAAATAAAGATTTAAAATTGTGCCAAAATAAGAAAATGATAACATTTTTTAAAATTTTTTTTAACTTATTATAAATTAAATAAATAATTAAGGAGATAAATTTAGAACTTTTAATATTTTTAAGATGAATTAAGATAAAGAAAAAAGAAGTTAAAGAGTCATTTGTATATTTTATCATCAATTAAAATTATAATCTAACCGTATATAAATATTTGTAGTTTTTTGAGTTCTGATTCATCATATACATTAATTTCATCATCTATGATCGATATGCCTTATCTTTGGCATAGATTCCTGGACAGGGAGGTGTTTAGGAGATTAATGTTAACTCCAGCAGTAGAATAGAAGACCTTTAATTTTGGATTGTTGTCCACCGAGTTGGGGTTTGCCACGTGTTTGAAGGAGAATCAATCAGAGGAGTACATGTTCCTGATTGTTTCATGCATGCAAGGTTTGAGTGTGACATGTGTCTCTTTCTATTCTCTTTCTATTGCTGACACTTCAGCAGTAGAGGAGACCGTGCAGCATCTAACACTCACCATTGGAATTTGCTGATTTTAGTTCTCAAGTTTATCCTTTTCGTTTGTTTTGAATTTATGACAAGTATACACATTTTGTGTTTGATGAATTCAATTCCTGAGAGATGGAGATACTTTAGTTTGGATCTTCTTCTGTTTGATTCTATTTGCAGATATTGCAGTTCTATTCTATTAGGCCAAATTGGAGGAATGAAATAAAAATCTTTTTTAAACCAGACAAGCAAAAGTCCTCATAGTTCTTATGCCACGTCGATCAATTAATTCCCTATTTCTTATTTTGTTAGAAGAAATAATTTTCCACCTTCTCCAATGAATGCCTTTGTCCATACCATTTGTTCCTCCAATGGGATGCACAAAAAAAAATAAAAAAATCGAACAGTACGAAGTTTTTTTTTTTTTTTCGTGTAACATCACAAACAGTGTGATTTCCGTCAAATACGTATTATGTGTGTTTGTTGGTTTTTTAATGAATACTATTATTTATAACAACAATCCATTTTTTTATATATAAAATACACGAACAGCTTATTTCTTCGAAACTTACGTCTTATATACAGAAATGAGAAATCATCGTATAAAACGCACAACCACTATATATAATTTCAGCCGAACTTCGTTTGATATTTTTTTAATTAATATTTGTTTAAATACAAGTGTGCTATGCATGCACTGTGCGGTTCGATCGAGGATGCGGATCGATCGAGGACCCAAACAAATAACGTGAAAATTAAAAAAATTTCTTAGTGATTTCGATATAACTTTTAGCAGAACCATGTTGATCATAAACAGTTTATAAAATGGGACATGCAGAGTGAAATTCTTGAACTATATAGAAGGCCTGAATTCGAATATGGGTAACAGAATTTTTATTGAGATAGAAGCAGCAATAAACCAGGCAGAAGAAGCCCCTGATTTGGATGAATACATGTCATCAATATCTTCACCACCACCATCACCTTCGTTATCACTGCACCACATTGATGGTGGCAGTAACAACAGTATCAGGCGCATTGATAGTGCATTATACTTTGCTGCGGCGAAAGGAAACTTCCGAGAATTCATGAATATCCACAATTTGACGAGTCTACACACCCCAAACAAAAACACGGTCCTTCATATACACTTGACATCAACAACAAGTAAAGCAACTTCCCACAGTACTGTTTCAGAAACACGTAAAAGCACACGTGTTTCAGCACAATTCGTGAACCAGATTCTTGACAAGTGTGGAGATCTAGTTCTACTCACTAACGCCAAGGGAGAAACACTCCTTCATTTCGCTGCAAGGTATGGACACTCAGATATCACTAAATTATTGGTTGAACGTGTCAAAGCTGCTTTTCCACCAGATATTATTGAGAATGATATTGGAGAAGATAAAAAGTTTATCAGGGTCACAAATAACGAGTTGGACACTGCATTACATGAGGCTGTGCGCTATCACCACACTAAGGTAGTGAAGATCTTGTTAGAAATGGATCCAGATTACTCCTATTCTGCAAATAATTCCCATGAGACTCCTCTTTATCTGGCATCAGAAAGACATTTTCTGGATGTGGTGAATGAGATATTAAAGAAAGTGAAATTACCGGCATATGGTGGCCCCGGTAATCAGACAGCATTACATGCTGCTGTGATTAACCAAGATATAGGTACCAAATTAACCTACCTAGCTCTTGTTCACCTGCTTTGTTATTCTCGTTTATTTTTTAATTTTTATGTTGTTGGAAATCTCACATGAAAAAGCCTATGTATATTAGTCATGATATATATTTTTTCTCACCGTGAAATATGCTCACGTATGTCCTCCTGCAATACAATTTCAATCTTTACTAAGTGAATCAATCTTTATTGATATCTTGCATAAGGAGATGGATTAATGTATGTTATTTCTTAATTTAAATTTTTTAATGAATTTAAAATATTAAATTATACATGTGTCCGTATTTGTAGGGATTATGCATCAGATATCCTATACTACCTAATAATTACTCCTTTATAAACCCAACACACAACATCAAAAGATCATCTCTACAAAAGTGAAAAAACCAATTGTCACAACCCGTAACCTTAAATATGTAATCATTTTTTTTCTTAAAAGAATGTTTTAATTGATGAGGATGATAATGATTTTTTATTTCACCTAACAACAGAAATGGCAAGAGTTCTTCTAAAGAATGAACATGTGAGAGTGGCGGTGAAACATGCGGACGACAAAGGTTGGGTTCCTCTTCATTATGCGGTGAAAACGGGGAACTTAGAATTAACGGAGTTGCTGCTGAAAGAAGATAAGATCAGCGCATACATGCAAGATATTGAGGGCAGGACCGCGCTTCACATCGCAGCTGAAGCTGATAATGATAATGATAGTGATGAGAGTTGGCCTATTGTTAAAATGATTTTAAGCTTCTATCCAGATTGTTCGGAGGTAGTGGACAACAAAGGTTGGAATGTTCTTCATTACGCTGTGAATGGTGGGAAACAGAACACAGTGCGTGGAATCATGAGAAACCTATCGCTGAGCAACCTTTACAATGAGAAAGATGCTGATGGAAATACACCCCTTCATCAAATCCCAAATTCCAACCTCTTGACAACGTGTCACAAACTTGTAGATCACCCCAGAGTTGACAAACTTGCCGTCAACAAGAATGATCAAACAGTTCTTGATGTTGCATATACCAAGGCTGAAGATCCAGATCCTGAGTCAGATAGACGCACAAGAGATGTAAAACTTACCACTTTTAATATTAATATGATTTGACTATAATTTTATTTCATTTTTTAAATGTTTATGTAATTAGTTGCGTTAGGAAACCTAGAACAAAAACATTTAAAATGTAAGTTTAACATAATTTTTCATATTCAGAAGGGTACAAAATACATTTGTAATCTCTAACTGTACGTAACTCTATTATAATTTGTGACCTATCTTTATTCTTTCACTCAACTAATCTTATATCTCCATATATGCAGGGTCAAATTGTGATATTAGAAATGTCTGGAGCCAAACGAAGTTTGCGACTAGATAAAAAATCAAATAATGGGCACGAGGGGCTAGTGTTTCCGAAGGAAGCAAAGCAGAGTCATCTATTAGTGGCCACACTGATCGCAACCATAAGTTTTGCAGCTGGGATAACCCTACCAGGTGGCACCATACAAGATGGGGAACATGAAGGTACCCCAATTCTGGGGCAAAGAGTCTCTTTCAAAGCATTCATGGTATCAAACTCTATATCAATGGTTCTTGCATCAGCTGCAGCTTTTATAAATCTTTTCACGCCATTGACTAAAACTAGATGGAAGGATTATTATTTCTCTAAAGCAGCTCTAATATTCACTTTGACTGCCTTAGTAACAATGATTGTCGCGTTCGCTACAGGCACCTATGTCGTATTGGGACCTTCCTCGTTTGGTATTGCAATTATCACTATTGGATTGTCCTTTTTTGTTTTTGCATACTGTGTTATGGAATTTTGGGGTACTAGTTTCAGTTTTATTATCAGCGTGGTACTAGTATCGGGATTAGTTGCATTCGGGACATTAGGCCGAATTCTCTTTAAGTTTCTTAAATAGGTTTCGTTTAGATGGGATGTTAATTATTTGAGATATAATTTTGTTAGTATTATTTAGCCGCCTATCTTGGCTTCTGTATGAAATTTTGGTGTAGTTGTTCAATTCTACTAAAACCTGCATGAAATAATTGGTTTGCATATTGAGATACGTACTCATCTTTTTTAGATAAAGACATTTTTTTTTTTTTTTAGACAAAAGTTATTTTATACATGTATATGTAAATTGGTACAAGCAATGTCAGTGTGCAGTGCAGTAGTAGTAGTACAATTGAGCACCCAACCAATCAAAACAAAGTTTCACAGAAAGACAGAGTAGCGGTTATGAATATTTAAGGAAGTAAATGCTCTTAAATATTAGAGGAAAGGGGCAACCTGGAGAGGGAGAACATAGAAGGAAGGAGATACAAAAAGATCTATGGAAGGTGATGCAATGCAATGACTTATTTGTAAGATAAAAGGCGAAAGTTTGATGGTTATTAGAAGTGATAAAAATTTCAAATACCTTCACTCATGTCTTAAGTGGCGTAGGATAAAAGGGATACTAAAGGAACTCTCAATCAACAGTGTATGGACGAAAGAACCTAAAAGGATAAAGCACGAGGTACAAAACGTTTTTGAGAACAAATTTCATGAAAATGTGACAAATAGACCTAAATTGGATGGTTATCTTCAACATTGTTACTAAGGGTCTTAATGGGATGATAAAGGAAACTCTAAAGAAAAACTTGTTTACTAGCTTCTTAGTGGGTGACAAAAAGGTGTCAGTGAATCTCCTTCAATATACGGATGACACTATTTGTATCGGGGAAGTCACACTTCAAAATGTTGTATCCATCAAAAGCATGCTCACTTGCTTTGAGTTGATCTCCGGTCTTAAAGTTAATTTTAATAAGAGTGGTTTCGACACTATTGAGATTGATGAGGTGGAAACTGAAAGGTATGCTAGTTTACTAAATTGCAGAGTTATTCACGTTCCTTTTGTGTATTTAGGGATTCTCATTGGTGCTAATCCTAGGATAGCTAACACTTGGTCTCATGTTATATCCAAACTGTCTAAGAAGTTGGGGAGTTGGAAACACAAATTTTTATCTTTTGCAATGAAGGTGTGTTTAATCAATTTTGTACTTTCATCTTTGCCTATCTTTGTCCTTTCTTTTTTCAAGTTACCTAAAACTATGGGAAATAGGATCATTAAATTACAAAGAGATTTTTTGTGAGAAAGTGAGAAGGGCAAGAGGAAAACATGTGGGAAAGTTGGAACAATATTTGTAAATCCAAAAACCTTGGGGATTGAGAATAAAAAATGTTTTTAAATTTAATGCGTCATTACTTAGAAAGTGGAGGTGGGAGCTCATAGAGGAAAAGAAGAATCTATGGTGTGCAATACTAGAGTCTAAGTTTGGTGGATGGAGAGGTTTAATTAGCGGAGAAGTACATACCTATTATTCCAGGTGGTGGAGCAACCTATGTAAAACTTGCGAGGGGATAGCTGCTGATAAATGGTTTGATGAGTTGGTTATGAGAAATGTTTGAAGATACCCTAGAGGATGTTTAGGAACCGTTTACCCTCTGGTGACAACCTAATGCAAAGAAACATCCCTATAGGTGAAGGAAACTATAATTGTAAATTTTGTCTGGATAATATTGAAACTTTGGATCACTTGCTATTTTGGTACCCAATTACATGAGATCTGGAAAAAAATGCTATAATTGGCTACAACTATCTATGGTGCTTCCTCGGATGGCTATTGATCACTTTTATCAGCACTGCCTTGTGGGCGCCAACAGGACTAAGCAAATAAGATGGAAGATACTTTGGTGCACAGTTGTATGGTTGGTTTGGAAAACTAGGAATTATGTTATATTCAAAGGCAAAACATTCAATTTACAAAACCTACTGCAAGAGGTACTATTTTATGCTTAGAATTGAATAAAAGCACTTAATGAGTCATTTTGCTACTCCTTCACACAGTGATGCCTCAACCCCACTACTTGTCTGTTGGGTGTATAGTTTTACACATGACGCATAGTTGAGTGTCATTCTTTTGATGGACTTTTGTTTATATGATTGATGTATAGCTTGATGGGTACAAGGGTTAGATATCTATATAGAGGATATACACATTAATGTTATTGTAGAATGTTATTGGGATTAATGTTAGGTGGAAGTCGTTTTTTGTCACACATTGTTGACTTCTATTGCCTTTTATTATAGTTTTGTGACTATCACTGAGACCTGCAACAAGTTTGCGTGTGTTTTATTAGGAAGGACAATCATTGTTTTGCTGAGAAAAAAAAAATGCTTTTAAATACCAAATAGCCCCACCCCACCTACCTATTCACTCCCATGTTCGAAAGACCCATCCGCTCACCAACACCACACAATCACATAATTGCTAAAAGACAAAACACAAACAAAATATCACTCATTATAAAATAAACCCTTTAGATCTCGCAGCAAAGGCATTCTCCCCACGGGCAATCAATAGAAGAACGCTATGAGGAAGTCCCGACCTGCTTGACCAGGAGGCACAATCCAGAGGAGATGCACTGTTGTATCAAGGATTATACGAAAGCTTCGTCCAACACCTTCAACCAGGACCAAGTAAGAAGTTATCTCCACAGAGTAGAAAGGCATAAAAACAGACAAGGGTATCAGCTAATAGTAAAAGACACTCGACTAAAATTAGAATGACCCTTTATTAAAACCAATCCCAATTCAACAATTTTACACTTTTTAAAAAAGTTCTTTACCTTTTTTTTCTTTTTATTTTATTGTCAAACTAATTTATAACTCTTAAAAACAATTATATATATATATATATATATATATATAGCATTTCAAATGAGAACCACTTTTAATATGAGAATATAAGATTAAAAATAATAAACTTATCAAATTAAAACCTAAATTTTAAGTGCATTATTACGAGATTTTTACCCTTCCTCTCTCTTTCTCTACCTTTTTGATCAACAATATAAGTACATAAGTAAAACAAGCATAATTGCACGTTCTTCGCTAGATATATCACACTTAGAATTTTTATTCCTTACTCTCGTATCTAAACATATACAATTTTGCGAAAGAGACTATTCAATAGTTGTCATCATCATTATGATCACCGTCACCACCATCAACATGGTCAACACCGCTAGGGCCACCATTACCAACATGGTTATCATCCTCATTGTTACCGCTGCCACCGTTGATGGCAGTGGTGGTAACGACAATAACGGGGACGACAACCATGATGGTGATAGTAGCGGTGACGGTAGCCTTGACGACGACAAGAACAATGGTGATAATCATGTTGGTGGTGGTCGTGGTGGTAGTCATGGTGATGAGGACAACTCTTGCTACCTCTGTGCTTCTATTGTGTTGTGTCGTCATTAATTGAAAAAAAAAAAGACAGAATGTAATTGAGAGAGAGGGGGTAGGATATGATAATGATACACTTAAAATTGGAATTTTAATATGATGCATTTATTGTTTTATTGTTTTTAATTTTAATCTAAGGGCAATGATTGTTTGTTCTCATGTTCTTATATTAAAAATCATTTTCACTTGAAACGCCATCTCTCTCTCTCTCATAGGCCTTGCCGCGCATGTGTCCACATTTTTATGCGATTGTTATATTTTTATATGTTAAAATTAATATATATTTTATTCATTTTATTATATATTAACATATAAATTAAATTTATTAATTACTTTAGTTCTATTTTTTATTGTTGTGTATGGTTGGTTTAATGGTTGATTATTTGTCTAGTTAAAATATTTTATAATTTTCACATGCTATTTTTTGTTTTCAAATTTATAATTAATTTTTTAATTTTTGTGCATGATATTTATAAATTCTACTTCATATTTTAAATATTTATCATGTTGGTCTCCAACTTCTTATAATTATTTTTATTTTTTTACTATTTCATTCGAACAAAATTGTGGATATTTCTTATTAGTGTGCGGTTACAAATATTGTACGCATATATGAAAATTTCTTTCTCAAACAAAATTCTCATTGTTTTATTCTATTTTTACCACTCACTCAAAATTATGAATATTTATTAAATAATACATTTAAAAAGTAATATTATTCATCTTCTTTATCATAAATTTGATTGAAAAATAATAAGAAAATAAGTCAATAACCATAAGAATTAATCAACAACCATTAAGTATTTTAGAATATTCGAATTGAATCAAACATAGTCCCCACTAATTTTATATTCTTAATTTGATTTTATTAAAAAAAATCACTTAAACGTGGAAAAACAAAAGAATCGGATGAAAAATAATTCTAACAAATTTACAAAAACAAAGTAATAAATATAAACAATAGAAAAGTAATGACATAAAAACAAAATAATTTTTAAAATAAAACTCTAAATTTATAAAATGAAAATAATTTTAAACTAAGTTTCCTTCTTCTTATTTTTTTAATTTTAAAACTTATTTTGATTTAAAATTTTACAATATTTAAGATTTTGGATTTTAAATTAAGAAAAAGAATTAAGTAAATAATGGAAGAAAAATAAT
This sequence comes from Amphicarpaea edgeworthii, assembly GCA_014843725.1. Taxonomy (NCBI): domain Eukaryota; kingdom Viridiplantae; phylum Streptophyta; class Magnoliopsida; order Fabales; family Fabaceae; genus Amphicarpaea; species Amphicarpaea edgeworthii. The sequence goes on from CM026328.1 coordinate 25,132,110, forward strand.
ACAAAAAGGTTTATAAATTAATATAAAACCAAAAATTTGAAATCAAAGATCTCCTTCACCAATTTGAATTCTAATTCTCCAATTCAACTGGAAAATTAAGAAAAGTAAGTAACCAAAAATTGGAGAGAAAAAATGTATAAATTAAGAAAAAAAATTAAAAAAAAATGAATTGAAATTTAAAAAGGTCAAATCCTTGGAACTTATTGTATAAGTCAATGCATTTCTTTAATATTAAATGTTCAACACAATTTCATAAACTAATATTAAAGATATATTCACGGAAGAAATAAAAAGTAGAATAAGGGATAGAATAACAAAGTTAGTTATAATAATTTGAAATTAAAAAACAAACTATATATGATGATTTCATTTAAAGTAAATTAAGGGATAGAATAACAAAGTTTATTATAATAAATTCTCTCGAATTGTCATGGACCATGACTATTAATAATCGTTTTATATATGTAAATATTATATCATATTTTGTAGTGATTATCCAATGTTCTTAAGATTTTTAGCTTAGTTTGAATTCATTTAATCTAGATTTGTATAGTTTTGTTAATTCTAACCACATGAAGTTATTTTTGTAAGAAATATACTCAAATTAACAACAATGGAAGATAAAAGAATTATTCCTATTGAGCGCTACCTCGCGCTGAGCACCAACACACGTTGAGCGAAACAAACGATTTATGAAATGCTGAGCGCAAGATTGCGTTAAGTAAATTATTATCTCGACTCAAAGATTTATGAGAGTCCTATATCTAAGATGAAGATATGTAGAATCATGTTATTGCACCGCTAAGCGAGACTTCACTTATAGTATATAAACTCCACTTTGTAATTTTAAATCATTCAAAACATTTTGAGAGCTTAGATTACTATTTAAAGCTACTTCTTCCATTTTCTCTTCTTTCCTTTAAAATGATTTTTCATATATATTAATTCATATATTTTTCACATTATAAAATGATTTTTATAATTAAATTATTGATTGAGAGTTAATCAAATAATTCTTTAAATTTGTTATATTTTTACATATTTAATTACTTAAAAGTAAAATGGTGATGCATTTAGAATATAAAGTAGTTTTACATCGTTATTATATCAAATTTTTTTATTTATGATAAGTTAATTAATTTTTATAAAATTATCTAAAAATTCATCCAAATCAAGGCCTGTAAGTGACTAAGATTATAGTCTATAAAAAACAATTGATTAAGATTATAAAACTATTTTGCACATTCAATACATCTCCATTAAATTCTTGTAAATCGATTATCTTTAATGACATAAAATATATACTTTACTTTTAGTTTTATATATTGAATTTTTATTTTTATTTTTTACATGCAGATGTACATATTAAGCCAAAACAATTTAATATTATTATAATAATAAAAACAAAACACACTTTTAAGTAAAATAATACACTTTACATATACCTTGTATCATAATTAACTTAGTTTATTTGAAAAAGAAAATATTGTTTACTATTTAGATAATAAACTTTTTCATAATAATGATAATAAAAAAAAGTAAGACACACACTGATTGTTATAGAAAAAAAGAAAAGAAAAGCTAAGAAAAAAAAAAAGAATGGGAGAAAACTCAATTTTGGTTGCAGATTTTAATATACAGTAATATCTAGATCGCATTAATGGTTTATATTTGGATTTTCATTGATCAATTGTTCTTATATACTGAATTTCCTATAATAGGCAAAACATTTTAGGTGATATATAGCGTGTGCTTATTCTTCTTAATAGGAGCTTTTCTTACTTTTTCAATACAACGTTTTTTTTTTTTTTAAATGTATCTATCTTTCTTAATTTGTATTATTAGCCTTATATATGACTATTCAATAAAATATCAATATTCATTTCTTGATAGACATCTTAATTTCAATCACAAATATCACTTAGAATATTAGAGTTTTATGATTTACATCTTCCGGTTTTTCTCCCTAGCTCGTTAATTGCCAAAAGCAAAAAAAAACATATCTTAATTCCTTTATTCTTGTCTGTGAATGATTTCTGTTACCAATAATATATATATATATTATCCTTCCCGCAGCCACGGTACATGCTCTAACAGTTAGTGTATTAAATAAATGACATGTTTTATAATGAACTTAAAATACAGTTAATTTCGTTTGTATTAGTTTATTTTTAATTTATAAATATTAAAATATAATAAGACAGAAAGATCTTGAGTTTAATTCCCTACTGATAAAAACTAATCAAATAATTATTAATATTTTTTGATAAAAAAATATTAATTATTCTAAAATTTGATTTTACTAACATTGGAAGGGAGAACATAAAAATAAATTCGTATAGTTTTGGGTAACTTATTATAAAACTACTTATTTATAATTTTTCTTTAAGTAATTTTTATTTTAAAAAGTTTTTACTAATGTTTAGTCCAACTTTTACTTAATTTTAACCGTGACTTAATTATTCAATTTTAAGTTTATGGAAAGAGAACAAAACTGATCGACCTCGGGAGGGAGGGAACACATGATCATTTAGGGTAAAATATTTTAGTTTTTATTTTCAAAAATTATTTTTAATATTTTTTTTAAAACAATTTTTAAAAAGAGAAAATTTATTTGGTATTTAAAAATTATTATTAGAGAAAATAAATATAAAAGATATAGAATTTATGTGTGAGAAATATATAAGTCTTATTTGATAAAAATAAAATAAAAAAAATGAAAGATTTAGTGTGTAAAATTATTAATAAAAAATGTAAGATTCTATAAAAATAAAAAATAAAAAAAATATTTTTTTTTAGTTTTAAAAATTAAAATAGAAAAAAAAAATTAAAAATTAATTAACTAAATAAATTTTATAATTTTTAAAAACTAAAATTATTTTTTAAAATTGAAATCAACAGGCGTTAATATTTTCCATTAATAGGTCCTATTCATGCAGGTTGAATAGGTTACGCGACTTGCTACATGTGGAATGGAATGAAGGTCCACAAAGGACAAAGTAAATGGTATCCGTTGCTAACTTGTCGCAGTCTTCTAATATATATATTCCCTTCCTTGCCTTTAACCTTTAGTAATATACAATTATTCCTTCCTTGAAGATTTTGAGAACAAACATAGCACCATCTTTATCAAAAGCAAAAGCTGCAGGAAATCATTACCCAAAATGTCAAGACTATCCCTGCTTATATCATATGAATCATGAACCTCGGAGGTTATATCGTAAAATCCATCATCGAAGTGACAAAAAGAGTTGGCTCGTAGATTCTCTCTGCTAAAGCAGTTGCGGCAAGTGTAAACTCTAGCCAGCCCACTCATATAAATAGGCGAAGCAGCGAAAGAAGAAGGCACATCTCAGCACAACTAGCTAGCAGCTTATAGTTATGGCAATGGCATTGGTACCTTCAGCACTTTCTTCTGCGAAGCCTTTGGTTCAAACCAACACTTTGAACCCATTGGGTTGGACTGATGATCAGATCCTGGAGAAGGTCTACATTACCCACGTCCACTCCGCTGAAAGGTACGATGTGGAATCACTTTTCAACGTTACTGCAAACATAATCAAGCGTGCTACTGCAATTGCTGACAGTGTTGCTGTTAAGGTACGTACTATCATATATCATATATATCGATCTCCGGCGCGCAAATTAATCAATATCTATATTTGTTGCAGACTGGCACCTCCGTTGGTATTATTGAAGACAAGGTTCCTTTATCAACTTTCGACCCACCGTTCCTAAAACTTAAGCATATTGCTTCTCAGGTCAATATTAATTATTATTTATCACCATGCATGCATGCATGGATATATATACAAATTATTTAATAAACATGAATGAATTAATTAATGAGTTTGGTGTATGTTTGTGTGTAGATGATGAACACACCTCACGGTGAGCATAACGCACACAATACAGCAATGTCGATACTTGACCAGCTGAGGAGCTACCCATGGGATGGAAAAGCAATATTGACTCTGGCTGCTTTGGCTTTGGAGTACGGAAATTTCTTTCACCTTGTCCAGACTCCAGCCGGAGATCATCTGGGAAGATCATTGGCTCAGATGAGTCGTGTTCACGTGGTGGAGAGGAATAGGCAAGCTGTTGCTGACTATAACGGTTTGGTCAAGAACTTGCTCATCGCTGTTGAGTGCATCGCCGAGTTGGAGAGGCTTTCCTCCAAAGGTTATGACCTCAAGGATGTCCCCGCCTTGGCTGAAGCCATGCAAGAGATCCCTGTTGCTGTCTATTGGGCCATCGTCACCACTGTTGTCTGCGCAAATCACTTTGGTTTCCTCCTTGGTGAAACGTACGTATATGTATATATGTGTTCATTCATTCTCCTCTAACTATTCATTTATTTATATATTTATATCATCTTAATTCGTGCAGGGACGACAGATATGAAATAGCCAATTTTGACGACAAGCTTTCCGCCGTTATCAGCAAATTGAAGGCGAATCTGACCAGGAGCAGAAAGAAAATAGGTTAGCTAGCTAGGGATCAATGTACTCTATATGTAAGACAGATAAAAAGATTAAAAAAAAAACAGAAAGATCTGTATCTTTATAATGTTATGTACTAAGGGTAATTAGGTAGCTATAGAGTGCAGTATGTTCCTTAACTAGCAAGAACAAATTAAATCCAAAGATCGATCGATCCGCATTTAGAATTGATGAATGGTATATATCATTTGTACATGTTTATTATTTCAGGTGACCTAGAAGACTACTGGAGGCGCAAGAAGTTGCTTCAAACTCCAACAGAAATTGTAGAGGTTCTGAAGGTTCTGATCTACCACAACGAAGTTCATGACCCCATTGTATACGATGGCGTCACTAAACAAATGGTGAGCATCGAAGTGTTTAGGAAGAAACACGTGCTACTGTTCATCTCGGGGCTGGACAGCATCAGAGATGAGGTTCGGCTTCTGCAATCAATCAACGATGGATTGCAAGAAGATCCAAGGGAGGTGAAAGGGTACAGGAAAGAGGACTTCAGGATTCTGTGGGTCCCAGTTGTGGACGAGTGGAATCTTCTCCACAGGGCAGAGTATGACAATCTGAAGCTTGAGATGCCGTGGTACGTGGTGGAATACTTCTACCCCTTGGCTGGAATAAGACTCATAAGGGAGGACTTGAACTACAAGAACAAGCCCATCATCCCTGTGCTCAACCCTCAGGGCAGGGTCGTCAACTACAATGCTATGCACATGATCTTCGTCTGGGGCATCGATGCCTTCCCTTTCAGACCCTCTGATGATGACGTCCTTACCCAGAAATGGAACTGGTTCTGGGCGGAAATGAAGAAAGTCAATCCAAAGTTGCAAGATCTTGTAAGTTATACCATCTTTCATTTCATTTATGATAACTTGTATAATAATAATAATAATAATAATAATAAGTAATGACTATCGATCGATCAGATAAAAGCGGACAGTTTCATCTTCATCTATGGAGGCACCGACAAGGCGTGGCTGCAGGAATTCTCTGTGGCAGTGGAGAAGATCAGAAGGCATGAGATAATAAAGAGGGCGGACGCGGTGATAGAGCACTATGGATTTGGAAGGGACGACCCCAGGATCGTTCCTCGGTTCTGGATTGGCATAGAGAGCCTGTTTGCGAACATGATTCAGAAGACACAAAAAGACCCGACCATCGATGAGATAAAGAGCCTGCTTTGCCTGAAGCAGCAGCAGCCAGGGTGGGTTCTGCTTAGCAAAGGATCAAACGTGAAGCTTCTGGGGAGTGGGGAGGCAATGCTGGCTACTGCTGCTGACTTTGATGTATGGAAGGAGAAGGTGCTTGAGAAAGCAGGCTTTGATGTGGCTTTCAAGGAGTACTATGAGGTGAAGCGTCGCAATTACCCTCAGGAATGTTCTCACATGCAGTTGGCTAACTACCCTGCTGATATTCTTCACCCCATCAACTGCCCCGATGCTGCTTGTGGCCGTTCCATGGAAATTGCTTCTGTTAGCTACAAGTGCTGCCACGGTCACACTCATAACAAGGCTGAACTCCCTGATCAGAGTGGCGATGTCTTGATTGAGAAGAAGCTCTACGCTTCTTAATTCATTCCCACTTTGTGTTCACTGCTTTATATTATCAATATTTTTACGTACGTGTTGTTTCAGCTGTTGTCATGAAGCCTCTTCTCTTCTGTGCCCTTCTATGGGTTCAAAATAATGGCTTCAACTAAAACAGCTAGCGTCTGTTTGTTTATCTGAATTTCATTTTGATATCATTCAATTAAAGTCGACAAACCATTTGGGCTTGCACTAAATCAAACATCTCTACTTTAATTCTTATGCTCCTTTTCTTTTTGTTTACCTTGTCCACCAGAATTCTTTATTATTCTTCTTTCCAAAATATTTCATTAAGCGCCATGACTAATAAATAGAACCTCCTCTTCGTGCTTCTAATAAAATAATTTAACATCAAAATATATTCGTTTTTTATTTAACATCAAAATAGGCATACTAAATATAATTTATTATGGAAAAGCAAAATGTGTACAAGGCTCTTTCTAGATAATATATTAATGTTAACAATTAAATGTGTGTTATTCTTATAAATAACATGTATCGACATCATTGTCACCTATATATACTTATATATTTTTCTAATTATTTATAGAACATTTAATTAAGAATATTTTATTTAGAAATTGAATTAATATTTTTACCATTTTGCTTTATTTAATTTCACTATTTATTTACTAAGTACATAATCAACTACGACAACATTTATATTGTTTCGTCTCAAACCGTAATTTTGAGTTGGAGTCTTCAATATTTAGCTGTGTTATGTACTCAAAATGAGAGTTTATTGTTTATAATTCATCTAGCAGGATTGTGTTTATACATAATTCCTATAGACGATACTAGTAGTATAAAAAAATCACTATCTGTTCTTTTATATGGAAGAAGAATAACATATCATTTAAAGATAGAATTATAAAGTATATTACTTAAGCTTTTCTTTTAATTTAATGCAATTTATTTTAATTAATTTAGAAGTCATTCGATATCCATTTTTTTTTTCATTTCTCCGTCCAGTTCTCGGTCTATTTACTTAAATTGTTAACTGAAATTCATATTTTATATTTGTCCTTTGAATTTATTTTATTTGTCTTTTGAATTTATTTTCATAGACATTTATATTTTATGCACTTTAACATTGCATTCTTTCTAATTGTCATTTCTATTCCTTTTAATTTCATTGCATGTTTCTCTTTTAATAAATGGTGTTACATTTAATTTAATTAGTTTCCTGTGAAATTTTGCATTTACTTTTCCTAAGATCTTACATTTATAAAATTTACATGTTTTTATTTACATTTCATATTGAATTCCAGATTGCATTCCTTTCGAGTTATATATTTCTGGTTTTTGCAATCTTCTCTAAAAACTTTGTAAATTAAACTTGACACTGTCAAAACACTTTTTGTTAATCTGATTAATTTAACTTTTAGTTTGATTAATTTATCGCGAAAGATTTAGATCAAATCAAATCAAGGTTTTGCGAAGTATTTATATTTGTTCAATATCACAAAGTTCATATATAGTTAGACAGAGTTAGGAGGAGATGTTGCCGGAGACTTGAGCAAAGGCTTTCCGTTCTCTCTATTGTGTCTTTCCAACGTGAACATGAACTAAGATTTTTTATTTAGAAACATGTCATTCAACTAAAAGTCAAACGCAAGCTTCTGACTTAACAGAATCCACAGCGAATTTTGATTCTACGTATACAATACTATAATTTAGAATACAGCAGTAGAGATATACAAAAAAAAATGAGCAAGTATAAATCAAAATTAAGTGAATATATATCCTTGAAACAAAATTGACTGTGAAGACCAGTGAAATCTTCTTGCCTTGAACCGTTGGATAAATTAACGCGATCTTCAGCCTTACGTCCGTCTGGAAAGCAAAAGTTTCAGTAAATTCCAACAAAAGAAACAAATTATCATTGTCATTGTCATCTAAGGTTTGTATGGAAACATTGTCCTGTGTAATCTTCTTGCCTTGAACCTTTAGACAAGTGACCTACCATCTTTTAAAAAAGCGATAGTTTCAGGAGATTCCAACACTAGATCGAAGAAAAACACAGTATACGTAGTTTGGTGAAAGCACGAGAAAATGGCAATTATATCCTTAGTCATATCGTGCCTCACGAAAGCCACGTACGAATCCATAAGGGTAAAGCTGAACTTTGCATCAGAGCGGCACGTTTCACGTTTGCTGTGTACGTATGTTTTTGAAATAAACAGTAAACACTCTCCTCTTAGCTAAAGTTATTAATTATTCCAAGTGTAAAGCCTCGACGAATCTTAACCTATAAATAGGTTGAGCAACTTAATGATACAGCACAAATTAGCAAATTCATACGCATCCAAACCTACGAAGCTGATTGAGATCAGGTTGAAGTATCGACATGTCGAGCTCCAACCCTCAGCTTCCCGACCCATTTAAATTGAGTGACAGTGAGATCATTGAAAAAGTTTATGTATCCCACACTTACGATGACGAAGTGTTTGATAATGTGCTCCTCTTCAACGTGGTATCCAACGTTATCAAGCTATCAACTCGAATTGTTGGGGCTCTGCCTAAGGTAACAAAATGCAATCTTAGTACTTGTTAGTTTTGATAGTGACATGCATGCATACGCTGTTCCTTTTTTTTACAAAATATCGTCTCAGATCTATATATCTATCAGTGAAAAAATAAATAATATGATCGAGCTGCCTGTTTAACATTTAATTTCTGGATGTCTTGCAGGCAGATGAGGCGAATGGATTTATAGGAAATCCCGTAACTATAAGAAGCAGTTTCAAACCAGAATTCTCCAAACTGAAGCTGATGTCATGCAAGGTACGTCGTATATTGTTATATATATTTTAATTAATTTTGGAATGTTATTTATATATATATATATATACACGTGGACGACGACGGTGGCAGATGATAACCCAATCATGGGGGCCAGAAAACGCACACCAAACAACACTGAGGATTCTTCAGCAGCTGAGAACATTCTCGTGGGATGCAAAAGCGCTGATAGCTCTAGCTGCTTTCGCTTTGGAGTATGGAAATTTGGGGAACCTTAAGCAGGCATCAGACCCTCTGGGAATCTCGTTGAGACTGCTGAATCAAATTGAACACAGAGAGCTTCCCGTCGCTGATATCAATACGACAGTGAAGCGGGTGATGGAGGCCGTTGAGAAGCTCAGACAGTGGGGAACCTTGTCTACTGAGGAAACTTATGAGACTGAGGATGTTCCCGCTCTCTCAGATGCCTTGCAACTCATCCCCCTTCTTGTTTACTGGCTTGTCGCTTCCCTTGTCGCTTGCAACAGCAACATTCAGTGTGTATCGTAAGTTTAATTAATTACTCGATTATACTATATTGTTATTATTTATTAACTCATTTTCATAAACAAACTTTACATACTGTTGTTTGTTTCAGGCATTATGTACTACCGAACTTCACTGCTAAACTTTCTTCCGCTCTCAACGAGTTCAAACAGCAACTAGATCTATGCGAGAAGCAAAAAGGTTCTGTGCTTAGAACGAACTTAATTAGTGTTTTCATCGCATGCTTAATTATATCGCCAATTATTTACTCCCTCGATGTCTTTCTCTCTCTCTCGCAGCTAGTATAGAAGAGTACCGGACGCGTAAGAAGGACTTTAAAAAGCCTAAAGATATTGTAGAATTCCTGAAGCTTTTGATCCATCAAAATGAAAATCAGAACGCTCAAATATATGATGGCAATGATGGCAAGGCCGAAAGAAAAGTGGTCCGTACCGTTGATCGAATTATAGTACATATTTTCAACAGTATTTTACAAATTAACACTTATCATGACTAATTATATTCTGAATATATATATGTATGTAGAATGTGGAGGTTTTCAGGCAGAAGTATGTGTTGCTATTGATTTCGGGTCTGGACAGAATTGAAGACGAGATTCGGCTTCTGAATTCAATTTATGAGAGACTTGTGGAAGATGCGAATGATAATAATAAGAGCAAGAGCGGTTTCAAGAAAGAGGACTTCAAGATATTGTGGATCCCAATCGAGAACAGATGGGAGGATGCTAGGAGCGAAGTGATGAAGAGATTGAAGAGTGGCATAAAGTGGTACGTGGTTGAGGACGCAGAAGCCTTACCTGACAATGGCATCAGGATAATCGAAGAGGATCTAGGGTTCCAGGGCAAACCCATCCTCCCAGTGGTGATGCCCCAAGGTGCACTCTTGAACGATGATGCCTTGGACATCATTTTCGAATGGGGGATCGACGCATTCCCTTTCAGAAAAGACGATGCTGACCTACTTGCTGAGAAATGGAAATGGTTCTGGGATGAAGTCAGGAAAACAAATCTCTATGGTATACAGGTCAAAGGTGATAGGTATATCTTCATATATGGAGGTAGCGAGAAGTGGACCAGAGAATTCACTGCCGCGGTGGATAAAATTAAGAGGCACAACACAATAAGGAGGGCAGATGCAATCATAGAGTATTACCATTTAGGAAGGGATGATCCCAAGACACTTCCTCGGTTCTGGATTGGCATAGAAGGGAAGAGGCAGAAGAAGCACTCCGAGAAATTGGACTGTGAGATCCAAGGAATTATCAAGTCTTTGCTCTGCCTCAAGCAAGACACACACGGTTGGGCCATTCTTAGTAAAGGATCCAATGTCAAGATTCTCGGCCACGCCCAACCTATGTACCAAACTGTCGCTGATTTTGATAAGTGGGAGAAAACAGTGCTAGTCAAAGAAGGCTTTGACATTGCATTCCAAGAATACTATGACACCCAGCGTGATCTACCACCAGCTCCTCAACCATGCGAATTCAACACTCTCGATGTCCTAGCAACCATAACATGCCCAAATGCCTCTTGTGGACGTGTCATGGAGGTCACATCGGTTAACTACAAGTGCTGCCATAGTGATGGTGCTAATCATGCTTTTAAATCCGCAACCTAAACCGCGGGCTTGTTTTGGAGAAAGAAAGAAACATCGATCATCAACTTTAATTCCCAACTGTGTGTTTTTTTTTTAACTATGCATGCATGTGTGCCAAAACAAGTGAGTTGCCCCTTACGGCCACTCCATTTCTCCTTCAATAATGGCATCGATCTTTTGTATGTTCTGAATTAGATGATTCAATAAATTGTGTTCTGCACGCGCTGAATTTTAACTCTTTCTTCTTCAATCTCCTACTACTTCACTGCTCCATAGTCAACTATTCATCAGAAAAGGAGATATTATATACAATTGAATGTGTATATACAAGCGTACTCAAACCTATTTATAAACTTTCTTTTTTATCAGCATGTCAATTTCAAAACCCTTCTGATATGAATCAGGCTTTGACGAATATATCTTTTTTCCCTTTATTTCCTTAATGTATTTTCTTTCAAAAGCGATCTTGTTTGAAATAACAGCACTAAATATAAATACTTCTTTATAATGAGAATTTGAATATTGATTCATCATATTCTAAAAGAATACGAGAATACAAATTTAATAATATAAATCTAACTCTCAAGGTTGGCTTAATACTAAAGTAAATGAAGTCCCAATTTTAGATCCAAAAATAATTTTTTTAATATTAGATTTAAAAAATTAAAAAAAGATAGTAATTACTTAATAAAATATTATTAATCTATCAATAATAATTTCTTTTTTTAAAGTAGTTTTGACCCATCTTATTTTGACTTGTTTTATACTTAAAAGGATACGTTGGGTCAAATATTACTCTATAAAAAAATTAAATGCCTTTTTTTTATTATTAAGAAACATAAAACTGGATATTTAGATGTCTAGTTTTGGAAAATTTTCCTTCCTCTTCATTATAAATTGAAAAATAAAAAAATAAATTACACGATGATTTAACTTAAGAGGAATTTTGAAGTTTAAAAAAATTATAAAACTATTAAATAAGTTTTAACATTAAATTCGGCAATTTTATTTTGAAAATAAATTTGAAGATTCAAAATAACTCTATCAAAAATTTTGCATCTTAAGAAACTCAAGAAACAATTTCCAAATAAAATTATGATAATTTGAATACTGTTTTTTATTAACTCAAAAAGACTTATAAATTGTCCTTATGTTTACTTGATAAAAAAAAAAAGTTCAATGTTAACTTGGTAAGTGCTAACATTATTTATTTGGATTATCATTTGATTTTTTTGTTAGTTTTATCATCCCAATGGGAACAAAGTTGACTATAGATTTTGGTGAAATTCTTGATCGGGGGCTACCACCAAAATAATCGGGAGAAGCTTGATTACGTGTATAAACTTTGACCCACGAGTGGTCAAAACAATTTAATTGACCATGCTTTCAATGCCGCACGCACGGCCCCTATACATATAAATACGCCCTTCCTTTGTCTCTTAAGCACAACAATACGACGACATGGATCGCTTCTTCCCGGAGAAAATTCTCGGTGAGATTTTCTGGGATGAACCACTTTTGACCACTGATCAAAGTGATGATCCTCCTCCTCCTCCTCCTCCTGCAACAATTCAAAGTGCCTTTGTTCAATATAGAGACCTACTACCCAGAAGAATTAATTCTCTAAACGGGCCAAGCTTCCAGAGCATGAGTAAGAGAATGCTTTCGTTCATGAGAAAACGTTGGCCTGCTATGGAGAGAAATAACAACGTACAAGAGAATGAGAGAGATCGTAGTTTCAGGCACATGATTAATGAGAGAATGAGGAGACAGAGGCAGAGGGAGTGTTGCTTGGCCCTGCATTCAATGTTACCACATGGAACCAAAGTATATATATAACATATGCTATGGGTTTTAATTAGTTAACCATTTTCAGTCTCTAATTTTATTTGTATTTTACCTTTCTTGGCAGACGGATAATAATTCTGTAATTCAAATGGCAGCCAAGGAGATTGTACGGCTGCAAGGATGCAGAGAAGAGTTGCAAAGGAAAAATGTTGAGCTTGAAGTTGGGGGAAATCAAGTTCAATATTTGAGAATTCCACATCCTGAGTCTGCAATTGATTCTATGGTTGAGAACCTCAAATGCTTGAAATACCAAGGAGTCGATACCACAAGCGTCAAATCAACTTTCTCCCCGCAGGAGTTGTTTGCAGTGTTAGAGATACAAAATCATGATGAGGTATAAGCTCGTGTCGTGTGTAAAGCTAATTCTTGGTGCCACCTTCAGAGTAGTAGACACCACAAGTCATAACAACATATTTATTAAAAATATATTAACCAGACTTTAATTAACAAGGGATGAAATCCACAAATTTTTAAGGTTTTTTTAATAAGTTTTAGTCAATTTATTAAAATAAATGTGTTTAAAAATATATTATCAATAATAAAAAAGAGTATTAATTAAAACAAAAATGTGTTGGTAACATTTCTTATGAAGAAACATGATTTGATTGTGCTAATAAGTTCTTGGTATGGTTGAAAGGTTGCATATGCAGATGTGGAAAGCGCTACTTGGAGAACACATGATCGGAAGCTTCATTCTCACGGCCGGGAAGGTTCAAATAAAAAGCAAAAGACTATACATGAAGCGTTAGACCAAATTTAGAGTTTCATTTCCCCCCAAAGGAAGGTGTATCTTCAACCTTGTATTTGTAAATAGACAGACACACGACACGAGGAAGAAAAACACGGGTGGGTCAATTGAGTTTCTACTCTTTTTTTTCTTTATAGTCGTCAACCTTGTACACGTGTATAAAGTATAAACAAGTCTTCGAATTTTTTACTTTATGAAATTCAATCAATCCCCTCTCTAATTTCTCACGTCTTAAATAAATGCATAGAACTAGTCAGCTCGGATAATCAAGTGTTTTCTCTTATGAAATGGAGATTCCAGAATGTAAAACACAAATAATAGAACCGTCAATTCCAGCTGACCTAGATGGGTTAGCGTAATGCATTCAAAATTTTGAAAGCATTTTATTAAAAAACAAAAATGAAAAAATAATTTTAAAAATATTAAAAAAACAAGAATAATATCTTAAAATTTCTAACAACATGGGAGGAAATAAAATGAAAAAAATTAAAAATATAAAAAATTAAAAATAATGTTTTAAAAATTTTAAAGTATTGGATGTAAAAAAAAATGTAAGAAATGGAAATTTTAAAATATGAAAAGCAAGAATATTTTCTTTATTTTTTTTTCAATTTTTATAGACATTCTTTTAGTTTTTTCATATTTTTTATTTTTTAAAATTTTTAAGAAATTACTCATGTTATTTAATATTTTTAAAATTTACATTTTTTAAAAGTTTTCAACACATTCCTATTGAAAATTTAATGAAATACTAAATATTTAGGTTAAATGTCACTTTTTATCCTTTATGTTTTAGTTTTTGTTAAGTTTTGTCATTTATGTTTTAGAAGTATTAATTTAGTTATTTAAGTTTTTAAAATAAGTTTAAATTATTATTTTAAAATAAAGTTTGTTTTCAATTATATGACCTGATTTTGAATATTTTTTAATAAATTTGAAACGTAAAAATTATTTCGTTAACACTTATATGAAAATTATGAAACTCAAACTGATGTATAAATCAAAAGATAACTAAACATAAAAAAAAAAAAGTGTAAAAAAATGAGTCACAAAAACAAATGAAAAAGAAATATAATATTAAAATTTTCATTAATTTCGTTGTTTGTTGGATACATTTTTTATTAAATTTTTATAATATTTATCGTCTTTTTTTTATTCAAACGTTAATTGAGTTTTATTGTTTCATATAAGTGAATATAATTAAATATTAATCGCGTCATAAAATTAAAAATTATATTTATTTTAAAAATGACCATTATGACTCATCTTTAAAACATAAATCACCAAAAACTTTTAATATATAGAAGACTAAACTCAATAAAAACTAAATCAATCTAAGGTGAGTTTTAGCCAAATATTTAGTCACTTCACTTTATTTTATGATTTTATTTATGAAACTATAAATATTTAAGGTTTTAATATAAGGTTTCATTTATGAAGCTTTAAATATTGTGAGTTTTATTATTAAGACTCTAAATATTTAAGTTTTCAATTTTAAATTTTTGAAATATTGAATATTTACAATTTTGATTTATGATTTCAATTATTAAACCTTAAATACTTAAAGTTTTATTTGTGAAACCTTAAATATTTAGAGTTTCAATTTAATATTTTATTTATTAAATCTAAAATATTTAGATACCCTACACCCAATATTTCACCTTAAATATTTATGATTTCATAAATAAAACCCTAATTAAAAACTTAAATATTTAATGTTTTATAAATAAAATCATAAAACAAAGTCGTAAATATTTAGGCTTTCATGAATAAAAAATAAAAAACTACTCTTATTTGTTCATGTTTTTAAAATTTTCAATTAATAAAAACAATAAGTTACTCTTATTTTTTTATATTTTAAAAATTTTCATTTTTTTTCAACTTTTTAAGACCTTATTTTTGTATTTTTTTAATTTTTAATATTTTTATTTTTTTAAAATTTCAAGAAATTATTCTTGTTTTCTCATATTTTTTTATATTTTCATTTTTTTTCAGTCATTACTCTTTTATTAAGTTGTAAATTTATAACATATGATTATTTTTCAACTATTTATTTTTTCTTTTAACTATGTTTACACTCTTTTAATAAACAAAAATTGTTTTTTTTATTGTATACAAATAAAATTAATTAATTTCAAATCACTTTTTTTTTCAAACTTATCCAAATAAAAAAAATAGATTTTGATTATAATATGATTATAATTGATTATTAAAATAATCTAATTTTTTCAACTATTCTAAACACACCATTTCTTTTTAATATTTTTTTAAAAAAAAATTGATTTTTTTTCCTCCTTCTTTTTTTTTTTTTTTCATCCAATGCTTTTAGAATTTTCAAGACATTACTCTCTTGTTTTCTCATATATTTTTTTTTTAATTTTAAGATATTTATATTTCTTTTTAATTTTTTTTAAAACAAAAAATATTTTTTTATTTGCAATGCTTTCAAATCTTTAAAATTTAAAACATTACTCTTTTTCTTATATTTTTAAAACTTTTCTTTTTTACAAAAACAAAAATTGCATCCAATGCTTTTAGGACAACGGAAAACTTAATTAACTCTGAAAAAAAAAAAAGACAAAATGAATAAAAGTAGTTAGTAAATAAAATATAAGAGAAAATGGATTTTTATTAGGATTCTGAAATCCAATTTAATCTTGTGATGAAAGGCTTTCACCGGTCTCAATTCAACAATGATTCTGACTTTTATGTTTATGATATTTGTAATAATCTTATTTATGATTTTAATCCTCATTTTTTTTTTCAATTTTAATTTTTATAAAATTTGTTTTGGAGTTATAGTCTCTGTTGGTATTTACTGATGATACTACCATCATATATTAGAGAAAAACTTAAATAATATGCACTAAAATAAATATTTTCCAATATAAAGACTATAATAATGACAACATTTTATAAAAACTAAAGTAGAGAATTTGTTTTTATAGTGATTAGAAATATATTTAAACTTTTGTTTAAAATATATGATTCCAATTAATATTCAAATTTATTGAATATTTTTTCTTGTAAGAAATTCCTTGAAACTTAACATCGAAACCATGATAAAAAAAAAAATATTGTAAAGTTACATAATTAAAAACAAAAGGTCCAAAATCTTTTTTTTTTTTCAAAAGTTAGCACTCAGTTAATTGATCAGTCGGCACAGCCCTACTTGCAGTCTTCCAAGTTTCACCAACCCAACACCCATGGTCAACAACTCCATTTCCTCTTGGAATTTTCCGAGTAGATGAGAGAACAAGAAAGGGGTGGAGCCTATTGCTGCTTTTGTAACAAATATCAATTTGTCGTTTTGCGTTTTATGAATGGTATAATTATATTTGATGAAAAATGACTTCTACCTAATCTCTCATTGTCTCATTGGACAGATGTAACAAAGTATTATATTTTTATGTAAGTATAATTCTTTATACTCATAATGTTTAAACTAATTTTATAAAAATTAATTATTTTATTATAAACAGAGGTTTTCATAGTTATTTAATTTGATAATATAAAATTTTATTATATTTTTAATGTATTATCCATATTTCAACATCTCTATTCTAAATGTTAATAATTCAGAATTAAGAATTCTTTTTAAAAGAGCGACCAGCTAATGCTTTATTAAATTCAATGACCTTATATCTAAGTCAACTTTAATAAAGATTATAGTTTTATACTATCCATAAATTATAATTTTATATTTATGATAAGTTAGTAATTTTAATAAAAAAAATATTTTAAAAATTATTAAAAT
Source organism: Amphicarpaea edgeworthii (assembly GCA_014843725.1). Taxonomy (NCBI): domain Eukaryota; kingdom Viridiplantae; phylum Streptophyta; class Magnoliopsida; order Fabales; family Fabaceae; genus Amphicarpaea; species Amphicarpaea edgeworthii. The sequence goes on from CM026328.1 coordinate 25,149,432, forward strand.
AGTGAATTATAATTAAATGAAGATAAAAAAACTATTCATGGATAGTTCAAAAGCATTTTATTTTATTTTTATTGGTTATAAATTTTATTTATCTATCTAAACATGCAATATCATAACTAATCGAAGGAAAAATGAGCCTTCACGAACAATACGGATTTATATAATTTTTATTTATTGATATGAATAAAAAAATATTTGATTAATACTAACCAAACAAAACAAAAATTAATGTATACTGTACAACCCAAAGTACTGATTTAATACTACAATTGAACTAAAATTTATGGTCACACTCACGCCGATTATTGATTACTCATTTGTTATCTTGTACAGTAGGTGTTTAACAAACCGTGAACGTTAGTACGAGTAATAGATAACATGGGGTTCAATACTAGTTTTAATTAAAACACACATTACGACTCATTCTTATTAACTAGATATTTTCGGTATGTATGCACTTTGATCCATAAAAATTTATTATAAAGAATTGAATTTATAATGATCTAGACCTTTCTATAAATAAACGCTATGTTTGGGTACGTTTGAGAAATCAAACCTCTCAAACGGACTTTCAATACTTCTTGAAAGCCACGCTTGTATGTTTGGAGATTTTTATTCTCAGTTGCGTTGAATGCGATTTTTTTGCCAAACGGCCGTTTCATCCAAACTCCAATTTCAAGCTTTCAGTTTAACGCAATTGGGTGCAAATATTTACCATATATTTTTATTATATTTTTTTTTCTCAATGATTAGTTTCAGACTTTAGTAGTTTGTACATGTACAGTATCAATTAGTTATTCTAAGTGTAATAATAATTGGAAAAATATGTCGTCAGCCATTTCTATTATCTTGGTCAGTAAATTTTTTTTTTTATGTGTATACTTTTTTATTACAAACTTATTATATTTAATTTTTATTAAAAAAAAGTAAAATATCAATTAAAATATACTTAAAAACAATTAAACAAACAATATTAGTATCACATTATAAAATCTATACTCATTTTAAAAATTATATATTTGAAACTTTGAAAGTATTTTAGTTATTATCCAAACAATTAAGTTTTTATTTTGATAAAAATAATTTTAAAATAAACTACCCAAACATAAATCATGGTATATTAATTTTAAACTCAACTTCAATTTACAAAATTGAGTTTAATTAACTCAACCTAACTTTTCTAACCGTATATAATCCAAACACTTAGAAGTTATAACTACTATATGTTCGTGGTAAAAAAAAATAACACCTAGGTCAAGTTATGGTCAAAGACTCATAGTTTAAATTGGATAAATTTTATGTTGCTGTTTTTATTCAAAGGTTTTCCATTCGTTCATGAAATATATTAATAATATTATAATATATGTATTTTTTTATAATTTATAATTTTAATATTTTGTAAATATAATTTAAAAAATTGAAATATTTATTAAAAAAAATTGGACTAATCAATAAAATTTAAAATTTCTATTTTAATTTTAAAAAAATCATCACTTTTATCGTCACCACCACTATTATCGCCGTCATCATTATTGTTGTCGTCGCCACTTATCTTCATTGATATTTTATGTGTTGCTTATTTCAAAAATGTTATTACATATTTTTCTATCACGAAAATGTGATGGTGAACATAATGACTATGGAGAAAAAAAAGAAGAAGAGAAAGACGACTATATATTATTGTTAATAAATGAATCGTTTTTTTTTTAATTAATTATATATATATAAATAGATTTATTATTTTTAAATTTATATAAAAATCTTTCTTATTTTTAAATTTTAAAAAATATATTTCAAAGTTACAGTAACCATTTATCAATAATAATATAAATACAGTCACCTTTAAATTGTACTATTTCTTTTATTTTAAAATGTATCCTAAATTATCTATACTCACACCAACCAAGAATTTGTCGATTTTATACTTTTATTATTATTTATGAGGAGACTGACTACCAAAGTGCCAATAACGGAGTCAAAATCATTATAAATTGTCATGACGTGAATCTTTGATAATTTTTTATTCTTTTGCTGAGTCGACTTTATTTTTTATTTTTTATATCCCCTCTATTTTTATTAAGTGAAGACAAAATACGTGATGCGAGGAACTCATATTAAAAATGAATTTAATATTTGTATATAACAAATATTCAGATAAAAATCATCTACTAACATAAAAGGAATTACATAAAAAAAATATTAGTTTAGAAGAATCAAACAAAACACATTAACGACCAAAAAAAAAAATGAAAACCTAAACCAAAATAATTTTTGAGATTAAAAAAAAAAACTTATGTTATGAAAATTTAAAACTCATATTCGACTTTTGGTATAAAAAAATTAATATTCAGCTTAAATAAAAAGAAGTTTGCAAAAGGACATCGAACATCAAATATAAAAAATAGGATTGTGCAAGACATCGTTGTATTCACATGTAGTAAAATAATTTAGTAAAATTATTCTATTCAGTAAATCAATAAATATTTCTAATCTCTAAATTAACTTAGGAAAAGAAAAAAAATATCAACATCAATGAGAAAAAAAACATTAGAGTCGAGACTAGGGATGACAATGGGTAGGGTATGGGTATGGTACTATAATACCTGTCCCCATACCCGTGTTTGAAAAAAGTATCCGTCCCCAGTCCCATACCCGTGCGGGTAACAATTTCAATCATCATCCCCATATCCTCTGGGTACCTATATATCTATACCCGCACCCACGACTCGCACTTTTCATATATATAAAATTATAAATTATAAAAAAAAAAACAACTTAAGGGATGTATTGGATTAGGATTGTTTAAGATTTGAATGAATTTTTTTTTAAATGTCTTAGGGTATTCAATCATGATTGTTAAATGATAAAAAATAATTTGATGGTATTCAATCAAGATTATCAAGATTTTGTTCAAAAGGCAACAAAATCTTGTAGTATTCAATTGAGATTTTGAATAATGCAAAAAAAAAAAATCATTTGTTATTCAAAATTATAAAGATTTTATAGACTTTTTTTTTAATTGGATTTTGGTAGATTTTATAGACTTTTTAGTTGATCATAAATACCAAATCCACTAAACAATCACATTCGAGAGACTTTTCTTTCTCATCACAGACTTTTTTTATTTATTTCATTCTCTTTGCTTTAGAGGCAGTGACATAATCTCTCACCCATACATTTTTTTTTTCAAGGTGAGACTTTTCATATGATTCTAATAGTGATGTGTTCATACTTCCAAATCACTATGAATCAATTTACAAGCCTACAATGTAGTCCACCGTCTCATTCATTTTAAGTTCATAAATTCTTAATGAAATGAAAATTTTCATAAGATAAGTAAATCTAAGTCTAGAGGAAGTTTTAACTCGGGACAAACAATCAAGTTAAAGTTTTAAAAGACCTTTCTAAACTATTGCAATCAATTTTGAAAAAATATACAATTTAACATAGGAAACAAAGAGCAATGTTTGAGATGCTATAAAACATAGACAACTTTGGATATTCTTCAAGTTAGGTAGATGATTAATGTTTTGATCATCATGTATTTTTTGTTGAATTATTTGATTTATATTTTGATGACATTATTGATTTTGAGTTAAATGAAACATTTTATGTTTTTGACTAATATTTTGTTATTATTTTTCACTATTACTTTATGAAATTTTGTGAAAAATATATCTCAAAATGCATTCATAACTTGTAACTTTGATTTCGAATATTCATGTACATTATTAGTAGGTGAGATGGTTCAGCTTATGATAATTTGTGATTAGTCTGTGTTCAATAATATTTCCAAGCATACTTTTGTTGGCTTGTGTTTAGTAGTTTTGAATTTTTTTTTTCTAGAAATCCATAAAATCTTTTCAAATCTTATATTATAAATATGTGAAATCTTATATTCTAACTCCATTAAATCCAAATTATAAAAGTCTTCTTAAAAAAATCTTAAAAAAAATCTTTAACAGTTTTTAGTTTCTTACAAAATTTTAAAAATCTTCAAGACTTTTTTATACCAAAAAAGTCTTTTAAAATCCTAATCCAATACACCCTTATATAATATTAAAATCAAACGAATATTGATTTATATAAATAAATAACATTAAAAAAATAATCATTCAACATAAATCTAAACAAAAACTCTAATTAAATGGGAAAAATTAATATATTTTTAAAATTAATTAGTTTATAATTATATATTAAAAATAAAACACAAATAGATATAATATTTTAACTTCATCATCCGAATTAATTTCTCCATATTTTGCAAATGTTTATTTCTATAGTTTCTATATTGCTTTGAACTACTAATACAAATAAAAATTAAATCAAAATAGAATATCAAAATTAACATATAAAAAGAATAATTAAAATAATAAATAGATAATTAAATAATTTTAATTGAATAATTTAAATAATAAAATTATAATATATTAATTAATATATATATACATAAGGTGCGGGGTGGGGCGAGATGGGTACTACAGTACCCGTACCCGCACCCATCCTCGTGAGATTTTGCGGATAAATACCCGCTCCATCCCCATCCCTAAATATGCAGGTTATTACTCTACTCGCATATGAATATTTTTGCGGGTGCCTATAGGATCTGGGACTTATTGTCATCCTTAGTCGAGACTCGAGAGGCGCGCCGAACATCTAACGAACTTGCGTGGCAATTGTCCAGGACTTCCCAGCAAAGTATTTAATTTCTTTGGACATGTTTGGACTCATTGAGAAAAAAAAATTAAATTAAATTCTTTAATAATTAAATTTGTATAGCTCATATCTTTTAAAAATAAACTAAATAATAGATCGTTCTATTTATTTATAGGATTTTTCCCTTGTTTTTTTTAAATACTATTTTACAAACTAAATTAATCTGCCATGAATTTTTTATGCTATTAAAATTAAAATTTCATACAAATAATTTTTTATAGTCAATGTTTATTATTATGTATATAAATTCTAATTATTTAAATAAAAGGTAAAATATATTTTATCTACTTGCATTATACTAATAAACTTCTAATCAAATAGCTAGTAGATAATAGTAGATTTGAACGTATAGCAGCCAACCAATAATTTAAAAAGGCTGCTCCCATGGTGTCAAGTGTAAATATCGCATCACGTTCCTTGTTTCCACAGTAGGAATGCACGATGTGGGTCATGACTAATGATCCATTTCCACTATATATTCAACAAGTGCTGTTCGCTCAGTCTCCACATAACCTTGCCTTTAATTAATTATTAATTATCCATAATGGACACATCTTCATCATCACTGGTGTTTACCGTGAGGAGGCGTAAGGCAGAGCTAATAGCTCCGGCGAAACCTACCCCTCGCGAAGTGAAACTTCTCTCAGACATAGATGACCAAGATGGGTTACGGTTCCAAATTCCGGTGATACAGTTTTATGGCCACGACCCATCAATGGAAGGGAAAGATCCTGTCGATGTGATTAGGAAGGCTGTGGCCAAAACGCTTGTGTTTTACTATCCTTTTGCAGGTAGGCTCAGAGAAGGACGTGGTCGGAAACTGATGGTGGATTGTACTGGGGAAGGTGTTTTGTTCATCGAAGCTGACGCTGACGTCACGCTCAAACAATTTGGTGATGCTCTTCAACCTCCTTTCCCATGCTGGGAGGAACTCCTTTACGATGTTCCCGACTCTCAAGGAGTTCTTAACACTCCACTCCTGCTTATACAGGTACTTACACAACAAATGACTTTGTTATCAAACACTAATAAATTGTTTGAAAGGTTTTTCTTTGTCTTTTGAGAAAATTTATTTGGTATTTAAAAATTATTATTAAAAAAAAAATCTATATGTATGTGAAAAATATGTAAAATTTATGTAAGAAAAATATAGAATTTGTGTGTATATTATTAATAAAAAATGTAAAATTAAAAAAAAAAAAAAGAGGTAGGACTTTATGAAAATAAGAAATAAAAAAAAATTATTTTATTTTTTAATTTTAAAAATTAAAATAAAAAATAATTTTTAAAAATTAATTAATCAACCAAATTTTATAATTTTTAAAAATTAAAAAATATTTTTACAAAATAAATCAAATATGCCCTTAAATGCCTGAGTTTTCATTTATCCCAAAGCTACTAATTAATTAAGCTAGAGCTTATGTGCATCTAATTCATTTTTTTCTTAATTTGTTATTAAGATTTAATAATATTTTCAAATTGCTCAAATAGTCAAATCACACAAGTGAAAATGATTACAATATTATTTTTCAATATTTTCTTTATTAAAGGTAAAAGGCTGTATTAATTGTAGAAACATGACTGCGAAAGTACAATAATATAAGAAAAAAACTGTATTAATTGTAGAAACATAATTGCGAAAGTACAATGATATAAAGACGCAAACACAAAAGAAAGAAAAAGACAAAAATAATGGAGCACAAAGTCACATAGTTAATAATGAGAATAAAGATAATAAACTTTAATACTTGATTGTAATTGGCAAGGGTATCTAAATTGAATTGAATGGTTGATTGCAATTGTTGGGTAGTGAATAGTGAATCGATCATGACTTGACGTGGAAAGTAATTGGATTAATGGGTGCAGGTAACGCGGCTGAAGTGCGGTGGTTTCATTTTCGCTCTCCGGCTGAACCACACGATGAGCGACGCAGCCGGTGTGGTCCAATTGATGAGCGCCATGGGCGAAATAGCTCGCGGGAGGAAGGAGCCATCGGTCCCACCGGTGTGGTGCAGAGAGCTTCTGAACGCGCGGGACCCACCGAGAGTAACATGCACCCACCGCGAATACGAACAAGTCCCTGACACGAAAGGAACCATCATCCCCTTAGACGACATGGCCCATCGGTCTTTCTTCTTCGGCCCAAGCGAGGTGGCCTCCATCCGTCGCCTACTCCCCCCTCAGCACGGGCAATGCTCAAACTTCGAAGTCCTGACCGCATGCCTCTGGCGCTGCCGAACCATAGCGCTGCAACCGGAGAAAGACGAGGAGGTTCGGATACTCTGCATAGTGAACGCGCGCGGCAAGTTTGAGCCTCCTCTGCCGAGCGGTTACTACGGGAACGCTTTCGCGTTCCCCGTTGCGGTGACAAGTGCGGGGAAGCTATGCGAGAATCCGTTGGGGTACGCTGTGGAGTTGGTGAGAAAGGCGAAAGGTGACGTGAGTGAAGAATACATACACTCGTTGGCGGATTTAATGGTGAGCAAGGGACGGCCTCACTTCACAGTGGTGAGGTCGTATCTGGTGTCGGATGTGACTCGTGCTGGGTTTGGAAATGTTGACTTTGGGTGGGGAAAGGCTGTTTATGGAGGACCCGCCAAGGGAGGGGTTGGAGCCATACCTGGTGTTGCAAGCTTTTACATACCTTTTAAAAATGCTAAAGGAGAGGAAGGCTTGGTCATACCTGTTTGTTTACCATCTGAGGCCATGGAAAGGTTTCAAAAGGAGTTGGACACCGTGCTCACCCAACCTCCAAACTCTTCTACCTTCATTGTTTCTTCCTTGTAGAATATTTTCCAATTTACGTACGTCTTACCAATTAAGGAATAAATTGAGCATTCATGTGAACTGAACCTGCCACCAAGACAAGAATCACACAATAGAATAATTTATTACAATTAGTTGGGGAAAAAGGCACGTGCGTCTCTATTTTTTTTAATTTTTAAATGAAAAATAAATAAATTAAAAGAAAACAGAGGAGAGTGCTATCTTTAATTGACGAGAAAGAGAATAACCTGTAATTTGTTAATTATTCAGGATAAGGAGCGTCTAATAAAATGTAGGGGATATCCCTTATATATTGGTATAGATAAATTATTCGTTGTTGATTTTATCTATGCCTGTTTGCTTTCAACAAATTGTGGGCTATTTTTTTTTTCTTTTCTTTTCAATACATGTTTTGTTCCACGACATTTTTTTTTTTTTTACCAGAATCCGGTTCGTATAAGTTATACTTATATAGCATATCTACTGATAAATTTTTAAATAATTTAACTTTTGTCATTCAATTTTTAAGTAATCTAATTAATTTTTTATGAAAATTTTTATTAACAAATTATTTAATTTATAAATATTTTATTTTTATTTCTATATTTAATGTAAAGTTAAATAACAATTACTTGTAACTCAAGATCACATATGATACATTACAATAATTAACTTCAATGTTAATCAATTTTTTTTTTAACAATTCATTAAGCATTCACGTTAATCATGCATTTTATTGTTATATTAAACTCAATCGCAATATTGATGTTAATTGACTAATGTTAATCATATCCATTATAGAGTTGCAAATGAATTAATAGACATTGCGCGCTACAATTCCAATTCTGATATTTTTCTTCAAATCATTCAAAGAAGAACACCAACAAGTGTGTTAGCTCAAGTGGAGATACCAATGTCATATTTGAAAAGAAAAAAAAAATAAAAAAATTCAAAGAAAAACCGCTAACTGATATAGCCACAACAAAACAAAATTGGATTGTGTATGGTGATGGTGCTTCTTTTCAAGAAGGCTTAATTAACGTGTTGGAATAGTACTTATATAAAAGTTTGGTGCATCTTCAACTTTGACTTAAATTTAAATATTTTATTAAAGATGATTTAAAAAATTATTTAATTTAATTTTACATGTACCCTATTTTAAAAAAATATTATTTATAATAATAATTTTTAAGCAACAATGGTTGAATAAACAACTTACTATTATTTGTTCAAATGATAAAAATTATTTAACCAACATTGCTTAGAGTTAAGTAATTAACTAAAATATTGAATAATCACTTAATTTATTTTGTGTTTCTAATTTGTCCCTTAATTTTTTTAAGTTTTAATTAAAATGATATTTCTTTTATTTATTTGAAATCATCTTTTTGTTTATTTTAACTAGTAACATGTTAGTTGTTTCGAATTCAAATTTTATATATGGTTTAAATATTATTTATTTATTTAAGATTTAAAACTTATTCTATTAAATTATGAGAATCAACTAAAGTGCAAAATAGAAAAGGTCATAGATCGTGATAATTATTATTATTTTTTTTTATGAAAAATGAGTTTTATTTTATTAGATTTTTTCAGTTTGTTTACAAATAAAATGGAAGCAAATAGTGGGGGTATAAATAGGTAGTACCTTATTTTTTTAATGAGGTGTAATGATCTAGGAGAGAGGAAATGAAAGATAGGGATAAAAACAATTTTTAAAACCGAGAAAGACACCTATTCAATATGTAATGGTTTAGTCATGATTAAATCGATTTATATTTTTAAATTATATTATATTATAGGTAATAAAATTATTAAAAAAATTGGTTCTACAAAATTATAAATTAATATAAATGCTTAAGTTATATGTTTTATAAGATAAAAATTTAAAATATTTGACAAAAATAATTAATATTTATGAAAAATATTTAAATATGTATTTTTATTTTATCTTAAAAATATTTAAATTAAATAAAAAAATAAAAAAAATATTTTAAAAAAATATCGATTCGAATTAACTTTGTGTACTAATTTTCATCGATTTTTGATCATTATGAGATTCCTCATTTTTTATAAACAAACAGACTGAATATGCGTTTAATTTTAAAAATAATGGATATAAGGGTTACTAAAATGTAAAATTAGAAAAAAATAAAAATGAAATAAAATTAAAACAAAAAGAAATGTTGCCAAAATTTGGGTTTTAAATTGGTCCAATTCAATTTTTAGAAATGAAAAGAACGTAATGAAGGGATAAAAAGTAAATAAAATAAATTCGTCGATTTTAGAACAGATAATCTCTTTCTTTTTTTTTAGAAAAGAGAACACATATAGTATTGAAAAGTTAAAATAAAATAACGAAACAATTAATGGAGAAAGAAAGGTAATACGCAAAGAAAGTAAAAAAAAAAAAACATAAAATAGGCTGATTTAACCAAAGGCAATGAAATGAGGTCTGTATAGATGCTAAAAACTTGGAGAAAGAAATTGATATAAAATGAAATGAATTAATAAAGTAAATTAAAATAAATAGTAGAGAATTATACGTGTTCGCTGTACACAAAATAGACGTTTTCACATTTTTTCTAATTAATCCTGTCCATATATACTACTATGATATTAGGTAATAGAAATACTTAATTTAGAAAATAAAATATAAAAAGAATATATTATTATTACTTTAGAAATAAAAAAGCGAAGGGGAAAGGAACACGCCAGCAAGAAGTAGAAGGGCTAAAGGCAGCCACGCCACGCCACAAGAATCGTAGAGCAGCCAATGAGAGGAAGAGCTGGGATTTTGCATTTTGGTTTGGTTTGTGTAGTGTTGCGTTTGTTAATTGTTACTGTTACAATTTGTACTCATTCTATCCTGACCTGACTTTCTCACACTTTTTCGCTTTCACCAACTCTTCCTTCCCTAGTTTCTTCTGTCTGTCACATAAATAAATGAAAAGAAAAATACTAAATCGTTCCTCGCCTCAAATGCAGTTCGCGGTTCAAATTCTCCACCATGGCATCTTGCTGCTTCTCGAATAACAAAAATCTCTCATTCCTCAATGTCTAAGCAGTAGAAAAAAAGTAATGGAAACAGCACTCACCTGCTTCTTCTGTGGTCGAGTCCCACCCAAAACTGCAACTGCAAGTTGTAATAATGCCTCCTCCGGACACGTGCGTTTTTCTCTGCCCCCTTCATTTGGAACCCATAGGCTAATTCGAAACGCCACTAACACTAACAGCAGCACCAGTGAAACTAAGGTGGTTGTCAAAAGTAGAGGAAGGAGAAGAAGAAGAAGAAGAAGTGACTTTGTTGATAAAAGTGTGTCTTCTTCTCAGACTCAGGTGTTGGAGGAGGGTATTGGTATTCTTCATCAGAACGGAGACCCTATTGGTAAGAAGGATCTCGGAAAGAGTGTGATGAGGTGGATTCGTGATAGCATGAGGGCGATGGCGTCTGATTTAGCTGCAGCAGAGTTACAGGGAGAGTTGGAGTTGGAGTTGTGGGAGCGCATAGGACCGGGTCTCACTTTTATTATGCAGGCACAGCCATATCTCAATGCGGTTCCTATGCCCATTGGCCTTGAGGGTCTCTGCTTGAAGGTCTGCACTCACTATCCCACTCTTTTCGACCATTTTCAGAGGGAGCTTCGTGAAGTTCTCCGAGACTCCTTCATTCACGACTGGCAGGACACCAAGTCTTGGAAACTGCTTAAGAACCTCGCCAATTCAGGTCTCTCTATTCATTTCTCCTCACATGCCCACACTTCTTAAAGGATGTGACTATTGCTATCTATTGGAATTGTTAAAAACAATTCATTGTTACTTACTCTTTGAGTTTTTACAAGTCAATTACCACACTTTAAATACAACTTCTTCAGACGACTCAACCTGAAAATGGGAGTAAGAGGGTGTCATGTAATGGAGAGGTGTTTTTCTTAAGTTTGTTTAGGAATGATGTAAGCAAGAGGTACTGAACCACATTAAATTCCTGTCTTTCATTGTTTCTATTTGTGGTTTGTCTTTGTATGTGTCTCGTATCTTTGATCCATGTTGTGAAAGAGGGTCTTTTTCCATCAGCTTTTTTTTTTTTAACGCAAAAGATAGGGTCTTACTATCTAATGCTTCATTTGCAGTTCAGCATAGGGCGGTTGTGAGAAAGATAACACAACCCAAGAGTGTCCAAGGCGTTTTAGGAATGGACTTCGAAAAGGTCGAAGCAATACAGCACAGGATTGATGAATTCACGACCCACATGTCAGAACTACTCCGTATTGAAAGGGATGCTGAATTGGAGTTTACTCAGGAGGAATTGGATGCTGTTCCTAAACCAGATGATTCTTCTGATTCTTCAAAACCGATTGATTTCTTGGTTAACCATAGCCAGCCTCAACAAGAACTTTGTGACACCATTTGTAATTTAAATGCCATCAGTACCTCTACAGGTCTTCTCCTTTTCCTCTTTTTGTTTCACGTATTCAGACAAATGCATTGCGTACACCAAGGTCCTTCATTGAATTTCTTTTCAGTGTGCATGTGCTATAAAAGAAGTTGAATTGTTGACATGCTTATGAGTTATATGATATAATGTGGTAAAGTACAGGAAATTCATTAATATTTTATACATGGTCTATATCAAATATCTTGGTGAAACATACTCCCAATTTTTTTTCAATCAATTCAGTTATTGAGCTCTATCTCCGTTTTCTTTTGTTCATTTGAGGTTTGGGGTCCTAGCTATAGTGCATTTACTTTGCACTCCAAATATTTTGTTGATTTTTTTGATGTTTACTCTTACTGTACTTGATTGTTTTTAACGGAAAATCAGTCTAAGTGGTTTCTCTCTTTCAAGTGTTCTTTAGTTCTTATCATAAAATAAAGACAATTTGGTGTACCAATTTGTAATTTGCAAAGTGATCATGCTTGTCAATATTTGTCTTTGTCCTTTCAAACATTTATAGCTTCTCTTGACATTCTTCACCAATATTACGTGATCATACCTGTCAAGTGTCAACAAAATAGGGTTGCCAAATGCAAAAAGATGACAGCTTTATTAAAACTGCTTGAACATTCACTTCATGGACATGTCTCTTTCTATTTGGGGGGAGTTGTACACTTGTACTTATTGCTCTGCTTGCTACCTCATTATTGGATGCCCTTGTCTATCCTTGATTAGTAGTACTTTATTTACTGTGTTATTTCCTCATCAGTCTCTGCATTTGTTGGCATCCTCTATCTCCTGGCCTACCTGTTTTGTTAATAACCTTAGACCTAGTGTTGATTTTGTGCCTGGTCTCTCAAATTTGTCTTTCTTGGTTGAAATCAGCTCCACTTCCAAAAGGATCAACATTGTTACTATCCTACTCTCTGCCGCTATTATATCACAATTGATGTTAACTTTTCTTAAGTTAGTTCCCTTCTTTGGGTCTCCTTCCTCCACTCAACCTTATCTTTACAGCCTTACTTCTTCGTCTTCATTTAGCCTCTCTCAAGTTAATCCCACTAGAGATGTCCCATGCTTAGGAACACTGATGTCTATTCATCCCGTCTAGGTATATCTTTGTCGACAGCCCTACCTTCACCACCTAAGCCCATTCCACCTTCTATTGCTGATGACATCACTACAAACTCTACGTTGAAGCCAACTTGTCTACCTGCTTTAGTCCTAGCGCCTAGTTAGATCATTGTATTGTGCTTCAAAAAGATATACGGCCTACATGTAACCTGTCTCTTGAATATTACTGAGCCATAAACCCTAATTCAAAAAATTATATGATGTATAAGAATTTGGTCTTAACTGATGGAATGTATGCATAGGATGCTAATTATATCAATTTAGTCTTTCTAACTTAAAATGCTTCTTCAGTAAGGATGACTAGCTAAATTCAGTCTGCCTGACATGGTCATATTTCATTGTGTAAACAGGACTGGGGGGAATGCACTTGGTGTTATTCAAGGTTGAAGGGAACCACCGGTTACCACCTACCACTCTTTCACCTGGAGACATGGTTTGTGTGAGAACATATGACAGCACGGGTGCAATTACAACTTCTTGCATACAAGGATTTGTGAACAGTTTTGGGGATGATGGCTATAGTATTACAGTTGCTTTAGAGTCACGCCATGGTGATCCTACATTCTCTAAACTATTTGGGAAGAGTGTGCGCATTGACCGTATTCAAGGACTGGCTGATACACTTACCTATGAGGTATTGTAATCTATCATGTGATTTATCATGTGGTTTCTTGCATGAGTGTTGCTAACAAATATTTAACACTTTTGTTTGCTAAAATTTATTGATAGCTACAAAATCATGAGACTCATTAAATAAGAAGTGGAGCTCACAAAAATTGTGATCTTCAATAAACTTTAGCCAATAATAGAGTGTGTTCAAAAGAGTGCATTGCCAGTTTCTTTCTTCCTTGCATTTGTCCAAAACTTTTGTGGCTCCAAGAAACATTTGTGAAAAAATTGTGAAAGGGTGCCATGAATTCTATAAAAGTTGAAACTAAGAAGTTTAGTGGATCCCCAAATCAGGATTTAATGAGTATCTAGTGTCTACTATTTGTGTTTAGTCAAGTACAGTCAAATAAAATCAATGGTATCTATGGAAAAAGAAAAAATCTATGGTCAGCTATTAATAATTTAATTCAACTATTTTGAATAGGAAGGTAAACAAGTTCGATATCTAATAATGAGTAATAAAGATTAAATCCCTAATTGCTATCTAATAATAAATAAGAGAATAAAATATAACCTGATATCCTTCAGGCACTTTTGTGAGAATACATGAAAAATATCTTATAATCTATTGGTTGTCTCTTAGAGTAATTTAAAATATCTTATTATCTCTTGGGTTTGGTTTTCTTATTTCATTATATTTTCATAATTTATTTCCTCATTTAATTCAGATTATGAATCTAGTATTAATGTAAAGGTCAGTGCTATATATTTTGCTTTATATCCTTTGTCTTCCTTGGTGAAAAGTAGTACTAGTAGTTCTTCATGAACCTCTTTATGAATTATCTCTTTACATCTCTTGTGGTCTTTGAATGTGAAACTTAACTATTATATCATGATCAGTTGAATATGTAGTAATGAATTCAATTATCATTTTGTTGGGTAAAGTATATCATGTGGTCACATCATTCTGCTACTTGCTATGGAAAGGTCAGACATAGTGATATGTTAAAAAGTGTTAATTACCCAGCACCTACTTTTTCTGGTAAAAAATAATTTTGTGTTCTGGTGATCAGTTTTAAACAGGTTAACATAATTTGAAAGTGATAGTTCTGTTTGTTAAATTTATTTAATTTTTCTCCTTAGCTTGCTGATTTTATATGTAAATACAGATCTTTTAAATTTTTAATAAGCTTATGACTTTTCCAGCGCAACTGTGAAGCTTTAATGCTACTTCAGAAGAATGGTTTACGAAAGAAGAATCCTTCAATTTCTGTTGTTGCTACACTGTTTGGAGATGAGGAAGATGTTACATGGCTTGAGAAAAATCATTTGGCTGACTGGGCAGAAGAAAAATTGGATGGAAGATTAGGAAGTGAAACCTTTGATGATTCTCAGTGGAGAGCAATTGCAATGGGTTTGAATAAAAAGAGGCCTGTATTGGTTATCCAAGGACCTCCGGGTACAGGCAAGACTGGTTTGCTCAAGCAACTTATAGCATGTGCTGTTCAGCAAGGTGAAAGGGTTCTTGTTACAGCACCTACTAATGCAGCTGTTGATAACATTGTTGAAAAGCTTTCA
This sequence comes from Amphicarpaea edgeworthii, assembly GCA_014843725.1. NCBI lineage: Eukaryota > Viridiplantae > Streptophyta > Magnoliopsida > Fabales > Fabaceae > Amphicarpaea > Amphicarpaea edgeworthii. Next base: position 25,164,670 of record CM026328.1, read on the forward strand.
AATGTTGGATTAAATATTGTGCGGGTTGGAAATCCAGCTCGTATATCAAAAACAGTGGGATCAAAGTCTTTGGAAGAAATTGTAAATACTAAGCTTGCAAGTTTTCGAGAAGAGTATGAGAGGAAGAAGTCAGATTTAAGAAAAGATCTAAGACATTGTCTAAGGGATGATTCACTAGCTTCAGGCATACGCCAACTTCTGAAGCAGCTGGGAAGGTCACTGAAGAAAAAGGAAAAGCAGACCATAATTGAAGTTCTATCTAGTGCTCAGGTTGTGCTTGCCACTAATACTGGAGCAGCTGACCCTTTGATTCGAAGGCTAGATACTTTTGACTTGGTTGTCATAGATGAAGCTGGACAGGCAATTGAACCCTCTTGCTGGATTCCTATATTGCAGGGAAAGCGCTGTATTCTTGCTGGTGATCAATGCCAACTTGCTCCTGTCATATTATCTAGAAAGGCCTTAGAAAGTGGTCTAGGAATATCTTTACTGGAGAGAGCTGCAACTTTGCATGAAGGGATTCTCACCACTAGGTTAACAACACAATATCGTATGAATGATGCAATTGCTAGTTGGGCTTCAAAGGAGACGTATGGAGGATTGTTGAAGTCCTCTGAGACTGTCTTTTCTCATCTTCTAGTAGACTCTCCTTTTGTTAAGGTATTATGCCCAACAATGATATCTCCATTTTCATTTAAGTGAAGGTTTCTATTTGCATCTTGTCCTAATTAAAGTATATCAGACCTCATACAATCATACTTGTTATTAGTTTTATATTGCCGGTCCTTAATTTCAGACCTTAGTGTTTGTCATATATTGTATTACCTATTCTTTTGACTCAGGGATGTATGTGATTATATATTGATATTCATAATCTCCATTTTATTTTTATTATTTCTAATTCATATTACATGAATGAAAAGTTTGACCTTGCTGTTGTTGCAGCCTACTTGGATAACACAATGCCCACTGCTATTGCTAGATACTAGAATGCCATATGGAAGTCTGTCAGTTGGTTGTGAAGAGCATCTAGACCCAGCTGGAACAGGCTCGTTTTATAATGAAGGAGAAGCTGAGATAGTTTTGCAGCATGTGTTTTCCTTAATCTATGCTGGTAATCATATTTGACTCTTAAAAAGGTTTTCCTTTTGGCAGCATAAAACATTTTCCTTGTGAATGTTTTGGGGTATTATTAACAAGAAATTGTAAGAACAGAAAATTACCAAAGACTGAAGGATATCACCGGTGGACATAAGTCACCACCCCCCAAGCCCAAAAACTATAGTGAATGGACCACACATGGCCATGTTTGGCACTTTGGCTATGTTTGGTGTCCATACCTTGGTGCATTAGTCTGTTATTTTCATTGGCCAAAATCTGATTTTACAATAAGATCATTCATTCATGCCTTGATATCTCCTAACATTAACTGTCTTGACATGCACGATGTGGATGTCAAAATTAAGATTTTGTCATGTTTCTTGTTTCATTTACAAGTAACTGACAGGGAGTTGTAGTGTTTAGCTTGATATAGTAATCTGTGTTTCTCATAAGCTTATACATAAGGTAAACTGTGAACAGTGCAATTCTTGGTGAAAGTGCTCTGTTTAGATGGATAAAATAAGAAGGAATGAATTGGTGAAATTTTTTTCTGCTTATTTAGATGAGTGGAAGCGTGAATAGAAATAAATGTTTGTTTTACTTCTTTTTTTTTTCACTTAAAAAAAATGCTTACATCATTGTTAAAATAGGAAAAACAGAGTGATAATTGAGGAAAAACAGAGAGATAATTAAGTGTAAACCGTGTGTTAGAGTAACGGGTGCATGTTTATATAAGTTAATTGCATTAATGGTATAGATATTTTGTTTCCTCTAAATCAAAGATTTGTTCATGTAAACTGCAATTATGAATAGAATCAGAATATTAATTTTGATTTTCAACATTCCCCTCAAGCTGAAAGCTTACTAAGCTATCAGCTTGTTACAATAAAATTTCTCATCTAATAAAAATAAAATAATAAAATTTCCCATCTAATAAAAATAAAGTATAAAACCATTTGCGTTCCACCGAAAAAAGTGTCTGAAAGACAAGATCTTGGTGAAGTCGAGGAATATTGTTAGAAAGAGAGAGTTGGAATATACATCAACGAAAGCAAGTTTTGACTTACTTAAAACCAACATTTGGAAGTTTCAAACTAATAGTGGAATCCAATAACCAGCACAAACATGCAACTAGTACATAAAAGTCACCAAGAAGCATGCCGAAAAAGGACAGTGATATGATGGGCAACCGGAAAGTTCTTAGCTGAAAAATGAACAGTGATCAAAAGGCGGTGGTCAGGAAAACACGCTGGAAAAAGACAATGACAAGAATGGTAACCAGGATATTCTATGCTGGAAATAAGCAAGGAGCAAAATGCAGTCGCTGGAAAACATGTTGGAAAGGCCGGAAAGTCTTCAGAAAATCAAAAGGACTACCGGAAAAGGTGGGGAAGAAGAAAGGGTCGCCTTCGGAAACAGGAAATTGGACAGCGGAAGAAGGCGACACAAAAAGGTCCACCGGGGACAGTAGGTCCCTAGTGGGGCACGATTTTCTTTTATCCTATTTACCATGTTAAAGTAGGAAAAACAAAGGATAATTAAGTGTAAACCGTGTTAGAGCGGTTGCATGTTTATATAGGTTAATTACATTAATGGTACATAAATAGTTTCCTCTAAATCAATTCCTGTAAACTGCAATTATGAATAGAATCAGAATATTAATTCTGATTTTCAACAATCATAAACAAAAAATTAAATAGTTTTATGTTATGAAAAAAATAATATCCTCAAAAGTTTAAATTTTTTGGAGTTTTCAATTTTTTAATTAATCTAAAAAGCTTTTTTATCTTCTCAAACAAACAGTAAAAAAATTAATGGTGTCATCCAATCTCACTCCCCTTCATTTGCATCCTCTCTATTTACGTTAAAACTATGAAATAAAGATAGGGTAAATGATGTATATCCCACTCCCTATTTAGTGGGCCCCAATAAAGAATGTTGAGTGTGTTGCTAACGTCTCTCTAGTCTCTACTACTTCCTACATTTAAGCCTATTATTTTTAATCCAAGAAAAAAAAGGAATTTTACTGCATATTATTTTGTTATCATATTTTTGCAATGCAAGTTCTCGGTCTTTCAAAGTTTTGATACCTTGTTTTGTGTTTGCTGATGTAGGATTTTCTGGTTAATTAATTGGAATCTGAAATATGGGCGTTCACCTCACTTTGCTATGTTATTGTACTTTGTAGTACAATCCTCTTAATATATATTTGGGCATAGTATTATGATTCCAAGAAAAAAGAAAGAGATATTACTGCATACCATTTTTTGTCATCATACTTTTGCAATATAAGTTCTCAGTCTATCGAAGTTCTGAAATCTTGTGTTGTGACTTATTTGTCATTGTCTTTGCTGATGTAAGATTTTCCTTGTTAATTTGAACTGGAAATGCAGGTGTTAGCCCAACTGCTATTGCAGTGCAATCCCCTTATGTTGCTCAAGTACAACTTTTGAGGGACAAGCTAGATGAATTTCCAGAAGCAGCAGGTACTGAGGTTGCGACCATTGACAGTTTTCAAGGTCGGGAAGCTGATGCAGTAATATTATCCATGGTATGATCCGAATCCAATCTTTAGATCTACCATTTCAACAAAATTCTGGTTGATAAATAAATAAATTTATTACATGATTAAAAATAAATGTTTGGGAAACGTCAATAAGGTATCATCTCCAAATAACATGAGAAAGTTCAAATATTAACAATACAACCTTAAATGTAAGTTGAAGCCAGTCAAATGAAGCCCCTTCCATCCTATTTCAATTGAAGGTGTCATTTAATCTTCCCTCTCCAATAACTATGAAATTTAGTCATCATAGTTTATTTTGATCACCACTTTGAAAGAATGGTTTTAATTTCTCTTGCGCCCCCCCTTATGCAAGAGGTTTTTGGGCTTGAAACATGGACATAACCCACTTTACCTTAGGGTAATTTTTTTAATTTTATTATGATTATGAAGAATAGGGATAACAAGGATCAAACATTTAATTATTTGGTCAATAGAAACTTCGATTGTATGTGAATAACCAACATTTTCTGAAGGCTTAAAGTTCTTAAACTGTCACTATATTGCTTCCATGATGTCCTCTTCTAGTTCACTAAAAATTTTACTTGTTCATAATTAACTTTTGCAATTGGGTGGTTATGTAAAATTATTCTTTAATGTTGATGAGATAGCATGATCAATTACTACTACCAGTTTGATTATGGAACCTTCAAATCCTGAGATACGTGATCCATCTAGGAGGTTCTGATTTTAAAACACTGTTATCTAGTTTTCTTCGGTCTTCCGCATGAACTGACATACTTTCCCCTTTTTTAAAATAATATAATAATAATAATAAAATAGGTACGATCAAACACATTGGGAGCTGTTGGATTCCTCGGGGATAGCAGAAGAATCAACGTTGCCATCACAAGAGCACGCAAACATTTAGCTTTGGTCTGTGACAGCTCGACTATATGCCACAATACCTTCTTAGCAAGGCTTCTGCGTCATATTAGACACTTTGGTAGGGTGAAGCATGCAGAACCAGGTAGTTTTGGTGGATATGGACTTGGGATGAATCCAATATTACCTTCCATTAATTAGTGTGCAATAGTAGCATGAAACAAACTGAAAAACTGCCTATTAATTGTCCATGGGGATTTATTTTTTGGGGGGAGGGAAAGGAGGGGTTGGGATGGATAGGTTTTTTCTTTCATGTGGTCAAAACATGTATAGTTGTATAGCAATTCATAAATTCAAAATTGTGTAGCTTATGAAGTACAGAAAAGTTCATTTAAACCCCAAGATTGGTATATGACGTGATACATTTATAGCATGTTTGATTTAATATATCGAATGTGAATTTTCTTTCACATGTCAGTGTGATTTTAAGAAGTTTATCGTTTTAGTTTTCATATTCCAAACGTGATTTTTTACTTCTCAACATATTTTCAAACATGTTATTTATATCGTTTCAGTGAATGCAAATCACACGACTAATATTGTACATGATGATGCAGCCTAGGAGACTTACCCAGGTCTCCCACCATGCGAAAGTAATTATATCCGTTGCACATGGAATATAAGTTTAGTAAAAGTGTGACCATCATAATGCAATGGCAAAACTTGTTGGATAATATACTTTACCAAGTTAGAAGATTGGTATCTAGCATCTCTATTATTCAAACTAGAAAAGTTCCACCCCCGCTATGCAAGCCCATGAAAAAAAAAATTGCCTACACTGCATGAAGGTGACACATAAGTGTAAATGCATATTTGGTTTAATATTGAGAGGTTTTCAAACCCAAATTTTTATTTCTCATAGAACTTACATCGAAATGTAACTTTAAATCAAACACATTTTAAGTAAAAGTAAATAAATACTATATACATTAATATAAGATGTTTTAAAATTGTTCTTCAATCACAAATTATTATATAGAGACCGAAGAAAACTATGGGCGAAATAACTAAGGATCTAGAGATCAACAATTTGTCTTTAGATGATTTACACAACAAAACATGATGGCATTATTTAATCCATGTAGACAATCTCACCTAGTGAGAAAAGGATTGGTTGCTTGACCAAGTGCATGGCAAATATGAAAATAGAAACTGATGGGTGTGGATTGGAAAATTGATGTCCAGTTGCATGGGAACATACTCTAATGGTACTTTATTAGGAATTCATTAATAGAAAAACAGCAATAAAAAAAATCTACGGAGCACAAACATTCCTAGTTCACCCCCATAAATAAGCAGTCAATGTATGTTCTCATGATCCTTTATTACTTTGTGGCTGCTTCAGCTGGAGTGCGAGTAGTCATCTGATCAACAGCATGAACTACAGTTTGAAGTTCCTCCCATATAGTTTTATAAACCATCCTTTGCCTATTTACGGCTGATTGTCCCTCAAAGGCAGTAGCTACCACATCAATGCTGCAACATCAAAACACATATTAGAGCTATGTCCCAGCCAAGCTGTGCAATGTAAGTGTCAAATGCAACTATTAGTACAATAAATGGCACCTTGCTTCAAGGAAAACTTCTATCAGGGAGGATATAAAAAATTGACTAGACATGTTTCAATTTGAGGCCTTTTTTCTTTTTTGCATTCAATTTCATCCTCAAACTTTGAAGAATGAGATATACAGCTGATTTGTGAGGAACATGCATAGCCTCTAATCTAGTTGTTATGCAGGGAGCAAACACATTGAAGAGACTATTATTTCATTTGAAGATACTTTCAGAAGATATTGATATTAGCTCTTTCATTCAAATGGACAGCTATAAAACATATTTACTAAATCAAACTTAAGGGGGAGTGTTGAATTGTATATTTGGTTGAGGTGTAATGTCATAATATTTGTGATAAGATTATGCAATTGGCTTTTTATATGGTGCATAACTTAGCCCGAGTGATGTTTTCTCTTTTTCTTGTTCTGTTTTCCCTTTTTTAATATGGATGATACCCAATCCTCCAAATTCTTTGTACTTCTCCATCTTCTGCTTTGAACTTCTTTTTCTATATTTTTAAATAGCCAAACTATTAGTTGCTCTAACAGCTGTACTCTCCATGTATATAGAGTTGTAGAATCAGAATACATAAATATGCTACACAAGTTCAATTCACTTGTGCATTCCACCCTTATAGGTTTTCTCTCTATTCCTCTCACTCTTTAAAGAATGTTAATGTTGTCCAGGGATGAGATTACAAACAAATGGTGTATGGAGAAATAAGATAAAGAGGCTATTTGGGCATCTATGTTGGTGGGGAATCTCATTTGGGAGAACAGGAGATAGCATATGATAACAATCAATAATCATTAAGAAAAACATTGCCCCCAGAACAAAGTGTAACCAACGGTTTGATGAGGGAGCAAGGAGAAAAACAGTCTCATTTAGATGATTTTCACACTCTGCCATGTTTTGTTGATGGGAATAAGCACATTATCATTGATGAAGAAACATCAGTGCATATATACAAGCTTTAAATTGAACAGAAATTGGCACTCCTTGTAGTAAGTAAAAGCAAAAGAAGTAAAAACATTGAAAAATTAAAAGTACAGACATTATGCTTAAATATATTCCCCTTGGATATGGCGGTGAGAGTGGCTGATGCAACCCAAAAAGAAATATTTGTGGAGTTTAGTCATGAAAGTGGAGACATCAGCCAATAGGGCCTGGAAGTGTAGCTCAAGAAATGACCAATGTGGGCTCTAAGTGAGAGGGGAAAAGTGTCTACTTCTTCAAGGACTTCTCTTTGCAACAAAATATGTAATGCTATTGTGTTCAGCTCATATCCATTTTAAGGGAGTTTACATTTCTGATAGAGAGATTAGATAGATTTATTAGTTTATGGGACTTTGAGGCTCTTAGAACTTTGTTGCCATTCAGTTTCTATGTTTTGGAGGATATCTAATCCTCCCCCCAACTTGTATTTTCTCTCTAACAAAACACTGTTCTTTATCAAAACAATATTTAAGTTAAACTCTAAGACACAAAATCAGTAAGTATACAACAAGATTAATTATCCCTTGAATGTCATAGCTATTTGTCACAATCTACAAAGCTTAAAAGCCCCACTTTCTGTCATCCATTGTCTTAGAATGTGAATTTAGTCCTAACTCAACCCTTACCCCCTACTTATATATTGTATTTTGACATTATTTCTAGGTGATGTGGGACTTGAGTTTTTCCCAATACATTAAAAAGTGACCATGAAATTAATAATATTTTAATTTTAATGAGATAAATAGAACAATCTCCAATGCTTCATCAATCTTGAGTGGGGGATTCTATGATTCTTCCAAACTTGCTCTTGCTGAAAAGATTACTTTTGCATGTTCAACAAATTATGGTCTCTTGTGTTAAAGTTCAATGTAGACACTCCATAGACTATCTCCCTTCACTCCCCCAACCCACCCCTTGCCAACTTCTTTTCCAAGTTCAGCAATTTCTAGTTTATACTTGATATAACAACATATTGGACATGAATATACTGGTCCTTTGGTGTTCTTCAAGCTCTAGCAGATGGAACAAATTTACTTTTTAAAGAGAATCTTATTCCATCTAGAGGAGATATTTATTTATTGAATCCAGGACCATAGATATCAAACACAATGCTTATAATAAGCAATTCAATAATTCCTTTTGGCTGTAACTTTGTTTTACCTAATCTGAATATTGGTGTTTTTTTTATGGATTGTTATTTTGAGTGCTGCTCCCATTCAAAAAGTACTTCCCATTTGTTGGTTATTAGGGGCATCGCCCAAGTTGAAATATGGCTTTCAAATTAGAGGATGCATCCAAAGGGACTGGTGATGCCATACGCAAAAAGAATCGCTCGATGATAAACCAAATTTAATTTGAATGGTTAAAAAAAAAAACACCTAACATGGCGGCCATCACCATAAGCATCCTTTACGGAGACTGATTCTGCATTGAGTTGTTCCTTTATCTGTCGGGCACGTTGACATTTAAAAGGTAAGTAAGAAAACAATACTACTAAAGCAAGAAAAATAAAAAGATAAAAAGTAGTAGTGATTCAAAATGAAGCAGTAATATTTGGGGGAGAAAATATAAAATATTAATTGAACCCCTCTGCTCAGCACGCTTTTTAGACAAATTACAACAATTGCGAGCAGCAGTGTCGGAAATTATAAGAAAAAAATAACAATTCTAGGTATGTTGAAAACAGAAGGCACCCCTATTGCCTAATGGGTTGCAAACATTTTCCATAATAGAAACAATACCTTCTTCTCCATGGACTGTATCAGAGGCAAGTCGATAGAGCCAGCATCGTTGAGATGGGTAGCGCGTGAAGTGAACTTGCGAAGAGAATTAGGGAAGAATCTAAGAAATTGAGTATTGTGTACGTGGGTTTGTGAATTAGATGTGGAGCAGAAGAGGAATGCACGACTAAGAGCAGTTCTCGAGAGAATGGGTTTGTAGGGTTTGACCAAAACTGGAAGAGCTTGTCGCAGTAAGGTAGTGTTGGCTGAGACTGAAAACACCTGAGACCGCATTTTTACTTACGCTTCCTTCCTTCTGGGAAATGGATAGGAACGCTCACAACCGTACGGTGCCGTTGCTCTTAACCTAAGCTTTTGTGGGTAAATAATCAAATAATTCATCCAGAAAATGATTAATTAAATTTCATTCATTAAATATGTACAAAATGTGATGTGATATATTACTCAATTAAACAACATTTAATTGTGTCTTTTTTTTAATTATAAAATTATATTTTTACATATAAGATTTGGTTTTTAATTTGAATTAAATTTATTATTATTTTATATTATTTTAGTTTTTATATCAAAATTCATTTTTATTATAAAAATTAACAAAATTGATCCAAAATAATAAGTTTTTTAGAAAATTCTTTAAGTTGACTTTTCTAATGTAATGATACATTTGTAAAACTTTCTTTCAAGCAAAATTTGTATCAAAACCAAATCTAGAATTAGGTTTAGCCCATTGTTAAGATTGATCACCAAGTCATAGTTCCAGTATAGTTTTTTTTTTAATTTTGTAATATTTAGAGTTTCAATAAATAAAACATTAAATTGAAACATTAATTATTTAGAGTTTCTTAAATAAGTTTTTAATTATTTATGGTTTCTTAAATAAAATATTAATTATTTATGATTTTATTTATGAAACCTTTAATATTTAAGGTTTTTATTTATGAATTAATTTATAAAATCCTAAATATTTTGAAAGAATTTCATGATTTTATTAATCAAAACATAAATATTTGAAGTAAATTTTAGATTTTCATTAATGAAACTCTAAATAGTTGAGGTTACATTTATCAAAACTTTAAAATGTATGGTTTCAATTTAAGATAAAGTTTAAAGTTTTATTAATAAAATTCTAAATAATTAGGGTTTTATAAATAAAACATTTAAACAAAACTCTAAATATTTAGATTTTATTTAAGAAACCTTAAATATTATTAACTTTTCATATTTTATTATTTTCATTTTTTTTTTCAAATTTTCAAATTATTTCATTTGCTTTTTTTTGTTTTTGTTTTGTTTTTGTTTTTAATTTTCTACTCTTTCAAGACATTAGTCTTACTTTTTCAATTTTTTTTTAATTTTCAATTTTAAACACATTCCTTTTGATTTTTTAAAATTTTTAAAAAATTTCATTTTTTTTTCTAGACATTATACTTTATTTTTCATATTTTCCAAAATTTTCATTTTTTTAAAGACATTATTCTTGTTTTTTCAATTTTTTTTAAATTAATTTTTTTTCATTATTGAAAGATATTACACTTGAATTCTCATATATATTTTTTTAAATTTTTTATTTTTTTCAATTTTTCTAGACATTTGTTTTTCTTTTTCATATTTTTTTAAGTTTTAATTTTTTTTTCAACTTTTTAAAGAAATTATTCTTGTTTTTTTTTATATATTTTGAAAGTTTTCATTTTTTTTTTAATATGTTAAGACATTATTCTTTACTTTCATATATTTTTTTAAAATTTTAATTTTCTTTAAACTTTTCTAAGACATTACTCTTGATTTTCAAATTTTTTAAAATTTTTATTTATAAAACTTTTAATATTTAAGGTTTCATTTATAAATTTAGTGTTTAATTAATAAAACCTTAAAATAATTAAAATTTTATATTTGAAACCTTAAATAATTTAGGTTTCATTTCAATAAATGTTTTATTCAAGGTTTTAATTTAAGGCTTTGTATATACCATATTAAATATTTAAAATTTCAATAATTATTTTTTAGGATTGACAATATTTCTTCAATGTAATAATGTAATAGTAAATAAATATATAGATTGTTTGAAAGGAAACTTATTTTTTAAGATTTCAGTTTCCTTACATCTTTACATTAAACATCAACTCATCACCTTCTTGAAAACGATGTTTTCTACAAAATTCTTTTTAATCAACACTAATTTTGAAACTTTGTTGAATAATCAATTTGCATAACTTTAACCTCATATTTTCTACAAAATCCTTTTTAATCAACACTAATTTTGAAGGTCTTTCTATTGAAACTTTGTTGAATAATCAATTTGCATAACTTTAACCTCAATAGTCACTACGAAAATTGAGTTGATTGATTTTTTCATCTTCTAAATGAATAAAGGAAGGAGAGTAGAGCTTGAGCCCCTACTCACCAAAACATCCATGGAATTTGTGTTGTAAACTTTATAGATGTCAAGAACATGTTAAATTACAATACATATATTTTTATTAATAATGATATTCATATGAAATAGCACACCAAAAGAACAATTGCAATACATATATTGTTATTAATAATGGTATTGATATGAAATAACCTACCAAAAGAACACACACAGTGAGAATATTCTTTCTTAACATAGTTTTCTCCATACTTAAAAGTACATAAATTAACATGCAAGAAATTTAATTGATTAGTTTTTCCAAAATGACTCAGCTTAATTTGTAGTTAAGTAAATAGCGTTGTCAAGGGCATATAGGTCAAAAACGTAGTAAATAATGTATGATTCATGATCTGTCCCTAGAGCATAATAACATCATCGATTTATTTCTTCATCAGAAGAAAAATAAGTCATAGAGCTCGGAGAAATCACTTAGCAAATGCATTAAAATCTATCTTCATCCATACAGCCAATATTTATGCGATTCACAAACGTTTGGGAGGGATATACTGCACACGCTCGTCTTCACATATAGCCTGCAAATGGGGATAACCGAATAAATAAGAAAATGAATAAACTAACTTTTGTGTAGCATTAACTCTGCAAAATAAAATTAATAATCACGTCTCATTGAGGGTGGGGGGTCCGCTGCATGCTTTACTTTTATGTATTGTTTGAGTCAAAATTTATGTGATTGACTTGTATGAATCTTAATTTAACTTTAATTACATGTTTGTTTTGATTTAGTTTTTCTTTTTATTATTATCTTTGTTAGAAAAAAAAAAACAACAACTCTAAATCACAACATTTACAGTCTTGTGAAAAGCAGGAGGAGACCAAGAACATTAGAAGAAGTTAAGAACTATCTCATAATGAATAATATTTCCGAGGATTTGGTTTTCAAACCAAGTTCAATGACGTCGTTTGTGATCCATGTAACTGACTATTAGGAAATGAGAATTCTGTTATTCATCAGTTTGTGTAAACAGAAAGCTAAAACTACTAACTATACAACAATTAGTAACTAACATACCAGGAAAAGAAAGAGTGTAATATAATAAAACTTTCATTATTATTATTGCATTTTTTTTTGTATGTGGGCGTGCATGTATGTAAATAATTTCACATAGTTGAAACTTGCAATCCATGTTACAATCCTACACCCTTTCCCTGTTCCAACATTAAAACTCAATTTGACAACCTTGCCCTTAATAGAGGAGCAAAGTCTATTGGCCAATCAAATAATGTGGCTAGATGGATTACCAAGTGACTATTTGAAAATCGTCAAATGTACTAGAAAAGAAATGACTATGAATCAATTTTTAACAACATATTAATATATTATGAAATCTATATCACACAACTTGAAAATTACAAACCTGCATCTCTTCAGGAAGAGCCTCTGAGACAGCAAGAGTATAAACACCAGGAGCAAACTTCCCTGCAATATATTCAAGGAGAACCCAAATTTTACAACTCAACCTTAATACAAGATTTAAATCATGATAGAAATTCAGCAAAGAACAAAATATCATTTACTTTTTCTCTTCACAAATTGTTGTCACTTTTCTTGGCACATAATTTGCCTGATTTCCTAGGAGTGAAATTGATTGAAATATCAAATCAGTGCATGAATTAATCTTATTGCCTTTTCTCTTTCTTGTTCGCCTTTAATCTCTATACTTCTTTTCACGACCCAATGTTTTGAATAAAATATTAAATACGCAACAAAAGAAGTGGCAAGCAAACAACTAGGGCTGTCAATCTGTCTTGAATTGACAGCTCTACAAACAACAGTGTGGAGGGCACCATTCATATCATTTTCCATTGTTATATTTCATTTTATCAAGTTTGCCCAGTTTCATGAGTTCTCAAATTCTCTTTCCAGATCTTGTCAGTCTGCTGCAAGTTAGAAATCTAAATTGTCAGAAGAGAAACTCAAGGACAGTTAAAATGCCATTTTAATCTTATCGTCTAGAGTACTTTTCGTCAATGTCAAAATAAATTTGAAATTAATAAAGGTAACACATTAGACTTAGCAGGTTACTCAATTTTATCCTAAAAAAATTTAGACACCTATTTTTCACAAATTACAAATATTTATGGATATCAAATTAATAACAGCAGTCAAAAAACTTCTATTTTTAATTTTAGATATAAGTTTTTAAAGTCCTGAGTAGATATTTTGACAGGTTCTTCTGACACAAACAATGATTGTATCTCCTATATTTAATTATTATAAATATAAATAAAAGTTTTATTTTGAAAATTAGATGGCTCCTTGCAATTAAAAAATGAGAAAAAGATGACAAACTTAATAAAAAAATGTAATGATGATGTTTGTTCAAAGTAATACTGTCATCAAGCATAAAAAAGATATCATATTAGCATAAAAAAAAGTAATACTGTCATCAGAATATTATTATAAAGGAAAAGAAAAATAGAAGCCAAGGAAAGAAAAAATATAATGAGTGTAACAGGAGATAAATGAACCTACCAATACGCAACCAACGGGCAGCCCAACTTCGATTTGGATCCATAACTGAAATGATCCTGTAGCAAAATTAAATAGAAAACAGAATGAGTATTGAGAGATTAAAGGTAAAGAGGATTTTGATGAAAAATAATTGACATCAACAAACCCATTAAAATTGGGAGTAGTGCAATCAACAACACGCTCATGATCTTCTTCCATCTTAAAGAATGAGCAGTTCTCACAGCCTGACTCTCTGAACTGCGAAACAAAAACAGAAATGGTAAAACAAAAATAAAAACAAAAAAAATTACAAAAGATAAAGGGTAGTAGGGTACTAAGACCTGATCATAGGTTTTGACAAGGCGGCAACGAAGACAAGCCCTCAACTCATGGCCAAAGCTTGTAGGAATTTGTGCAGGTGCAGTTGCCATTTTTTGTAAGCTCACTGTTTCAATTCAACTGATGGCTAGATTGGTTCCTAGTTGAACACCAATGGTCAAATCAGATGACATTCTAATTATAATTATATATAACACTTGAATATTTAGGGCACAAGACTTATTACCTATTTATATTGAGATCACAAAATACACACTAAAGAAAAGACTGCTGATTGCAGCACTCATACAAATACAGTAGAAAAAGACAAGGGTCTAGAACTAACCAGAACCTTTTAGTACAAGTGTAGAAAAAACTACATTAATTTAACATTCTAATATTTCCTTTCATGCTGGAACATATAAATCATATGCTCCAAGCTTGGAACATATAAATTGAATCCGAGGCCCCCAAAAGGATTTAGTCAAAATATTTGCAAGTTGATTATTTGAGTTGACAAATGCTATACTAATCTCCTTGGTCAATAGCTTTTCTTTTACAAAATGACAGTCAATCTCTATATGTTTAATTCTCCCATGAAACATTGGATTTGAAGTAATATGAAGAGTTGCCTGATTGTCACAATACAACTTCATTAGCCGAACTTCATAGAACTTTAACTCTTTAATGAGTTGTTTGATCCATACTATAAGAGATTTGAGTGTCTCCTCTATCTTCATACAATAACCCTTGTCCTAAAGTTTTCTTGATATACCTGAGAATGTGAATACCAGCATTCTAGTTATCAACATGAGAAGTTTGCATAAACTAATTGACAACTCTCGCTGCAAAGGAAATGTTAGGTCTTGTAATTGTAAGGTAAATGAGTTTCTTAACTAGTCTTCTATACTTTTCTGGATTTGAATATGGCTCACATTGTTTTGTCATTAGCTTTTGATTTGGATCCATGGGATTATCAATGGGTTTACAATTAATCATGCTTGTCTTTTCAAAAATATCTAAAGCATACTTTCTCTATTAGATAACAATGCCTTCCTTGAAGTGAGTTGCCTTTATACCAAGGAAATACTTCAAATGACCAAGATCCTTGATCTGAAAGTGACTGAACAAATGTTGTTTTAACTTGGAGATTCTAGTATGATCATTCCATGTGATTACTATATCAAACAACTGAGTAAACATATTTTCTTGGAGAAGTGTAACAATAAAAAAACAGAGTGATCTACTTCACTTTGTTTCATCCCAAAACTCTGCACAACATGATTAAACTTTTCAAACTAAGCTCTTGGAGATTGCTTAAGCCCATAAAGAGAATGATGAAGTTTGCAAACCAAACCAGATTCCCCCATAGCAGCAAACCCAGGAAGTTGCTCCATGAAAATTTCCTCTTCCAACTTGCTATGAAGAAAAACATTTTTAATGTCTAACTGATGAAGAGGCCAATGACGAATGGCAACCATGGCAAGAAGACAATCAGTCCTGATCTTGACCATAGAAGAAAAGGTATCCCCATAATCAAGATCATATATCTAAGTGTAGCCTTTAGCTATCAAGTGAGCCTTAAGACAATCAACTCCACCATTAGGGCCAACCTTGATAGTATATACCCATCGACAACCAACAACTTTCTTCTCAGGAAGAAGAAGGACTAACTCCCATGTACTACTAAGTTCAAGAGCTTGCATTTCAGCAATTATGGCTTGTCACCATTCAGGATGAGCAAGTGCTTCACAAACATTTTTAAGAATGTAAATGGAAGATAAGGAGGAAACAAAAGAGAAGTATAAAGGAGACAAACAATGGTAACTCAAAAAATTGTGAATAAGATAAAGGTTTCGAATAGATCAAATACCTTTTCTAAGAACAATAGGTTAACTTAAGTTTGAATCGTGAGAAGGTGATGATGGAAAAGGATTCGTTAAAGGGGTAGCTAAAGAAGGACATGAATCAAGAGGATCTTCATGCACTATGAAACCAGTTTGTTGTGCCCTGCTTTGATAGATAGACATAGAAGATGAAGATAATTCAACTTGACTTTTAAGTAAAGAGGAGGGTTAAATTTCTCCTAGATTAGATATTGCATGAGTAGGGTAAATCACCGGACTGAAGCAAAGAATAGGTAATACTTGTTGTATAGAGTTGAATCCTGTTTGGAGAAGAACATGAATTCTTCAAAGAAGATAACATCAGTACATGAAATATCTTCTAGTTGTTGGAGAATAACATCTATATCCCTTTTAAAGGCATGAATATCCAAGAAACACACGCTTTATAGCCTCTTGTTGAAAGTTTATCAAGACCTAGAGAGACATCATAAACAAAACAAGTACAACCAAAAGACCTTGGGAGAAACATGATACAAGGGTTCATTAGAAAAGATAATTGAGTGAGGAATTTTATTTTCAAGAAATGAAGAAGGTATCTAATTTATTAAAGAACAGGCTATGAGAACTGCATCACCCCAATGGTTAACAAGAACATTTGCACTAAACAACAAAGTTCATGTAGCCTCAACAAGATGTTAGGTGTCTATTTTTTTTTTTCTCTGCTATTCCATTTTGTTGTGGTATGTGAGGACATGTGGACTGGTGTAGGACTCCCTGTGAGGACAAAAAAGAAGAAAGTTTTGAAGAGAAATATTCCTTGGCATTATCACTTCTAAGAATTTTAATAATTTTACCAAATTGATTTTTAATCTTATTAAAAAAGGATATGAAAATAGACAAAAGTTCAAATCTATCTTACATTTAGTAATAAAGTTTGATTTAATATATTGAAACTAATTAGTTTATAATTATACATTATAAATTAAAAATAAAATATAAATAAATATAATATTTTCATATTTAATATTTTTACCTCATCATCCTAGTCTATATATTGCTTTGATCTACTAATACCAATAAAAATTAAAACATGACAAGAATTCCAAAATGAGCATATAAAAACAATAATTAAAATTATCAATAAATAATAAAATAACTTTAATTAAATAATTTAAATAATAAAATTATAATTATATTAATTAATATGTATATATGTAAGATGCAAGGCAAAACAAGACGGGATGGGCATTATAGTACTCACACCCATCCGAGAGAGATTTTGCAGGTAAATACATGTCCTCGTCCCCATTCCTAACCTCAATGTGCGAGTATTTTTGTGATGTTCATAGGATCCAAGTCTATATTGTCATCCTTAGGTATGACTGGGCCAACTTGGCCGGTGTTTTTAAAAATTTGGTGACCCAATGAGTTGTAATAAATTGCCGAGTTGGCAAATCTCAGAGCTTTGTGACTCACATTCCACTTCGGCATGTTCAAGCTCTCCTACGTCTCTCCCGAAAATCTGGTTGACAGACAGATTGCTGTAGTATTATATAATGGTGGTGCCATGATCTCGACAACAATGAGATGAGACAGCTGGACAGAAGATTTATAATAATAAAAAAAAGTATGAACAAAGGCAAGATGACTGAGAAGTGAGACCACTTGAATTCTATCTACCGCCAATGAAAGGAAAAAGAAGCCTCCAAGCCAAGGATGTCAAACTTGAGAGTTTACATAAACTTGTGAAACTTCTGTAGAATAGTAATAGAATTCTGCATATGCCTTCTGATAAACATAACCACCAGGTCCACCCCACCATATATCAAAACAAAGGATTTATTATTGTATCTCATACCCACCAATATGTACAAGACATCAATACCCTCAGTCATAAAATGCACTTGATCTCCTAAGGGAAATCTCAATATATATTCTGTATCCCTATTTTGTTTTCAGTACTCTTCATTAATCATTAGCTCTGATATGTTTCACCTACAAAAACATCAGCATCCATAAAATCAGAACTCAAGACCATACAAGTGGCCCAACTAACAACAGTATCAAAAGCTACTATCAAATTTTATCAGAGTGGTAGTCATTTAAAAATTAAAAATATTTCACCAAATGCAAATAAAAACAACTCCAATAAAAGAGGAAAGTAACATCTCTTTCCAGGGTGAACCAGAGAAGTCATTAGACACAACAAATGAGACACTGAGAAGTTATATCAGAATCAGACTCAGAATGTGTCCCTGTACAATTAAATGCTTTTCTTAACAAAGGCTTTTACAAAAATGTTTTCCATGAAAATAGCTTGAATAATTACTTATTTGGTCCCTACACTTGCACCATTGTTCATTTTGACCGCTAAACCTAGAAATTAGACATTTTAGTCCCTACAAATTGTCTCAGAAAATTTGCAGCAGTTTAACTAACAGCATTAAAACAAAAAACTGCATGTGTAGGGAGTAAAACATCTAGTTTCTAAGTATAGATACCAAAGCTTAAAAGTAGTTCAAGAATATGGACTAAAAGAGTAATTAAACCAAAGAATATTCAACAAAGTCCTCCCATTCTCCACAAAATAAATGATGTCCAAAAAATGATAGACTTGTAGAGGTGAGTTGGTAAAATAGAGCATGAGTGAGGGTGACATGGTACTATACAGATCTCAGCTGACCATGGAAAAAATAGAATGAATTGAATAAAAAATGAAAGAGAAAGAAAGTCGTACCAGGTCACGTGCACAGGAAAAGCCGCCTTCGACCTGGACGAATTTGTCCTGGCCGCCGTACGAGATCAATCCATGTCATTAAAGTGTTACAGGTTACAACAATGTTTCAATAGTCAATAGTCTCTTTCTACAATGTCAATCCAGGAATGCGGATGAAGCTATTTCCTGGCTCTGGTTTCTGAACTCTCCTTTGCAGCATTGATCTTCTTTCTTTGCCCATTTCATTCCATTGACTGGTACTTGCATACATGTTTGCAAGAAGAACATAATCACTACTATGGTCTGGTTCTAATTCCAAAAGTTGTTTCCTTACCTTCTCACCAAGTTCAACGTGCCCATGAAGTCGACATGCAGCTAACAAAGTCCTCCATACAACTGCATTACACTCTACTGGCATATTCTTTATGAAATTGTATGCATCCTCAACTAAACCAGCTCGACCCAAAAGGTCCACCATGCACCCATAGTGCTTTGTTGTGGGTTGGATGTCATAGTCTCTGCCCATAATATCAATACATCGTCTACTTTCACCAACCAATCCTCCATGGCTACAAGCACTTAACACCCCCAAGAATGTAACATCATTCGGTCTATCCACTTTCTGCTGTAACATCTTTGCAAAAAGCGCTAACGCCTCTTCTCCATTACCATGCAACGCAAGCCCAAGAATCATAACATTCCACGAAATCACGTTCTTCGCTTTCATTCTGCTAAATACATGGTAGGCTTCTTCCAATGCCCCACACTTTGCATACATGTCAATTAGGGAATTTGAGACTGATGTACTGTCACCAAGCTTAGTATTTTGAAGTATGAATGAATAATGAATTCGCCTTCCAAAATCCAGGGCTCCTGTTGCACCACATGCTGAGAGGGTCACTACCAGAGTGGCATCGTCCGGTTGCACACCACTCAGCAGCATTCTGGCAAACAGATGAAGAGCTTGTTTACAGTTTTGACAATGCACATGACAGTCTATGATAGAGTTCCAAGCCACTAAATCTGCATTTGGAATTTCCTCGAACAGATGGTGTGCAGTTTCTATTTCCTTCACCATTCCATACATGTGCATCAAAGTGTTTCTTACATAAGTATGAGTTTCGAGTCCAAGTTTAAGGATGGTGGAATGCAGTTGCTTTCCCAATGTAACTGATCCCAATCCACCAATTATCTTAAGCACGAAAGAGAACGTGAAAGTGTCAGCTGGCACATCACCCTTTCCCTGCATTCTCCTGTACAAATCAATGGCCTTATCTGGTTGTTCAGTCTTCCCAAAGCCCCTGATCATGGTGTTCCACATAAACACATCGGGCTTATCGATTCTGTCAAAAACCCTCACAGCGTAATTCACGTCTCCGTGCTCCGAAACCGCGCAAAACTCAATGATCTTTCCCACCACGAGCGGGGTCTTATTGAACCCACTCTGGAATACACGACCATGCATCACCTTCAAATGCTTCATGCTGTAGCACTGCTTGAAAAGGGTTAAAAGACTTTGTTGGGCCCTCCAAAACGCTCCGTCTTTGGGACTCATTGCAGAATCTTTTCTCTTTTCAATGCCAAAATCTCTCCCACATAATTAACCTGCAACCGTTCGTTCGAAAGCTCCAACGACACACACGCGCGCGCGCGCGCGCACACACACACACACACACACAGAGAGAGAGAGAGAGAGAACGCACCTGTAACTAACTATGAGCTGAACTTGCTCCGACGGGGTAAGGGCTTGCGACGGCAATAAGAGTCGTGACAGCAGTTAGATTCGCGACTCACGGCCACGGGAGAGAGATGCGCCGACGGGGTGATAAACTTTAGGGTTCAGAGCTGCGTCAGGGTGATGTGAGAACGAGAAACATATGAGAGAGATGCGACAGGGTGAGGAAGACTTGACGGCGTTAGACCTGTGCAGCGGCGACAGGGAGATGGAGGTTCGATCTCGACGGATTATGTATTGTGAAGTGGAACTGTGGAAGTGTTTTGGATTATGTACAAAGATGGAGGTTTGATGAAGATTTTCAAACTAATGGGCTGACATGTTGTTTAGGATTTTAATAAAAAAAAAATTTATGTCTTAGAATATTTAATGAGTACGGTTAAATAATAAAAAATAATTTAATATTAATTATTAAGATTTTTTTTTTTAGAGGATAATGAAATTTTATGATATTGGAGTAAGATTTTAAATAATTTAAAAAAAGTCATCACTTATTAAAAATTATTGAGATTTTATGAATTTTTTTTAATTAGATTTTGATAAATTTTATAAACTTTTTAGTTAATTATATAAATATCAAACTCAACAATCACGTTCAACTTATAAGCCTAAAGACAATCAAGTTAAAATTTTAAAAAACCTTTCTAAATTATCGTAATTAATTTTGAAAAAATATACAACTTAATAGAAAAAACAAAAAATAATGTTTGAGATGTTATAAAAAGAAATTCCAAATCTATTTATATATAACTGAAAGAATGTTTATTTTATATATTTTTCAAGTTAAACAAATGATTAATAACAGTTTCTAATATTAATTTGGAATTCATGTACAATATTAACAAATGAGAAAGTTCAGTTTTGTAATTAGTTTGTATTCAATTATATTTTCAAGCCACACTTTTATTAGCTTAAAAATATACAGTCTTTTTCAAATCTTATAAATTCTTTCAAATCCTATATTTTAAATCCATTAAATCAAAACTACAAAATCTTAATCACAAAAGTTTTTTTTAAAAAAATCTTAAAATTTTTTAGTTTCTTATAAAATTTTAAAATGTCAAAAAGTCTTTTAAAATTCTAATCCAATACAGCAAATAAAATAAATAAAAAGACACACTATATTAATTAATTGTAATCTTGGATTTCTATTTTTCTAAATTTACACCTTAGCTTAAAATTCACAATTTTAATTTCTTATTTTTAAAATCAAATCTTTTGGTGAATGCTTCAAAATTAACGATATCTTAAAATTAACAAAAAGACTACTTAATTTTAAAAATAAGAAAATCAAAATTGTGAATTTTAAACTAGTGGATAAAAAAATAATGATGTAAAATTTTACTTTCGTCAATCAATCTCAATCTTTTATTTATGATTAGATGGTTATCTTTTATAAAATTATTTAAAAATTATTAAAATAATAGATTATGATTGTCTAAATATGTAAAATTATTTTAAATTGAAGGTGGTGTAGGAGCATTATTAATCTAAAAAATAAAACTAAAAAATAGTTGAAATCAAAATAAAAAATAGTAGAGATTTTTTGGTTTGTAATTTAACTCCAATTTAATATAAAATATTATTTATGAAAGGGATAATTTTTAAGTATTCATTTACACGAAATTGAAATTTAGGTGTCTGCAAAAGAGGTAAAGTTTAATGATTGATTTAAACTAAATTCAAGTTCAGGATGTATATTTGTCTACCCAAAACGGACTCTATATGTTTAAAAATAATCACTTATTTAAAAAATATTTTTACAAGCATTTTTTTTAGATTTAATTATATTTTTATACTCCTAATGACAAATTTTATCCCTAAAATAATTAATTTTACACATTTTATTCCTAATTTTTAAAAATCTAACAAATTTTATCTATGTCATTTGTGCATTAATAAACATAATAATTAGAATAAAATTTATCAAAAAATTAAAAAAACAATTGAGGATAAAATTAACTAAAAATTATACAAGTTGGTAGCTGAATTTGCCAAAAGAATAAAAAAATTAGGGATAAAATATATAATAACATGAAGAGTAAAATTGTAAAAGATTAAATTTGTCATATTTTGGAGTTCAAGTTTTTTTTAATTTTAATCAATCTGACCCATGTAAGACGAGATTCTCAGAGAAAAAGAAATGCGTGGATAAATAATTAAAAGCAAGATATAAGGCACCAGAATTAAATCTTCTACTTCCACAGTTCACTCATATATATTTTAAGAAACAGGAATTCGAATTCGGTCGGATACAACCATCAAATAATGAGTAACTTGTCCTCAAGTCAACGTACACGTTACTTGTGCAACTATGAAGAATGATAAAATTAAAGACGTTTGGGGCATAGCCCAGAAAATAAATTTGGCACTTCAACTTAGAACCATATGTGTAATATGAATCAATATATCGAGAAGAAAACAACAGAAAGGAACTAATAAATAAGCTCATATCAGAAATCTGCAAAGGCAGCAAAAAGATCACCATTGATGAAATCATTGTCGACCAAACTGACCAAGAAGTAACTGCCCCCCACCTGTGATACAAACAGAAAGAATTATCAAAACTCTAGCATCTAGCTGAAAACAAAAGTCACAAAATGCAGCACTGCCATCAAATACACAGTATTTCCTTTTATAAGAAGGCACCGTGCAAGATTTTGCAGGACCATAGATTAAGAAACCAACCTCTTCAACCAATTTCTTGGATGCATCACCCTCAGGGTACAAGCTTGCCCATCCTCTTGACCAAATTTCAAATGCCTCATCCTTCCATACATTGAAGCTGACAGGATCTACAATGGTTGGTTGTATTATCTCCTTAGCTGGGAAGACACCCCATGTCACAGCATTAACATCAGTTTGACCCACATTAGATTTCCAGCTCCCTTCTTTATTCACAGCCATATAAGTTAAAGATGTTTGATCCTTGCATTTATCAACAAGTGCATCAAGCTTTTCCTTAGAGCAGAAGAACTCTACATATGCCTTCTGATAAACATAACCACCAGGTCCACCCCAGCCTATGCGATATATCAAAACAAAGGATTTATTAGCGTATCTCATACCCACCAATACAGTCAGTCATAAAATGCAATGGACATTCTCCTCAGGAAAATCTCTATATGTTCTGTACCCCTATTTTGTTTTCAGTGATTTAAGAATAATATTTTTCCCAATCAGCTTCAAAGTAGTTTAGGCAATAAACAATTTGAATTGATCTGTAAGACACCAGATATTATCTGTATAGGTTCAAAAGGCCATGTATCATAATGTAATTTTTACCAACAAAAAACAAGAAATAAAATTTGGAAATAAAACAGAACTACAATTTCCCTAGTGTGGTTGTATGTCGAATTGTGACACCTACCCACATGTTATCCATTAGCACAGAATTAGCAAACCAAACCAGCATGCACAAACCAACAAGAACATGGAAAAAGAAAATGGTAGGAAATTAAAAAATAGAACTACAGAGACAAAAAACAAAATTGAAAAGGCTGCATTCCATGCTTTGAATATAGATTTGCATCCGTAGAATTCCTTATTCAATCCAGTCACATGCTTTCAGGTAATTAAAGACAAGGCAAAAATCAGAAAGCCAGTGCTAAGGGTTAACATGCCAACTTTCCATTGGTGAAAATATCTCAAAGCAAAGATACCCTACTGGAAGACCATGTCAACGGATAATCAACCTAACTGACCAAGACACAAGTACCTGTGGCTGTATGTGGTTCCATTCTGCTATGCCTACCTAGCATCTGCTTCTAACTCATTCCAAAATGAAAACCTTTATTTAGAAATATTCAACTATCTAACTTGTATCAGTAAGTTAGTCATCTATCTATAGCTAGTACAAACTAGAATGCTTTAAACCTACATCCAGAAAATATCATGCATGAATAAAAATCAACTTCTTTTACACCCACCTACAGTAGGAGAATCTGACTTTTCCCCATTGACAGCCGGCTGGCTATTGATGGTGAGGAAGCCCTTGGTGTTAATCTTTTCCAGCTGCTCATTTATGATCTTTGTCTCTGGCTGAAGACCATCTAGTTCTGACCAAGGATTGCTTCTCAACTTTCCAAGGCAATACATTCTAAACCTCTGATATGTAACAAAAGGTGTAAATTTAGATGATGTTGAAGTGTTAGAAAGAATATCCTAGCAATGTTCCAAGTACAGTAATTCCACCTCATATATATCCTCAACACTTTTCAAGGGAACTGCCCATTCTTCAATAAGTTTCTTGTCCCGTGCACGTGGCCGCATGAACTGCAAGAAAAAAAATGATCAATTATAGTACCAGCAAATTACAAGACTAACCAATTTCTAAAAGCTTCAATGTAGTGTTTCATTCTTGTGGCTTGTTTTCTTTTCCTTATCTTTTATTCCTTGTACTGTGTAATTAGGTTGTGCATGTGGATTTCCTTTTAATACCATTCCAATCATTTAAAAAAAAAAAAGAAGGGTTTTTACAGCCCCCTAATCACACAGCAAAATATGTCACACAAACCCATGTTTTTCAATCTAGAGCACCCAATAGCATTCACATTAAATCCAAGGTTTCAAATTGTGATTTATACTACAACTTAATTGCAGCCACAACATTATTGTGGTTCTGGAGGTTTCCACAACCACGTTACAATCATAATTGTGACTACATCAACTGCATTTGTCAACAATTTTCCACAACTTCAGTAATATCAACACAATTTAGAACCTTGTGATTAAGTATTAACCTATTCATTGAAGTTTAAATGAAAAAAAAAGCCTATTCATTGTAGGAGAAATATGCAAAGAGTTTATGTTTCTTAAAGGACAATTCTTCTTATTAGATTCACCACTACAGTATTATCCTCATTTGGATAGACAGGTAGCAGTATTAGTTTATGCATCTTATGAATTGATTTCTCTGTCTACAATGCAATAAAATATATTAAAACAAATATATCTCAAATGAAGGAAAGTATAATACATAAGAATAATCCAAAAAATTATGATCACTCAATTTTTATTTTGCCTATACTGGTAATCCCTGGAGTACTAATGAATCTTGTTAACAGTTTTATATAATATGTGAAAGAAAATAGAAGTGTAACATACACAAATTAAAATCACTAAGTAACCATGTGCACCTGATAATCAGTTAATGCACCATATGATGGGTTACAGGAATCACCCCAACGCCCATGTGGGTATTGATCCCATCCTATGGTCCTTGATATGTAGCTTTTTGGACGGTTTGCCCTATGATAGTTGCATAAAGAATGTAAGAAATTCTTCAGACAAAAACTCCCTGCTTATAATTTGTAACAAGACATAGAAATTGCAAAGGTAACATACCAAAAGATTGGGCGGACATCTTCTTTAACACGGAAAACATTTGCAGGGCGTCTCCAAGGTAAGGACCTAGAAATTTTGGACTCTTCAATTAAGCCAAGGTTCTGCCAGAAATAACATTGATGTCCACTTTCAATTAAGTGAAGTCTTTCAAAAATAACATTAAAAATATACACATCACATGCAATAGGAGACAACCATTAGTATTGCTAATGCTGATTTCTCCATATTTAGTGTATAAAGATGCACTGTCTTAATTCCATGAGCTAAAATCTTCTTGCACATTTCTGTTCCCTGGTGAATTCCATAAGCCTTTACAGCTTCTTCGTTGTCCTTGATAGGCTCTAAAGCAGCCATAATGTCAGCTGGTATCTAGATTACGTCATTGAAAATGAAACATTGTATTAGAGCCCATGACACTTGACTAATATAACAAATTGGTAAAAACTAAAAATTAAACTCATGACATAAGATATAATATGTGAAAACTTTTTCTCTTGTACCTTCGTTCCTAATACTATCTTGTTTAATATGTTCACTGATCCAACACAACATTCTTCTCTATGCAATGCTAAGTTTATTCTCTGGTCATCCTTTTACCACCTAACATTCAGTTCCATTAAATGTCATAACAAGTATATTGCTTTTACGGTTGACCTCCCAAGCATAAAACCAATTTGATTTTCAGTAATTTCTCCACTAAATTTCCCTTCCGCATAACTTCATAATATGACTCATGAGCTTTATTCCCCTAAAATTTGCTCAATTTTGTATGTCTCCCTTGTTCTTATAAATAGGGATTAGAGAACAACTCCTCCACTCAGCCAGCATTTTCCTAAACCTGATATTTGATAGTTTAGGCATGACCAGAATGCATAACAGACATCAATGCATATAGGGTTAATACTCTAGTAGTTAACTATCTATCTAAATGCAAGTAATTTTTTTACCTAGCAATGTAATTTCCATACACTTGTTGAAGTTTAATTTTTATTAATATTCTCAAGTTCCAAAGGGCATAATATTTGCTTCCAGTATACAAGTATAAAGCGATATAGATATTTAACATCTAAGTGACTCTTTATGCTTCCTTTGAGAAGCCTCCTCCACGGTCTTTTAAGATTATTAAACATTTAGAATATTTAATACTAGCCTTATACAAAAAAAATCCGTACCTTTGTTTTACAAAACCCAGTCATGCGGAGAAAGCCCTTGTAATTATTAATGGGCATAATCCCAGGTACAATAGGACAAGTTATTCCAATTTGGCGACAGTCATTCACAAATTTGAGGAATATATCCGTATCATAAAATAACTGGGTGACAATCAGATCTGCTCCAGCATCAACCTATAAAAAGAACATAAACTCAGAGAAGGAGGCCTGGAAAAAAGTCAGTAAGATGAACAACAAATTCCTTGCAAAATAATCCTTCCCCACCCACCCCTCACTGTCTACTTTTCAATTTCATTTAGAAGAAGAACAACCATGTTTATCAATAAATGCAGCATTTCTCATTAATACTTTTTCGTTCTTGTTAAGCATACAAGTCACGGATTAAGAGAATTCCCTAAAATTATGTTCTAGAACTGATAAAAAAAAAAAAAAGTTAACACATAAAATTGGTGGATCATTTTGATATTACCTTGCTCTTCAGGTAAACAAGATCATTTTGATAACCTTCTGGTTTAGCCAACCCATCACTTTCTATGACATCCGGATGTGCCTCTGGAGAGAAGGACAATAGATTAAAAGAGAACATGAAGGTGGAAAAAAGAGCAGAAAAGCACTCAACAGAATGTGATAATGAAGTTGAAAATAATGATAACAAAAGAAAGAAACCTGGATAACCAGCGACTGTAATGCCGAAGTAGTCACCATATTTAGCTCTGATATGTTTCACCTACAAAAACATCAGCATCCATAAAATCAGGACTCAAGACCATACAAGTGGTCCAACTAACAGTATCAAAAGCTACTATCAAATTTTATCATCACTGAGAATGCAGTATAATGTTCCATAACTTACTGAAACTGTTGTCTGCATGTATGAAAGTTTGGTTTAAAAAAAGTATATCATTGTTTGTATTTTCAGGTTATGTTGGGAGTGGTAGTCATTTAAAAATTAAAAATATTTCACCAAATGCAAATAAAAACATCTTCTAAAAAAGAGGAAAGTAACATTTCTTTCCAGGGAGAAGTCATTACACAACAAATGAGACACTGAGAAGTTATATCAGAGTCAGACTCAGAATGTGACCCTGTACAATTAAAAGGTTTTCTTAACAAAGGCTTTTACAAAAATGTTTTCTATGAAAATAGCTTGAATAATTACTCATTTGATCCCTACACTTGCACCATTGTTCGTTTTGACCACTAAACCTAGAAACTAGACATTTTAGTCCCTCCAAATTGTCTTAGAAAATTTGTAGCAGTTTAACCTAACAGCATTAAAACAAAATAGTGCATGTGTAGGGAGTAAAACATCTAGTTTCTAAGTATAGATACCAAAGCTTAAAAGCAGTTCAAGAATATGGAGTAAAAGAGTAATTAAACCAAAGAATATCGAACAAAGTCCTCCCATTCTCCACAAAATAAATGATGTCCAAAAAATGATAGTTGCAGAGGTGAGTTGGTAAAATAGAGCATGAGTGAGGGTGACATGCAGCTGACCATGGCAAAAATAGAATGAATTGAATAGAAAATGAAAGAGAAAGGAAGTCGTACCAGGTCGCGTGCACAGGCAAAGCCGCCTTCGACCTGGACGAATTTGTCCTGGCCATGTGGGGGATCACCACGAAGTGCAAGCACATTTTGGAGGCCATTGGACTTGATAGTGTGGAGAGCATGGTCAATCTTCTCAACAGGCATGTTGGTGCAGGTGAGGTGCATCATGGTCTCCACACAGACAATGTTCTGCATCTTGTTGGCAATTTCCAATGTTAGATCGGCCGTTGTTCCTCCAGCACCCCAGGTGATGTCACAAAACGAGGGATTGTGCACCACCATGCGGTCCATCCTCTCAAACAGATTGTCCACCCCATCCTCAGTCTTGGGCGGAAAGAACTCAAATGAGAACACCACCCTGTTTGGATCAGCTGCGGCAGCTGCGTGAATTTTCTCTATGATCTTCATTTTTCCTTTTCCCTGAGGCAAGCCCAACCAAAACAGTAAGTAGATCAACTAGATCCAACACTCTATCCTAAAACAAGCAGATATGTGTTATTCATACAACAATAGATCTCAGCCAAATCAGGAAGAAGAGAGTTTTGAGTTCTGGATCAGAATTGTGTGAACATTTTTATGTCTAGCATTAAGAACGGAAGGAGAAACCAAAACTTGAAAGGAATGAGAGCAATAGTCGTACCTTGTGAGGTGAGGTAGGGAGAGATACACCAAACGATGCGCAATTTAAGGAGCGGTAGTGTGGTTATTTATAGACGAAACGACACAATTACAAAGGTAGATCTGTGACTCTGAGTGAAGATGGTTGGTGGCAATGGCAACTGGCTACCGGGTTGTTCAAATTTATGGTTATGGGTGAGGAGAGTGACACCACGATTTTCCACATCAAATAATCAATTCACTCATTTACAGAGAGTAATGCTTAAGCCTCCGAAACCTGCAAGCCGGAAAATCCACCGAACCACTTAAAAGGTGACACGTCACAACACTTTTCAAAATTATTTTCTTTCCAAACTTGCCCTTTTGCATTCAATCTGTTGCCTACTCTCCGTCTTTTGCACATGTGCACTACTTCGAGTATTCGACAGTGCCAGAAGAATTGTTTTGGCGGATTCCTCCTTCACGGCTTCCAGCTTAAGGGCTCTCGGAATTCCCTTTCAAGCTTCCTCGAGTCACCCTAACGTAACGGCTAACAGTGACTCTACTCGATCAATAAGCGTCGATGGTGCTGTTTTGTGTCGTTGTTGCTGAATTGGAATTGTTGGTTCAGGTTTTTAAGTGGGATGGAGAGCTGGTCGCACGTCGCGCGTCGCGCGGTGGTCGCAGACTCGAGCGATGGAGGATGGTCGCGCGGCTTCAGGCAGCGGTGGATAGGGTCGCGCGCAGTGGTCGCAGCAGACGAGACGCAGTCACGCAGAGACAGAGACGTGAGCGGTGAGCGTGAGGAGTGACAACGAGACTCTATTGGTGTCTCCGGTCCTAAAAGGGGAAAACATGAACAATAAAAAAAAAAAAAAGTACATGTTTGAAGTTTGAACGGTTTTTTTTTTTTTAAACTATTTTTAAAATTATTTTTTTAGTAATTTTTCAAAAAAAAAATTCATTTGATACATAAATAAATATTAGAGAAAAATAAATTAAAAAAATGCGAAACTTGAATGAAATAAATATGATAAAAAAAAGATAAATTAAAAGATATGACACTTATGTAAAATTATTAACCTCTTATATTTTATTTTTAAAATAAAATAAGTAAGAATCTATTAAAAAAAAAAGAAGCAAAACACTCAGTATTCGTTCAAGATTTGAGTATTTAAAAATATTTTTTAATTTTTAAAAATTATAAAATTATAAAACTTGTTTTGTTAATTAATTTTTAAAATACATTTTTAAAAAAAATCTATTTTAATTTTTAAAACTAAAAAATTAAAATTATTTTTTTTTATTTTTTATTTTCATAGAGTCTCACACTTTTTATTTATTTTATTTAATTTTTATAAAATTTTATATCTTTTATTAATAATTTTATACACAAGTCTTATATTTTTTATTTTTTTTTATATAAATTTCATATTTTTTTCACATATAAATCTCATATCTTTTATATTTATTTTCTGTAATAATTTTTAAAAACCAAACAAATTTTATTTTTTTTAAATTATTCTAAAAAATAATTTTTAAAACCAAAAACCAAAAAATTAATTATTTTGATTTTTTAATTTTAAAAACTAAAATAAAAAATAATTTTTAAGAATTATTTTTAAAAATTAATTAATCAAACAAGTTTTATAATTAGAATAAAATGTTCATAAGTTAATTATCATTATAATAACTTTTAAAATAATTATCTTATTGAGAATTATAATTGATTAATCATGTAGAATAATTTTCAATCCATCAACTGTATTGTACATAAGCTTTTTTCTCTTATAATTTTTACAAATCAAACACTATTTTTAACAGGTAATAAATCGCTTGGTTCTTTTCTGGAAAATCCACTTTCTTTTTTGGGATTTTTTGTTCCTTAGGTTAGATATGATAGTAGTGGCGATGGAGGGGAGGAGAGCTTCTCTGCCGTCACTTGTTTGAGACGCCACCCCTTTTCACATGTTTTGTTTTGAAGAAAGAGAAAAGGGTAGGTTTGGAAAAATAAAAGATTTTAAAAAGCATAAAATTAGCTAAAATTTTATAATAAATGAGATGACAAGTGTCATTTTTGAAGTGATTCGGTTAATTTTCCGGCTTGTACGTTTTGGGGGCTCTAGCATCCATAACCATAATAATTCTCGACGAAAATTACAGCCAGCTGGTTAATTAAAATGGTTATTTTAATCCTTTTAGTTTCTTAAATAAATATACGCTTTTATTTTTTAGTTTAAAATTGATAATTTTGCTTAGTTTTAAAAATAATTTTGATTTTTTTATTAATTATTAATTAATAATTATAATCAATAGAGTATAATTATAAATTTATTAAAAAATATTAATTATTCAATGAGAGGTTAAAAATAATTTTTATTATTTTTTATTATTTTTTTAATATTAAAAAAAATTATGATTGATAATTAATAATTTTTTTAATGTTAAAAATTGTTTTTTTTCTTTATATAAAAAATTATTATAGTTTTTATATTATAATAATTTTAATTAACTCAACAATTCTATTTATTATAATTATTAGTTAATGATCGATTAAAATTATTTT